>CANTUQ010000004.1:24757500-25357500 GCA_947683425.1 Excoecaria cochinchinensis
ACTAGCTCTTGACCTCTAAAAACCCATCTCAAAACTTGAAGTATCACACAAAAGGAAAGGTAAAGAGCCGAAAATGAATAAGAAAGAGAAAGGAGAACGGGAAAGAGAAGGGAAAGGGTAGCCAAAGCTTCCACAGGAAGCAAGAATTTCTTCTCTCCCTCTCTCTCCTCTCTTCCTTTCAATTAAATGCTCTCCACCTACCAAGTCCACATGTCACAATTATATTGGCTCAAAATAAAAATATCTTTGACTTTACCACTTGGTCCTTGGCTTTTCTCTTAATCGGTCCTTGACAATTGCTACTTGATCACTAAAATAAATTTTTCACTTAAATACTTTATTCTCTTTCAAACAAGTTCCCAATTAAATCAATCCTCACATGTCCAATTACCGAATTACCCTTAATTATCCGATTAAACATGCAAAATCCTTCAAGGCCCTAAATTAGGATGTTACAATTGTGACTTCTAACTAATGGAAACAAAGAAAACAAGAAGGAATTTGGGAAGAACAGCCGAAGAAGAGAAAGGTACACAACCAAATAAGATTTTCTCTTTCCAAACCCATATATATTGCATAGCTAAAGTGAGGTGGCATCACCACACCAAAACACATGGAAATCCACTCACTTCCCCTGAATCTCCATTACTAAAATCTATCTCCATTAGCACTAATTATTCTCAATTAATTCTAACCATGCACAATTACAGCTTGGCTAATTAAAGTTATTTTGTTTATGCAATCAAGTCCACATTTAATCACTTTTAAGTCCTTAGTTAAGCAACCTTCAAATTAACTTTACCCAAATAACACAATTAGACAAATTTTACTTCTGGGGTATAAATCGGGCTATTACACATACAATTCGGGCAGACTAAACCCAATCATGAAAAAAGGTAGGGGAACATTATTGTATCCGGACTTCTTCTTGTTGCTTTTCTGTTTTGGATCAGTGATCTACTTTGAATCAATAAAATCCTGAATGTCATGTCTTAGCGTCTTACTCGTCATCTTTATGCCCCGGCCGTCCTTGGCTCTAGGCAGGTCCAGGTGTTAAAGGCTTTAGCTGCCTTTCTTTCATTACCCTTTCTAGCACCCACGATAGAGACCTACCCAAATTTACAAAATATCTCTGATCTACCCCTACAGCCAAAACTTCTGTTGTCTTACATGTCCTATTACTACTATTGGAGCTTACCGACTTGTTCGCTCTCTGGTTGTTATATCCCTTCTTAGCGTAATTCTTGTCGCTCATCTTTTTTGATAAGTATTCGCCTTCAGCTTCAATGTTGATATCCTTCAAAGACTCCCAGTCTTTCAATCCCTTTATCTTCAATCCATCTCTCAGAAACGAGATAGTGTTCCTAATGAATAACCTAATCAGATCTGCAGTATATGGCTTCCTCTGTATTCCAATTACTTGGTTGCTCTACCTGGTCAAGAACTCATGGAATGATTCTCCTGATTTCTGCTGTCAAAGCTCTAGATCTTTCAGAGTTATTTCCATTCTTATACTGCAATCATATTTCTTGAGAAACTCTTTCGTCAGCAAATCCTAATCTTTCTTTATTCTCCTTCCTAGCCCATGGTGCTTGTCTATTGCGGGCCCTGTTAGGCTCAAGTAGAAGTATTCTATCATTTTCTTACATGTTAATATTGTATCATTCATTACTAACGAATATTGCTTCACATGTGTTGTTGGATCCGAAGTACCATCGAATTTTGGGACATCAGTCATTTTAAAATTCTGGGGAATCAAATCCTCCCCATCTAGCTCTTTATCTTATGGGTTCATACCCTTTCCAGCAGTCATCATACAAGACATTGCCTCAAGTCTCTCTTCCATTTTTCTCCACATTACTTCTTCCGTCTGAGGTGCTTTTCTCTTCACCACTACCGGTTCCTTATATTCGTCTTCTATACAATAATTTTCAAACTTAGGGTTCCCTCTTCTTCTTTGACATTGAAGTGTCATAGATCTAAGGTCAACAGCTAGCAGATGCCTCACTTCTGATAGATCCTCCTTAGCCATGTCTTGATCATTCTGCCTTATGGTGGGAATAACTAGATATGGCCAAGTGGGTGGTGTTATTGTAGTAGTTAGGTTCCACATCATTGTCATCATTCTAGCTTCAAATTCCTCAATCTTCCTTTCTATCTCTTGCGACCTTTTATTCATTGCATTAGTAATTAGTATGCGAGTCGCGTCGGATTCTCTTGATGGATTTTCCATATCAATTTCTGCTAAAAAATCTGAAGAGTAAGACTCACTGCTTTCTGAGAGCGACCTTAAACCCCAACCTGTTACTCTTTCTGGAAGATTGAAGAATGGAATCCCAACTAATCGACCACCAAGACTTCTAGACCACCTGGATGGATCTATGATGGCTGCAAAACACACCGTGTTAGAATGATGCATGAATGACATATAATACATGGTCGTGCTTTATAAAGCATCCACAACCACATTCAAGCAAAGAAATCCTTCCAAACTTATTGGTCCCACACAGGAGGTTATGTTATTTCTTTCTTAGGTGGGATTATCCCATGGGTTATCGGGGAACCCAACGGGCACGTATGGTGCATGGTGAAAAAATCGGCAGTATAACACTCTAAAATAAAGCACATACATTTGGGTTTTTTGACCCCCACGTATCTAAATAACTCAAATAAAATCAAATGGGCCTATTGGAGTTTGAAAACCCTTGATAGAATGACACATTTAATTTACATTAATTTATTCAGTACATAATGGTCCATATAACAGGCATAATATTAAGGTTTATGTCACCTAAAAAAAGTATTTATTTCCATTACGTAGGCTTTAGATAGGGTAATGATATTTTAGGGTTACCCAAACATGACCCCTATCGACAGGTATAACTCATCATGAGTAAAATAGCTGGTCGGGTAATCATTTGATATACCGATGTTGTACGGGGCTTAGGCTAGTGATTATCCCTAACACTTCCCCATATTGAGCATGTAGGGTCATGCTTTAGGAATGCACCGGGGCTAAAAGACGAACCAACTATCATCGATTAAGGCTTTATTATGAAATGCAATACATTTTTGAAAAGGAATGAAATTTTTAATTAAAAACTCAATTATGTATTTTAACCAAGTCATTTTCAAAGCAAAGTTTCTAAGTCCCTAGCGGAGTAGCCACTACATTGCACATCGAACCTCATCGACCTCAAAAACATGTCCTTAAGGTTCGAAAGAGGTTCACAAAACCAGTAAAGATTATGGGGGCGTCTATTTTGGGCAACAAGAGGTGTTTTGGAGTTGCCACCCAATAGAATATTAGGAAAGTTCATCTAGCCTCATTTAGCGTAAGACGATGCGTATATGCCTATGGGCAATAAAGAGATATTTTGGAATCCCCAATCCTAATAGAACATTAGGAAGGTTCTTTTAACCTCATAAAGCCTAAGACTAGAGAGAGATTGGGATATCACTTTTATTTATACCTTGGTTAAAGTTACAAATGAGTTTTTAAGTTAACTTTTCATCCTTTTTATTAGGCAATTATGCAATTTATTTAGGAGCAAATCAAACATATAATGAAGGTGATAAATGATACAATTTAAACAAAATAAATAAAGCACAATAATTTGCATCAAAATAGGGGCAGAATACAATCCCAACCAATAAAAGAAATAAACAATCATGCATAAAATGAGGTATTTATTTAAGAATTGGAACATTTGTTCCCTCGTACATATTCACAAAAATGATAATTTTTAAGTTAATCTTTATTTGAAGGAAATCTAGGACATTGGTCATATTTTATTAAATAAAACCTTATTTTATTTGTAAAAATCTTTTTGGTGCTTTTTTATATTAACGAACAAAAATAACATTTACAATAATTAAATCACATGATAAAATTTGAGGAGAATAAAAGCTAAAAAAAATTAGTAAAAGAGAAACATTGAGGAGAATGAACCAAAATAAAGTCTCTTGTCTAATTTGAGCCCCCATTCCATTATCCATACTTAAAACAAAGCTCAAAAACAAAATAACATGTTAGAAAAGTTAGAAAAAATTTAAAATAACGCAAGTGATAAAACAGTAGAGAAATATTAAATAAACATTTAAACTAAATAAAGCAAACAAAAATATAAGAAAATAGAAATAAAAAAAACGACGAAGAAGCAGATCAGGGACGGCCGTCCGAGAGGTGACCGATGGGACGAAGAAGTACTCCATGATGACCCATCGCTCGCTTGAAAAATGACCGTCGGTAGGGCTTTCATCCTGTCAGTCATCTCCAGATCTCAAAAACAATGGGAAAGCTCATTAAAGTCCAAAATCTTATTTTATACAGATCTTAAACCATTATTTCATGCAAATATATTTACACAAAATGTTGATAAAACAATTACAGCACAACAAAAATTACCGAACAAAATAAATTAATCTACATTTTGAACCAAATCATATATCTCACATCAATATTTAAATTAATGTTGTAACATCCCAAAATGGACCCTAGTAGAAATTAAAAGGTTATTGCTTTGAATAAAGTGTATTTGTACAAGTAAAGATTGGATTAAATGAGGACTAATTTGAAAAGGGATTAAAATTATAATGTAAAGAAATTAAGTTAGTGAGTAGTTGGATATATGCCAAGGATAAGAAGAGATAAAGGCCAAGGATTAAATAAGTTTGACCATTAGGGGATAAACACCTAGGCAAGAGTTGGTGGGGAGCATTTAATGAGAGGAAGAAAAGAAAGAAAGAGAGAAGGGAAAGGCAGATTTTTGCCCTTGTTTCCCGTTCACGTCTCCCTCTCCCTTTCCCTTTCTTCTTCTCCTTCTCATTTCATGCTCCTTCCTCTTCTTCTTGGTTTGATCTTTAAGGCTTTGGGTTGGTTTTGAAGAGATTAAGAATTGGTTGAAGAGGTAAGTTGGTTATATGGGTTTTTTCTCCTTTTCTTCAGTATTTTAGATGAGTGTTGGAGATGTGGGTTTTTGATTTATGTGTTTTGTTGGTTTGATTGTGCCGGAATCTGGTGATAAGAGAAAAGGACTAGATTGGAAATTTGCCAACATCACCTTGAGAGTTTGACATGTGAAAGAAAGAGAAAGAGGAAGGGTAGATAAGGATGGAGAGAGAGCACGTGAGGGACAGCAATTGCCCTCTCATGTTTCTACCTCTCTTCCTCTTTGTCTCCCTATTCTTCTTCTCTTCTTCCCATTTCTTGCTCCTTTGATTTCAATTGTAAGCTTGGGAATCTTGAGTTGGTTTTAGCAAATTTCCAGCTTTGGGTAAGTGATTGTTCTTCTTGTTCTTCTTCTCTTTTTTTTTTCCTCCTCTTGTTTTCCTTTGATGAGTTTGGATTTGGATTTGAGCTATTGTATGGTTTGGTTAGTATTAGTAGATAATCCTGCTAGAGAGCCTAAGGGGAAGGAGATTGCCTGTGGTAGTGCCGCCAATTGATCAATTGAGAAGTTTTGAAGCATAGAGGTTTGGGAATTAGTGATTTTGTGTATTTTTTATTTTGGCATTTTTATGTGATTTTCTGGAAATTTGTAAGGTTAAACTGGTTTATGCTTATATAAATGTTGTGGGTTTTGATTAATCTGAATAGAGATGACATAATTGTAGTGTATTGCATCAAAGTTTGAGATTGTGTGAATTAAAGAGTAAATTTCTGGGTTTGATTAATACTTGATTTTGGATTGTCTTATTTGTATGTTTAATTCATTTTAAGTAGAATAAAACATGGGTTTTATGTCATATAATAAGTTTTGAATGCTTGATTTGGATTCTGTTGAAGTTTGGTGAGTTTATTGCTTTATTGGTTGATTTTAGGGCATGAGTTTTCTGTAGATTTTCGGCAGAGGGTATTGGCAAATGACTCTTTCATGAGCGCAACACACGTAACAAGTACGATAGAGCCCGGTTATCCTAGTTCCTGCAGAGAATGCTATCTATTACAGGCATGACACCCATCGTGAGCACGACAGTGAGTTCAGTTCTGCCAGGCAGATTGCTGTTGCGAGCACGCCTATGCACGCGAACGTGACGACAACCTTTTTGCCCTCTCTAGCGAGCGCAACCTATGTTACGAGCATGACAGAGGCTTGCCAGCCCTTCTTTGCGCGAGGGCTATCACAAGCACAGTAGTAGGCGAGTTTCCCCTCTGTTGCGGGCACAACACCCGTCGTGAGCGCTGTAGTTCCCCTGCTTTGTTATTCAATTTCTTTTTATGTTAGTTTGTTTGATTGCTTAATTTTGAGATGAAAATGCAATTATGTATGACCTCTTATGTACATTAGTATATGCATTATGTGTGTTGTAAGATGTATAGCCTGCAAGAGTCAAGTTAGTGGATAGATAGACATGCCTAAAGAGTTCTGTTAGCTGCAGCCCCAATGTGTTCTAGACCCTGATCAGGTCCCCATTTGGATTGTCTCTATCCCTATGAGTTTGATCTTGTTTAAGATTCCCCAATGTGAAAATGTTTTTAGAATAAAAAGGAAAGAAATTGCTTTTGTTTTACCTGTGGATAATAATGTCTTCACTCGTTATCCACCATTCTGAGGTTGTAGGAAAATCTATGAGTTCAATATTGATGTGAAATAATGTGAATTATTATATGATATTTTATGAGTGTATATACATATATATATATATATATATATATATATATATATGAAATTCTGATGAACATAAGTTATGGTTTAATCTTATGATGCCGGTTCTTATGTGTGTTATAACATCCCAAAGTGTACCCTAGTTGGATTAGAGTGTCAATTGCATAATAGGGTATAAGCGAGATTGGATTAAGTGACTAATTAAGTGTGTAAGGGTATAATTGAAAGGAAGAAAGTTGTAATTAAAAGCTAGATTTAAGTAAGGGACTTAATGGTTCTTTGCCAAGGCGCTGCATGTGAGATTTAGTGGAAGATTGGTTTTGTTTTAATGGAATCCACATGTGGATCTCACCTTGTGCCTGCCAACTTCTTTACATGCAAAGGTATAGGGATTTGGGAGCAAAATGGGTAGTGGAATTTTACTGCAATTCAGCCATTCTTTGAATTTGCTCTAATTCAGTATCTCTTCATCTTTTAAGTTGAGTTTCATTTTCTTCTTAAATGGAACCCGGAATTTGGTATTTGAATTGGTTAAAGAGTTAAGTGAAAAAGGTAAAAGTTGATGGTTACGTGTTTATATCTTGCTTTTACCCCTTTTCTTTGAGTTAGATTTGGATTGATTGAGTAATGGACTAAAAAAAAATATTCTGCATGTTATTGTAAGATTTGGACAAGAGAAGAGCAAAGGGCAAGGAGAAGGTGCAGTTAGAGATTGAGAGTGTCCAACAACCTGTTTTTGAGGTTTGGGATATATATATATGTGTTATATGTTGACTTTACTTGAATATGTATGTTGATTAGTTTGCCTTTGATGTGTAAACGATGCATGAATGTGAGATTTGAGATATTAAGCATAATTAAGTGCTATGTGATGAAATGTAATTGAAGTGTTATAAATGCTATGTGGTGAGAATGAAAAACTGGCATGTGCAAAACCAAGAGCAAGATGAACCTTAGTTTAGGGAAAATCTTGTTTATGTCCTACCAGACCTCTGTGTATTGTTTTGATTATAACTAGAGTTCAACAACTCCAATTTGGGTGTTTGTTGCGACATTTGAACCATAACTTCCATACCTTTAAAAGTATAAGAGAGACTATAAATTAATTCGTTCTCTAAGAGACCTAACAATGGTAATAAACAGACATGTTTCTGTCTAGCTGGGTTAATTTGAACTGTCTGTAGTATTTAATTCATATATTTTAATTTAGGTGTCATAATGACTGAAGCCTATTCTATTGGAAACTAGACATCCTAGGGAACAATTGTTAAGAAGGACACTTTGTCTAAAAATGAGGTCTAAAGGGTCGTTTAGGCGATACAACTTTGGAGTGAAAACTAGTCTCGTAAGTCACCTGAGGGGAGCTACTGTCGCGAGCGTGCCATAGGCCGCGACCTCGCGATAGAACAACTCACATGAAGCCTTTTATTCTTAATTTTGAGCCCATGGTTGGTACATATCAATCCCATATATTTCCCCTCAACTTATTATGCATGATTAGGGTTATTAAATGGTTATAAAAGTAGTTATCATTGGGAAAAACTTATGAGTATGATTAAGATTGGTAATTTAACTAATAAAGTAACAATATATATAATTATGTGAAGGATAGCAAATGGAATGACAAATATGTGTGTGAGCTATGGGTATCTCAAGTATGATGAACCATGTTTACGAATGCGTATAAACACGTATGTGTTAATATGTAATAACATGTATAAGTTAGTATGCAATAATATATATATAAAGTGTTGTATGTGAATGAGTTTAGGATGACATGTATGCATAAGTAGTAAGAAATGAAGAGAGTGCATGAATGTTCTAGTTGATATATGCTATAAGTTACATGTGTGTATAGTAAAGGTTAAAGTAAATGTATGTGAGAATGTGTATATGCTTTGCTATTAATAATAGTAATAAGCCTAAGATGTTCATATAAGTGGATAGATAGGCATGCCTATAAAGGGTTAGATGTTTTGCAGCTGCTAGATATTGGCACCAATGGTGTCTAGATATTTGGCACCGACGGGTGTCTATATGTTTGGCATTGACGAATGTTTAGATGTTGATACTTGCAAAGTATCTTGATGTTCAAAGACTCCGGTCTCTAGATGACTTGAGACTACGGTCTTTATATGATTTCGTACCATTACTTGGTATCTATATGTACCCGTATCCACTTATGCTATGACATTAGGCTACCTATTATATGTAAATGTACAAGAGATGTTGTTAGTTGTACATGAGATGTTATTTATAAGTACATGAGATGTCATATATGCTAGAGAGCCGTAGTAAAAGGTTAAAGAAGTATATGATTATTGTACACCGAAAATGTTAAATGAGTTAGTACATGTATATGACAAGTTATTATTTGTATATAATAGGTTATAAGAACTTATACAGGATGCCATGTAAGTATGTTAGAAGTTTACTTCATTGTTTTGCTAATCTATATGCTTGGCATAGTTATGTATACATGGTATAGAATTTTTGTATAGCTTGGCATATGAGATGTAAAGCAAATTGTGTATACGAGATGTACATGATAAAGTAAAGTATAATTTTTTTAACCAATATGTATATGTAAAAGAATGCTTATATGTAAAAGAATAGTTTCATTTTGTAATAAATGGATATATGACATGTTATTAGTTTATGTGTTTAAAAGGTTGATTTCTGCTGTGTGTGATTGAATGCTTATTATTTTTGCTTCCGCATGAGTGTTCTATATGTGTATGCATATGTGGCGACCTAATATCCTTCCATGGGGTATTGGGGCATTACATGTGTGCCATACGTATGTGAATTGCTTCTGACGGCCACTATGAGTGGTAGTTGATCTTTTATTTTCCCCACTAAGCGTTATCGCTTAGCATGAGTATTTCATCCGTGTAGGTGTGGAAGTAGCCAGAGTTTTAGGGAGGACCAATCCGCAACCATCAGGGCTAACACAATAGGATGGGCTTTTGTTAGTGGCTTAGCTTTTGTATTTTGAAATTTCTGATCTATAGCTTTTGGTTTGTAAACATTTTTGTTATATGTATCAATTAAGTTGTAATTATGTAAATGATATTGTTGAACAGTTATGTAATGTAAATATTTTTATATATCAACGAATGAGATTGATAACTTCCTTTTTAATGTTTGAATGTGTTTTCTTCCGAATATATGGTTGGTAAAAAGAATTTTTATTGCCTCCAATTCTGTTATTTTGTATAAATGTTTATTTAGTTATGCTTGTCTTAATATTATGTTGTGCATGCTTTGTTCTGCTTGGTGACAAACCATGCCTATGCGGGCACTCACTCCTCTAAGTGAGTGAGCTCCCCTACGTATAGGTATGGGGTGTTACAATTTTATTGGTGTTAGAGCCTAGGGTGTGTTTCTGGGCGATCGTAGAATAGTGATGCATTTAGAATTGTGTTGGCCTGATGCAGATATTTTAGCATTTTATAGTTAGATAGAGTCTGAGCGTGGATCTCTTTAAGGGACAACTGAAAGTACAAATCCTCGAGAGCAAGATCAGTCTATTTCTCTTCCTGCTCAGCCACCTAGGGTGCAACCTAAGGCTCCAGCCATGCCTTTCGAGGCTATGCTAAATATATCTCAAGATATGGCTAGAGTGTTAGAGATGGTGACTACCCCTAGAGCTCCAATTGAGTGTACGAGGAAGTCTGGAGCTAAGGATTTCTATGGGACGAGTTTAGATGAGTCAGATAAAGCAGAATTGTGGATTGAGAAAGTAAAAAGGGTTCTAAAGGAGATCCGATGTCCGCTGGATAGGGAAGTAGAGTGTGTGGTATCTCTCTTGCAAGGTTCTGCCTATGATTGGTGGAAATTGATTTTGAGGCACCCAAAGCTACCAGACCCGGTTAATTTGGAGTTCTTTGAGAGGGGGTTTCATAGTAAGTATGTGACTAAGGCGTACAAGGAGGCAAAATGGACTCAGTTTTTGAATCTCAAGCAAAGGGCTTTATCTGTGGCGGAGTATGAAAAGTAATTCAACGGGCTTAGTAAGTATGCACCGCCAGGTATCCTCACCGAAGAGTTCCGTTGCCAACATTTTGAGGCGGGCTTGAACGAGACTCTTAAGGTTATGTTGATTTCTTTGATGAGTCCTCCAACAGTCAGCTATTATCAGATTGTGTAAGTGGCTATCCGAGCAGAATGCTTAGAGACCATTTTGAGGGAAAGGGCACAGAGGAGGAATTTCCCTCAAGGAGGCTCATCTTATGGGAGGAGATCAAGGAATCCCCAAGAAAATTCACCAAATGAATCTACCAACAGTCTTGCTATGAGAGGTAGAAGACAGGGATCTTCTAATGTGTCAGGTGCCAGTAGAGGTGGTTCGGGTGTTAAAGGTGAGATTGTGCTGGAATGTTTGCACTGCAATAAGCACCATAAGGGCGAGTGTCGTTCATTGATTGGAGGTTGCTTTCGATGTGGTAGTACGATCCATTTTCTAGCTAATTGCCCAAGGTTAAGTGAGAGTACCCAAGAGCAGTATAAGGCTAGCCGAGCGGGATCTAATACTCCTCAAGCTAGCCGTGGTAGAGGAAGGGGTCGAGGTCATGGTGGATGGCCTAGAAATGGAGCCTCTTCAGAGACAGTGGATCACCCTCAAGTGGCACCAGCGAGGGCTTATGCAATGAGAGCTCAGGATGAGGAAAATGCACCTGCAATGATTGTTTGTAAGTTTATACTCTTTGTCATTGAGTTGTATGCTCTAATAGACCCTGGTTCTACACACTCATATTTATGTTTTGTTAAGTTATGTGCTAAATTGCTTATTATGGATCAGTTAGATTATGAGAATTGTGTGACCAGTCCCTAGGGTATAGTGTCAATTTGACTAGAGTTTATAGGAATTGTCCCTTAGTGGTGCATGATAAAGAGTTTTCAGTGGATTTGAATGGTTTACCTTTCCATGAGTTTGATTTGATTCTGGGTATGGATTGGTTGTGCAAGCATCGGGTTATAGTTGATTGTCATAGGAAGACAATAGTGCTCAAGGGTTGTGATCAGTGTCTAGTGATTATGAAAGGTTTAGGTTCTAATTCATTGCATAATATGATTTTGGCGATGCAAGCGACGTGGTTTTTGAGGAAGGGATGTGAGGCGTACTTGGCTCTTATTTCGGATTCTAAGCATAGTCAAGTTAAGATTCAGGACATTCGAGTAGTTAGTGAGTTTTTGGATGTGTTTCCTAAAGAATTATCGAGTTTACCACTAGAGAGAGAGGTAGAGCTATCCATAGAGATTCTGCCGGGTACTACCCCAATTTCAAAAGCTCTTTATCGAATGGCTCTTGTAGAACTAAAAGAGTTAAAAAGTTAGTTATAGGAGCTATTGGATAAAGTCTTTATTAGAACCAGCGTTTCTCCATGGGGTGCTCTTGTGTTTTTCGTCAAGGAAAAGGACGGTACCTTAAGGATGCGCATCGACTATTGGTAGATTAACAAGGTCACTATAAAGAACAAGTATCCGTTGCCTAGGATAGAGGAACTATTTGATCAGTTGAGAGGAGCGGGTGTCTTCTCTAAGATAAACTTGCTATCTGGTTATTATCAACTTGGAGTAAAGGATGTGGATGTTGCTAAGACTGCATTTCAGACGCGATATGGCATCTATGAGTTCTTAGTAACACCATTTTGTTTGACAAATGTGCCAGTGGCTTTTATGGATCTGATGAATAGGATGTTATATCTCGACAAATTTGTAGTTGTTTTCAATGATGACATTTTAGTGTATTCGAAGGATGAGCGTGAGCATGAAGAACATTTACAATTTGTGGTTCAGATTTTGAGGGATCACCAATTGTTTGCAAAGCTCAACAAGTGTGACTTTTGGTTAAAAGAGGTGCCTTTCTTAGGACATATTATTTACTTAGAAGGTATCCGAGTGGATCCGCCTAAGGTGGAGGCGATAGTGAAATGGAAGCCACTTTGGAATGTGCTGAAAGTAAGAAGCTTTTTGGGTTTAGTTGGGTATTACCGACGGTTTGTGAAGGGATTTTTTATAATTGCTTCACCTTTGACCCAGCTTCTTCAAAAAGAAGTTAAGTTTGAGTGGACTAGTAAGTGCCTAGCCGGTTTTGATCAGTTAAAGAGTATGTTAGTTGAGACTCTTGTACTTACTCAACCCATCTCGGGTAAAGAGTATACCATGTATAGTGACGCTTCTATTATTGGACTCGGTTGTGTTCTGATGCAGGATGGTAAGGTGATAGCGTATGCGTCAAGGCAGTTGAAGCCCCATGAATGGAACTATCTAACACTTGATTTGGAATTGGCTGTAGTGGTTTTTGCTCTTAAAATTTTGCGTCATTATTTGTATGGGGAGACGTGTAGGATTTTCACTGACCATAAGAGCTTGAAGTATTTGCTCACTCAAAAAGAGCTGAATTTGAGACAGCGACGATGGTTAGAGTTATATTATGATTGTATCATGGATTATCAACCTGGTAAAGCAAATGTGGTCACTTATATTTTGAGTCGAAAGATGGTTTCAGCTCTAGCATTATAGCGTGGGAAGTGGAGATTTGCTTCTGATGGAGCTCTGATTGCCTAGCTGAAAGTTAGGCCCAGTCTAAAGCAATTGATTGTTGATACTCAGATGAGGGATGTTAAGTTGCAGCATGCATTGCCAGTGGTTAAGAGTGAAGATTGGACGGAGTATTCTGTGAGCAGCAAATGGGTGCTAAGTTATAGAAATCGTTTGTGTCTGCCTAATGGTAGTGAATTAAAGAGAAAGTTATTATAGGAGGCACACACTACGGTTTTTACTATACATCCGGGAAGTGATAAGATGTATCGAGATCTCAAGCAATTCTACTGATGGCCAAGTATAAAAAGGGATATTGTGGACTTTGTTTCCAAGTGCCTAACCTGTCAATAGGTAAAGGCTGAGCACCAAGTTCTGTCTGGGTTGCTCAATCCTTTACCCATTCCTCAGTGGAAGTGGGACAATGTGATGATGGATTTTGTATCGGGTTTGCCTTTCACTCAAAGGAAGCACGATTTCATATGGGTAAAAGTTGACCGGCTTACCAAGTCGGCTCATTTCTTGCCGGTTTGACTTGATTACCCTATGGATCCGTTGGCAGAGATTTATGTGAATGACGTAGTTCGATTGCATAGAGTGCCTTTATCAATTCTGTCTTATCGGGATCCCAGGTTGACATCGAAATTTTGGAAAGAGTTGCAATCAGTTTTTGGTACTCGATTGAATTTTAGCATGAGTTTCCATCCTTTGACCGATGGTTTTTTAGAGAGGGTCATTCAGATTCTAGAGGATATGATTCGGGGTTGTGTATTGGATTTTTTTGGTAGTTGGGACGGATATGTATCATTGATGGAGTTTGCGTATAATAACAGTCACTAGATGAGTATGATATGGCACCATATGAGGCTCTCTATGGCCAGAAGTGTAGCACTACAGTATATTGAATCGAGCTAAGTGAGCATTCTTTAGTGGGTTCGGAGTTGGTTAGCGACACAGAAGAAAAGATCAGACTGGTGCAACATAATTTGAAGGCAGCAAGAGATTATCAGAGGTCGTATGGTAATTTAAAGTAGAAGGATACTCAGTATGCGGTTAGGGATAAAGTCTTCCTGAAAGTGTCACCCTGGCAAAAGGTTCTACGTTTTTGTAAAAAGGGAAAGTTGAGCCTAAGCTTTATACGGCTGTATGAAGTTTTAGAGCAGGTTGGTGCAGTTGCTTACCGGTTAGCTTTGCCATTAGAATTAGCCAAGCTGCATGATGCGTTTCATATGTCAATGCCTTGCCGTTACAAATCAAATGAATCTCATGTGTTGTCTATTCAGGATGTGCAAGTTTGGCTAGATTTTTCTTATGATGAAGAGCCTAAGGCTATCTTAGCTCTAGAAGTGAGACAACTTCGGAACAAGTAGATCCCTTTGGTCAAGGTATTGTGGCAACATCACGTGGTCGAAGAAGCAACTTAGAAACTGGAGTCGGTCGTGAGATCACAACATCCTCAGTTGTTTGACTCGGGTGAGAATTTCGATGATGAAAATCCTTTAAGGAGAGGAGAGTTGTGACACCATAATTTGCACTCTAGTAGTTTTGAGCATGTTTGTCGTTTGAGTCTGATCTGTTATTAATGTGACCATGTAGATTTTTATTACATAGAAAGTTTAGGATAGTATTATTGCTTGATAGTTGTAATTGTGTGTCTTAAGTTTGTTGTGAGGAGAAAAGGAGGATTAGAAGTGGAATTTGCAAAATCCACTACTTACGTTTGACAAGTGGATGGTGGGGATCTTAGAAAGAGAAAAAGAGTTGACTAAAGAAAAGAGAGAGAGAGAACGTGAGGGACATCTATCTGCCCTCTATTCCCATTCCAGCTCTCTCTTCCTCTTCGTCTTCTTCTTCTTCCTCTTCTTTTTCTGCTTTCTTTCCCTTAGATCATCTCTTCAAGCTACTAAAATTCTGATTTGGTTTTGGCAAATTCTAAAGCTGTTCAGGTAAGGAATAATGCTTCTTCTTCTTTTCTTCTCCTTGCTTTCTTTGATTATGGCTGTGTGTGTTTGTGTTTTGAGCTTTGGGTGTTTTGGTTGGTTTGATCAGAAATTCAAGCTAAGGAGGGAAAGAGAAAGTTGAGGTAGTGAAGCAAAGTGATTGTTGAGGAGCTTAGAACCAAGGTTTAGGAATAGTGTGATTTTGAATGTTTTGTTCTTTGAATTCTTGTTATGATTTCTGGAAATTGAGATTGTAAATGGTATATTTATGTATAATTGTAGTGTGATTTGGTGAGTGGATGTGGAATTGTACCATCAAAGGTAAAATGTGATTTTAGAAGTCATTTTGTATGATTTTTGGGGAAATTTTTTTGGGTTTCTCACTTGTTGTTCAAATTGTTCTTTGATCTCTTATTAGTCACTTCTTCTTAGAATAAAGATTGGGTTTTATGATGAGAAATATGTTCTAGATGCTTGATGAGGTTTATGTTGAAGTTTGGTGGGTTAATTGCATAATTTGGGAAGGTTGGTGTCAAGAAGGCGCTGTACAGATCGGTAGCAGGAATAGGAAGCTCGACTTCATCACGAGCGAGATCTTTGTCGTGGGCACGAAAGAGCTCAATCATCCGGGCTTCTATCGAGCAGTGTCTCTATCACAAGCGCAACCTCGATCGCGATTACAACAGAGAGCTCTATAAGTCGAGCATCTGCCAGGCTGATCTTTATCATGAGCGAGCCTATTTGCACGAGCGCAACCATGGCCTATCTGCCCTTTGTCGTGAGCGCGATAGAGGCCATCCAGCCTTCTATCATGAGCGCGACACTCCCCTGTTCTGCAATTGTTAAATTTTTATGGCACTTTGCATTATTTTTCACTCATGATATTCATGTGATTCAAGGTATGAACTACCATATGTTATACTATATGATCTATATTGGAGTTAATGTTTATCCTGCAATAGTCAAGTAACTTGATTGATAGGCATGCCTATATAGTTCTGTTAGCTGCAGCTCAATGCGTTTTGTACCCTGCTCAGGTCCCCGTTTAGATCCTCGTGATCCCTATGAGTTGGATCTTGTTTAAGATCCCCCAATGTGAAAATGTTTTTGGAATGAAAAGGAAATAAATTGCTTTTGTTTTACCTACGAGTACCAATGTGTTCACTCGTTATCCACCACTCTGAGGGTGTAGGCAAATCTATGAGTTTAATATTGATGTGAAATAATGTGAATTATTATACGATATTATATGAGTGTATATACATATATATATATATGAAGTTATGATTAATGCAAGTTATGGTTTAAGCTTATGATGCTTGTTCTTATATCTGTGCCATACGTATATTAATTGCTTCTGACGGCCACTATAAGTGGTCGTTCATCTTTTGTTTTCCCCACTAAGCGTTATTGCTTAGTACGGGTGTTTCATTTGTGTAGGTGTGGAAGCAGCCAGAGTTTTAGGGAGGACCGATCCATGACCGTCAGGGCCAACACAATAGGATGGGATTTTATTAGAGGCTTTGGTTTTGTATTTTGTAATTTCTGATGTATAGCTTTTGGTTTGTAACCATTTTTGTTATATGTATCAATTAAGTTGTAATTATGTAAATGATATTATTGAATAGTTATGTAATGTAAATATTTCTATATATCAACGGTTGCGATTGAGAAGTTCCTTTTTAATGGTCGAATGTATTTTCTTCCGAATGTATGATTGGTAAAAACAATTTTTATTGCCTTCAATTTCGTTACTGTGTATGAATGTTTATTTAGTTATGCTTGTCTTAAGATTATGTTATATATGCTTTGTTCTACATTATGACAAACCTTGCCTATTTGAGCACTCACTCCTCTAAATGAGTGAGCTCCCCTAGTATAGGTAAGGGGTGTTACACATATAACCATTATTGACCTACCCATACTAACAAAAATTACATGACATGAATATTAGATATGTATGATTATGGCACGATTACATAGGAACACAAATAAATTTGTTATGAATGTGTATACTACAAATGTATTATTTTGCATAAGAATATATTGAATTGATAAAGATTATAAGAATGGTATGTTTACATGGGAGAGATAAGATTAATTGCATGGGTCTTTATCTTGGTAGTGGATAGATAGGCATGTTTATAGGGACCTTTGTTGTTGTAGCACCTTTGTTTTATTCTGTCGGCCCCATTTGGGTGCCGTTATTTAGGCCCCGTTTGGGTCATTATATTAGTCCCCGTTTGGATCATTATATTAAACCCTGTTTGTGTCACCCTTTATAATTGATATGATACATGTGTTATGTACCTATGGGGTACCCTTTGTTCCGTACTCCCGTTATTCACTTCCTTTGAGAAATTCAGGCCAATTATTAAAGATAACATATTAAGAAACTATTATGAAAAATATGAAACTTTCGTGATTGTGAAGACATGTGTATACGGAAGGGTATGAAAGTGAGCTTGACTTATGTATCTAATATTAATGTTGATTTGTTATGATTGCATTTATTTGTATGAGTGCATTCGGATTTGGTGTTGAAGGTTGTTTATAAAGGTGTTAATAGAATAATGTACATTGAATATGTTAAGTTTGATATATGAAAAAATCATATATTTTTAATAGTGCAATAGAATAATAAATGTTATACACTATAGTATAACATGCTAATAAGACAATAACTTCAATAGGTTAATTATAGTTACGTATTTAAATTCATGAAAGAATTAGAAAGTTATTATTATTATTGCATAAAACATTGACAGGCTGGTATGTATTTCTTTATTTAGACATGTATGATAAATGATTGACTAGATGCAATGGTAAATGACAATAAGCTTTAACTGAACAATCATATTTGTTAAATTTGTATGAAAAATCTTATATATCCTTTAGCATGTGTAAGATGAGATGCTATATATATAAATGAAATATGAAATGCACCCTAATGTTTGTAATGAGGATTGACAAAAAATGTGTGTGTGTGTATATATATATATATTATGAAATAAATACTGTGGATTGTACATGTTTAAAGAATGCGATTAATGGTGCAACCTAGTAACTGCATACTTATCGAATTGTGTGAAGTACATGCATATAATTAATATATGCATTAATCTTAATTGAATATTATAAGTATGTCTTTTTTGGTACTGTGCATATTTGCACTTATATATATATAAGTTTCATATGTGGGTATTAATTGACCACCGTTGTGAGTGGTCATCAATATCATGTTTGTTCCCTACTAAGCTATATGCTTAGCATGGGTGTTCCATCTATGCAAGTATCAAGGATAGGTTTGGCATCAAGGACATCCCGTATCGTTAAGCCTGACACATCAATAAGATTTTTCTTTATGTAGAAAATTGTGTTAAGTTTAATAATGTAAACGTAATCTTCCATTGTAATTATGTAATTTGTAATATGAATGTGGACACGATATAAATGTATTTGTAGAAATGAAAAGAAATTTTATAATTTTTATTTTAATGCAATAGATGTAATTTAGTAAATGTAAATGGCTTGGGGGCACCCTTCGCCGGTTGTTGTAACTTGCCATGCTATGGTATCGTTTACTATGCACGGGTAAGGGGTGTTACATTAATGGTAGATGTTTATGGTGTGGGAGCACTAACCACATCCTGGCTAATTGTCCAAGGGCTTTAGGACCAATAGTGATCAGTAAGATACTAGTAGAGGTGGGTCTAATGCACCTCCAACAACCCGTGGTAGAGAAAGAGGTTGTTGTAGAGGTAATCAACCCAAAGGTAGTGCAGTGTCTGAGACAGTTGACCAACCTGTCACTATAGCGCCAATACGAGCCTATGCCATAAAGGCTCATGAGGATCAAGATGCTCCAAAAGTTATAGCTGGTATATTTTTATTATATGGTATTGAAATGCATGCTTTAATTGATCTTGGTTCTATGCATTCTTATATGTGTTTTAAGAAATTATATGCGAAATTATCACCTGCTGAACATTTTAGGTATGATATATGTGTGACTAGTCGATTTTGGCATAATGTTAATGTAAATCGGCTATACTGGAGTTGTTTAATAGTAATCCAGGATAAAAATTTCGCACGAATTTGATAGAATTACCCTTTCATGAGTTTTATTTGATTTTGGGAATGGATTGGTTGTGTAAGTACTAAGCAGTAGTAGATTCCCATAAAAAGACAGTGGTGCTTAGGAGTTCGAACTAATCTGAAGTAATTATAAAGGGTATTCAGTCCAATTCATTAACTGATGTAATTTTAGCTATGCATGCTCGGTGGTATCTGAGAAAAGGGTGTGAAGCTTTCCTTACTTTTGTACTGGATTATAAACGGGAACAAGTAAAGTTACAAGATATACCTATGGTGAATGAATTCCCTAATGTGTTTCCTGAGTAATTATAAGGATTGTCACCTAAAAGGAAAGTGGAATCATCTATTAAAATCCTACCCAGTACAACATATATTTCGAAGGCACCTTACATGATAGCGCCCACCGACTTGAAAGAGTTAATGTGCGAGGTCCCAAAATCTACCCTAGTAGCATGCTGCATAATTAGGGTAATTAAGCAAGCATGGTTATAATATTAAAATGTGAAAGGGGCATAATTGGAAACTCATTTAATTAAAAGTGGTAAATTAGTGAATTAATAAATTGAGATTTAATTGCATAATTTGAATTGGGGGCTTAATTGAAATGAGAAAGATTAAATGCAAGTCAATTATAGATTGTGAATAAATTGAAGGATTAAAAGAAAGTTTTGTACAACATATATAAGTAAGCATGCAAAATACTAGATGGACACTGTGACGCATGCCGAACCCCGGAGGCCCTAAAAACCTACTTTTAAGGTGTTCGAGAGAGGTTCATAGAACTTGTAAGGATTACAAGGGCATCTATTTTGGGCAACAAGAGGTGTTTTGTGAAGAAACAAAACCAAAACAAGGAAAGGATTATCAAAATGGCTAATTCCTTAAATAAAACTTAACAACTAGTTTTATTTTATTTTCTAAATTCGCGGCCCTAGAATTATGGTTACCATTTTCTAACCAGCCTCCCAATGTTCCTTTTTTGTTTTTTCTTCAAACTCTTGTGTGATGTATTTATATGAGAGGATTCTCCTCCATCTTTTTTAAAGGAATGAGATTTTAATTTACTTGAATCCTCTTTATGGTATCAGAGCTTTACACACAAAGAGTGAGATAGTAAACATTCAATCCGATGGCCAATTCTTCTCTGACTACTGAACCTCTTCTCACAATATAGAATTTTCATCAGTGTTCCAGTCTAGTGACCTTGAAACTCAGTCAAACAAATTTTCTTTTATGGAAATCTCAGGTAATTCCTTTAATTCGAAGTCTTGGAGTTCAACACCATCTTGAGGATTATAATGAACCACCAAAAAATATCAAATCTCATCACAAGGACGTGATTAATCTAGCTTACAGCACTTGGCTCAACAATGATGGCCTCTTAACCAGATGGTTACTACGAACCATTGCTGAAGATGTTCTGCTTGACTTGGATGATACAACCACTGCCTTTCATGTTTGGAAATCTATTGAGGACAAGCTCTTACCGAGCTCCAAGGAAAAGGAAATTCTTCTAACTGATACTCTCATGTCACTTACAAAAGGGAACATGACACTTGATGAATATCTTCGTAAATTCAAAGGTCTTTGTGACAAACTTGATCCCACAAGGATACCTCTTGATGAAACCAACAAGGTCTTCCAACATGCACAAGGTCTGGGTCTAAAATAGAAAGATTTTCGAATGGTAATGCTGTCCAAGCCTCCTTATCCCTCTTTCTTTCCCTTAAGGCTGATAAGCAAACTTTACAAATGGAAGCTGAAATTAATGATAACCAAATAAATAACCATTAAGCTTTCTATAATTGGCATGGAATTGGATGTGGTCATAGAGGTCGCTTCAATTATAGTGGTCGTTCTTTTTGTCCTGCTGCCAATCAAAATCAGCAATCTTTCAAAGGTAAAACAGAGGAAAATCAGCAGAGTAATTCATCGCACAAAAGGGATGACATCATTGTTTGCCAAACAGGGTTGATCATTCTATCCAACCCAAAGAAGAGTTAACTCAAGCATTAGCTACTGTTAGCATAAATGAGGAACATGATTTAACTCTCTATGTTGATTCACATGCTACAACACGCATCATGAACCATATTGGTAAAACTTCTAAATAGGGGTGTTCAAAAATGGCGTAACCCATCCAAACCGTTTAGCCCAATCCGTCTAACCCATTTTTTTCACAATTTTAATGGATTATTATAACCCATATAACCAATTTTAAAATTTAAAAAATATTTATATGGGTTATGGGTTATTATATAACCCAGCCAAATAACCCATCTAAATGTTGACTCCAATTATTATTTATATCAAAATATATACAAATTTATATCAAAATATTTAACATATTTAAACTCGTATACTTATCATATAATATTCCAAAATTTCAGTTTTCGTAAATAGTACTTTTTGGGTCGTGAATAGTGACACCACGGCGAATGATACCACGTGGTATCGAAAAATATTTTATTCGACCATTTAAAAGTTCAATCTATGAAAAATCCGAGAGTATAATTTGAGGTGAATTTGAGTTTAAATAGACTCTCAAAAGTCAAAAAGAAAAATAAGACGCGATTCAATTTAAATAGTAACAGTAATTGACTAAACTTTGACCAGGCTTGAAAAAATTGCTATAGACCATACTGAAAATTCTAAGACCCTTCTTATATCTCTTTCACATAACCTTAAAAATTTTGTTAAAAAAATGCGCCTAAATTTTGAAACATTCCCTTACATACCCTTAAATTGCAGTAAGTTAAATGTTTGAGGGGTAAATTGACAAAAAATGTGGACGAAAATGGTAAAATGTAAATTTTTTACAACTGAACTTTTTCTTAGATTTGTTTTCAATTTTAACAGGCCTAAGCTGCAATTTTATTCCTAATTTTTAATAAAAAGTGCAATGTTATTCTCTATGTTCTAATAAATATTAAGTATAAAGCCTATTGGTATAACAAACTAATATTGATATAACTCTTTGACAAAATTTTCACTGATAGTCTTTCAAATCCTAGCATGGCAGTTCATTAGCAGTTTCCTTCCAAATATATCACACTATTCTTTGAAATTAATTTTTTTCATTTTTTTTGCCACGCTATTCTTCGGAATTAATTTTTTTTATTTTTTAAAAAAATGAAATATGCATGTGTTATTTAAAAAAATATTTACAATAATGAAATTAATGTTTTATACTTAAAAAATATAAATATAGATAATATAAAATTTATATGTTAGAAAATTAACATAACCCATATAATCCAGTCATAAACCAACCAACCCAATATAAAGAGTTTAAGTTATAACCCAGCTGGATTGGGTTGGGTTCAACCCATTTAAAATTTTAGATGGATTGGATGGAAAACCGATCGTAACCCATCCAACCCATATTTAAACACCCCTACTTCTAAACTCACTCCCTATCATGGTAAAGAATCATTATATGTTAGTGATGGTAATAGTCTCAAAATTACTCATGTTGGTGAAGGTCTGATAAATGCTAAAAAAGGCAACCTTAAAGATAATAATATTTTGATTGTCACACCCCACAAGTGGCTTATTTGGAAATTGGAAATTTTTAAGTGGACAATTAAGGGCAATTTGGCATTTTATATGAGGAATGTGGATTAAATTGCAGGAATTTAATTTAAGTAATTAAAGATTGTAAGTTTAGTGAGTAAGAGGAAATTTGCCTAGGACTAAAAAGGTAAAAGAAGAATAAGTGGGTCTGTGTTTTTGTGCATGTGTGCCAGGTGGAGAACAGTGTGTGTGCACGTGGTGAGGGAAAAGAAAAGGCTGTGAAAATCAGTTAGTTTGAGCAAAGAATGAAAGTTCTCTCTTCTTGGTTTTTCCCTCTCACGTAAACCTCACTGTGTTCTTTTCTCCATCTGCTGTTCTTTTTCATTTGCATGTGTGATTTTCCTGCTGTGAAGTGAGTTTGGGTCTGTTAGAAGTTACAGAAGGTAAGTACTGTTAATTTTCGTGAGGTTCTTATTCTCATGTGGGTTTTTAGAGAATCTGTTCTTGGATTTTTTAACTGTGGTTTTTAATCTGTTTGCAAGCTCCTGAGGATAAAAGGAAGGAGAAGGGAAAGGATAAGATTTTGGATTGAAGAAGGATACAGTGGGCATTTTGGGACTTCAGTAACAGGTTTGGGAGTGTCTGTTCTTTTGCTCATTTTTTGATTCCAGTTACTGTGTTAATGTGAATGTTAGTATGTGGGTTTGTTTATTTATATGCATGGAAAATATGATGTGTATATCTGAATTCTGAGGAAATGAATATCGATGAGTATGTAAATAGGATGAATATGTATGAGTTTGAATGTAAAATTCTGAGTTGTGACTTTCTCTGTTAATTTACTGTGATTATATGATATTGTGAATTTGTGAGTATAATTGCTGTGATTGTGCTCAGAAGACCTAAAGGTACGTATTTGAATGATTATTGCATGAAAAAGGGTTTTAGACAAAATGGGGATTTGAGTTTTGATTGTACTCTGTTTTCACAATTTACTGGTTTTTCACGTTTTCTGCAAATTCTGGATTCTGAGTGGAGAAGAAGAAGAATTGTGAGAAGAAGGTCACGAGACGTGACTGGTGGTCACGCCGTGACCCCCTTCTCGGTTGAAGGTCACAAGGCGCGAAGCAGCTTCACGCCGTGACTCCTTCTTTGCTGAAGGTCACGTGGCGTGAAGCGGCATCACGCCGTGACTTCCGCCCTTCTTCCTGCGCGACTTCTCCCTCTCCTCTCACAGGCGTCACGCGACGTGACTGGTGGTCACGCCGTGACTGCCCTGCCTTGCCTTGCCTTGCCTGCTGTTCTTGCCTGGCGCTCGCGTGAAGCTGGAGTCACGGCGTGACTGGAGGTCACGACGTGACCAGTCTTCCTCCAGTTGCCCGTTTTCTTAAAAGCATGATTTTTAACTCCTGATTTCAAGGGTTTTACACTATATGACGATTAATTAGTTTTAAAATCTGATTGTATTTTAATAATTGCATAATATTGGGTTTTGTATACATGATTAATAATTAGTATACATGATTTACATGTTTATAGTTTATTTATCAGGGACTTTTTCAATATGAGCTATTTGTTCTTATTACTTTCTTTAGTTAATATTTATATGTTTATATGTTTCTGAATTTGATTATTATACAAGTATACATGATTTATAAGCTAGTATTTAATGAAATTCTCATGATTTGATATATGAATTATTGAGTTGTGTCATTTAAGCCTGTATAAGTCATAGTAGTGGATAAGTAAGCGCTTACTTAGGTCAGAGTGTGTGTGCAGCTGCTATATGATAAAAATGTTATATGCGGGTCCGTTTGGATCCTTGTTTCGATCCTGTTAGGATCTACATGGAAATAAAGCGAGACCTCGGTCTCTATATGAAAATTACATGTTTGAGACTCATGTCTCTATATGCTTGGGATACTGTGTTCTATCAGTATCCAAATGACCGTATCCACTTCTTAGGTTTATACCAGACTAATCAGGCTACATGTTTATATGTGATGTATATGTTGAGATGTTTATTGACATGATTAAAGGTATATGTTGCACATGAATTCGTGAATATTCTATATCGGTGTAATGTAGAAAAGTATGTTTGTATTTGTTAATTACTTGTATTGTAAATATTTTAAAGGTGATGAGATGTTATATTGTATATTGTTATTTTGTTTTGTTCCTCCCCACTAAGCGTTATCGCTTAGCACGGGCTCTTTTCCCGTGCAGGTGGCGGGTTCAGTTGTGAGTCAGATATCTGCAGGTCGGCCACTAGGAGTCTTTTTGGATGAAGTTGTTTTATTTTTGAAGTCTTCCGCTGTAATTACTTTTGTATATGGCTTGTAATTAGTAAAATGAATCTTTTGTAAAGGAACAAGTATTCTTTTTGTACATGTAATTGCATACGAGCCTCTTTTTGTAAAAACGATATAAATATGATATATGTATAAGGACTTGATATATATATGTTACAGGAATTTTTTGATTAAATGATTAAAGGTTTCTTTAAATCTCATTTGGTTTTCTTTTATTTATTTATACATGTGTAAATGTATATGATTATTTGTGTTTGCCCGCGTGGCACTCCGGTATCCTTCCAACGGGGATGGCGGGGTGTTACATTGATAGTAACTGAAATTAAAAAAAACCTTTTATCTGTTAGTCAATTAACTCAAGATAATGCTTGTAATATTAAATTCACTGCTAATGAATTTTTTGTTGAGGATTTACAGTGAAGAATGATAGCTAAAGGTGTGAAGAAAAGTGGTATTTATGCTTTAGAAGAATTACAGAATTTTGCTCTCTCTGCTGTCTCCAATACTGGATCTTCAATAATTTGACATCAATGTTTAGGTCATGCAAATTCTAAAGTTTTAAATTTCTTAAAAAATAAAGAGTTCATTAGTGTTTCAAATTGCAAAAAACAAATAATTAGTATTTGTCCTTTTTGTCAAATGGGAAAAAGCTGCAAACTTCCTTTCAATTTATTAATGAATATGCTCATCAACCTCATGAAAAATTGCACTATGATTTATGGGGTCCCACACCTATTTCTTCTTGTCATAACTTTAAATATTATGCTATCATAATTGATGATTTTTCTCGTTATTCGTGGATTATACCTTTAAAAAAAAATCTGATTTCTTTAAACAATTTGTTAAATTACAAAACTCATTGAAATCGGTTTGATAAAAGAATTAAGATTTTCCAAAGTGATGGAGGTGGTGAGTTTACATCAAAAAATTTTAAAACTCATTTACAACAATGTGGTATTCAACATCAATTTTCTTGTCCTAACACCCAGGATCAAACTGATATAGCCGAAAGGAAATATCGCCACATTGTTGAGATTGGATTAATATTACTTTTTCAATCAAAACATCCAATAAAATATTGGGTTGATGCTTTTTTTAGCTCAGTTTTCATTATTAATAGATTGCTAACAAATAAACTCAAAATGGAGTCACCATTCTTAAAACTCTTTAGTACTAACCCCAATTATGATAATTTAAGGAGCTTTGGATGCAGGTGTTATCCCTATATTCGCAATTATGGAAAAGACAAGTTTTCTAAAAGAACATATCCCTATGTTTTTATCGGGTATAGTTCAATGCACAAAGGATACCATTGTCTTGACTCTCAATCAAATCGAGTGTATATCTCCAAGCATGTGGTGTTTGATGAAAGCTAATTTCCTTTTGATAAACACACTGTAGATGTCAATATAGCTTCTCCAGAATTAGTGTCCTATATTGATTAGGAAACTTGGATTTAAAAAGGGAACCAGCAGTTAAACACTCCAAATGATCCAATAAATCCTTGTCCTACAAGATTATAAATTATTGATGACACAACAGCAAACATACCTGATGTTGGCAAAACAAAATCAACGGCGGATAATGTCATGGATAATTCACAAAGAGAGGCAACAATAATTCAAGAAGTAGATAATTCACTCATCGAAGTGGGAATCCCACAAGAAGCAGACTTGGATCAGGATATGCAAACTAAAGAAAGCTCCCATGACATTGACGTGAATCAACAAGTCGATCAACCTCTACACCAACTTGAACCGATTTCACAGGATGACTCCATACAAAATTACTCTTCTTTATCTTTGTCAAAAAACTATCGAGATATCTTAGATTATTTAATTATTGATATTCCTCTTGTAGGTGTACCGAATGAACAACAACATAAGATGATAACACGATGTCAATTAGCTTAAAGACCTGAACTTCATCTTGAATTAGCTATGGCAACACAAAGTATAAGAGAAAAAATGAACTCTAAACCTGAAGCACTCACATGTATGACTGATATAGCAGAACCCACTAAAGCTATCTACATTCTCCATTGATATAAGTCAATGAAGTAAGAACTTTCAGCACTCAACTCAAATAAAATATGGTCTCTTGTACCTAGACCTGCACACACTAACATCATAGGATCCAAATGGATTTTCAAGACCAAACGCAACAAAGATGGTACCTTGGATCATTATAAAGCACGAGTAGTCGCTCAAGGCTACACCTAAATACTAGAAGTTGACTACTATGAGACCTTCAATCCTGTAGTAAGAGTCACTACAATTCAAATCATTCTTGCAAATGCCATAACATCCAAATGGACATTGAGATAGCTTGATGTGAAAAATGCATTCCTACATGGGGAATTAAGCGAAACGGTCTTTATGGAACAACCTCCAGGATTTAAGGGTTCTCAACTCCCTCACTTTGTCTGCAAGCTACATAAATCTATTTATGTGTTAAAACAAGCCCCGAGGGCTTGGTTCGAGAAATTATCAAAATTTCTTATTCACTTTAGTTTCAGCTGTAGTAGTGCAGATTCTTCGTTATTTATTTTACGAAAAAATTCGATTATTATCATTATGCTAATTTATGTTGATGATATTGTGGTAACAGGGAATGATAACTCATTCATTCAGTAAGTTATTGATGCTTTAGCATGATGATTTGCTATTAAAGACTTAGGACGATTGCACTACTTCCTGGGAATAGAAGTTCAATACATAACCTCTGCCATCTATCTCTCTCAAAGTAAATATGCTAAGGATATAATTGTTAAAGCTGGATTGGGTGCAAGTTCTCACTTCAAAACTCCTATGACTATGAAAGTTCAATAAACAGACAAAGATCATACAGTATTTGAAGCCAAAACTTATCGAAGTCTAGCTGGAGCTCTTCTTTACTTAACTCACACTCGACTAGATATTCTTCATGCTGTACACAAGATATGTCAAAAGGTACAGAATCTTACAATAGGGGATTTCAAGGCAATCAAGAGGATAATTCGATATGTTAAAGGAACATTAAATTTTTGTCTTCATTTCACTAAACAAATCTTTTTCAACTTGTATGGCCTTTGTGATGTTGACTGGGCTGGATATCCTACAACAAGAAAAAGTACATCGGGTTATTGTGTATATCTTTGAAGCAACTATATTTCTTGGTCTTTAAAAAGGCAACCAACTATTTCTAGGTCTCGTTTCGAAGCAGAATACAGGGCTATGGCAGTGGCTACAGCTGAGCTTACATGGATCACATTCATCCTATGGGATATTGGAATTAGTTTGCATCAACCACCACCAGTATTCTCTAACAATTTAAGTGCTTTATACATGACTGTGAATTCGATTTTCCATTGTCGGTCTAAACATATTGCCATTGATTATCACTTTGTAAGAGAGAAAGTTGCTCTTGGAAGCTTGGTTACAAGATTTGTTCGATCTTCTCAGCAAATAGCCGACATTTTTACTAAGCCATTATCTAAAACTTCCTAACAAAGATTGCTTGACAAGCTTGGAGTCCATGTTCTCCTTCCCTCCAACTTGAAAAAGGGTGAAGAAACAGAACCAAAACAAGGAAAGGATGATCAAAATGGCTAATTCCTTAAATAAAACTTAACAACTTGTTTTATTTTTTTTTCTAAATTTGTAGCCCTAGAATTATGGTTACCATTTTGTAAACAGCCACCCAATGTTCATTTTTTGTTTTTTCTTCAAGCTCTTATGTGTAATGTATTTATATGAGAGGATTCTCCTCCATCTTTTTCAAGGAATGAGATTTTAATTTACTGGAATCCTTTTTATTTTGGAGTCACCACCCAATAGAACATTTGGAAAGTTCATCTAGCCTCACTGAGCCTAAAACGATCCGTATATGTCTATTTTGGGCAACCAGAGATATTTTGGAATTTCCATCCCAATAGAGCATTGGGAAGGTTCATCTAACCTCATGAAGCCTAAGACGATGTGTATATGTCTATTTTGGGCAACAAGAGATAGTTTGGAATTTCCATCCCAATAGAATATTGGGAAGGTTCATCTAACCTCATGATGCCTAAGACCAGAGAGAGTTCGGGACTTTACTTGTATTTATACCTTAGTCAAAGTTATAAGTGAGTTTTTGAAATTAAAATTCCATTCCCTTTCTCATACTGTTAAGTGCAATTATTAAAGTGCAATCCAAACACATAATGAAAGCTGTAAATAACGCAAATTTAGAATAAAGTAAATAAGAGACATTAATTTACAATAAAACTAGGGGTAAAATACAACCCCAATAAAATGAAATATTAATCATGCATAAAACAGGGCATTTATTCTAGGTGAGGACATTAGTCATCGCATGCATGCTTAGAAGAATGATTTTTAAAGTGACAATTTTGTTTGGAGGGAAAATTAGGACATTGGTCCTATTTTATTAAAGAAAATCTTATTCATTTGTAGAAATCTTTTGGAGCTTTTTATGTTAACGAGCACTAAAATAACATTTATGATAATGAATAGGAATTGGAAAGATAAACTAATAAAAGAGATAAAGTCAAAAAGAATGAACAAAATCGATGTCTTTAAATCATCCTAATTAGTCCCCTTTCTTAGCGTCCAATGTTCAACAAAATAAAAACTTACAAAAAAATGATATAACATGTTAGCAAAATAAAATATCAGAAGTAAAATAAATGATTAAAATAGTAGAAAATATTGAGATGAATTATGTAAAATCAGTAGAAATAAAGTGTAAAAAAAGGAATTAAAACAATCAAACAAATAAAGAGAAGAGACCCAGAGACGGCCATGGAGGGGTGAGGGACAACCATCCCTAGGATGAGAGACGGGAAGAAGAGGAGCCCCGTGATGACCTGTCCCTCGTTTGAGCGACAACCATTGGTAGGGGCTTCAGCCCGTTGATCATTGCCAGATCTAAAAAAAATAGGAAAAATTGGTTAAAATCTAGACTTTCACATTTTTAAACCATTTTTCATGCAATAAATTCCTAATGAAGCAAATAAAGCGATAAAATGAATTAATTTACATTTTGAAATTAGTTTATATGTCTCATGGAAAGGTATTTAAATTATCGCAAGAATGGTTAATCCAGAACATTGACCCTCGAAATATTGATCTTTAAAAGGCGTTGAATTCTACAAAAATCGGTTGACTAATGAAAATAGTTAAAAATAATTTCCTTTACAAAAATCGTTCTTTTGAAAATAATCTAAAATCCTAAAAAATTAATTCAAGAAAAGAGAATTAATTTCCCTTTCTCAAACTCACTTTTCTTTTTTAGAAGATCTAGAATTTCAAGAAGGCAAATCGATAGAAAAGAATTGATTTCCTTTTCTTAAATTTCCTTTTTGATTTCCTTTTTAGTAGATTTCGAAACAAAACTAAGTATAAAGGGAAGACTTTTGTCTATGAAAATTGATATCTTTCTTTTGCAAAGGTTTTCCAAAAAACTAGCATCCCCTTTCTTCTTCATTAACCTTCAATTTATAGGCTAATATTGATTTGAGGATAAAGATAAAGATTAGATATTTATTTTCGAAAACAAAAATTTGAATTTTAAATATCCTCAGAGATAAACATTAAGTTTTAAATCTAATTATCTTTTTGAAATCAAATATTTCTCTTTATCCTTCAAAATAATTGTTAAATATTTGATTTATCCATAGAGATAAGGTCATTTCAAACGTTTGATTTATCTTTATGGATAAACGATATCAAAATACCTTTTAGAAATCAAATATTAGTATTTATCCTGAAAAATAAATATCAAATATTTGATTTATTCATAGAGATAAAGTGATTTCGAATGATCCTTAGATGTGAAATCAAACTTCTCATGGATAAACCTTTAAAATCTTGCATTTATCCAAAAATCAACTAGCAAATCGCCACCAGGCTCCGACCGACGGTTGTCCCTCGACCGATGGACGGGCGTCGGTCAAGAGGGCAGTCTTGCCTTCCGAGCAATGGGCACCCGCTCATGCGAGCGGCGGGAACCCTCTCGCACAAGGGATGGCCATCCCTAAAGAGCAAGCGATTGGCACCGTGCTAACCGACGGGCGTCGACCAAAAGACAATTTTCCTTAAATGAAAAGGCCTCTTTCAAAGCAAAAGACATATAAAAAGGATTTATGGTCACCACTATCCCTAAAATTTATTAATTTCAAGGGCTAAAGCTTACAACCTCATTCCTTTACTTGTGAAACAGGTACCGGTAGCTTCATTGGGTAACTTTGATCTATGTTGCCTCCAGACTCGATGTCTACAAACATGTAATAGATTGAAGGAAATCTTAGAGAAGGCCAAGAGTGAGCTGGTGAGGGTGAAGCCGCAATACTGGTTTAGGATTTGGGTTTCGCTACTTCATACGTGTGAACCTAACTGTTATGAATTATGGATTGATTGAAGTATATGATAAATTATTCTGAGTTATGAATTAAATTTGAGGTTAGAATTGTATTTTTAATAAGGTAAAGAAGTGATTTAAAGTACACCCTATTTTTGAAACTTTCAAGCATTGCTTTTGTTGTTTGACCATTAGTTAGTTATAATTATTCTAATGGAATTATTTAATTGTTGGAGAATTTTGAGATGTAGGATAAAATATTTAAAGTAAATGGTTGCTCAATTTTGTCATTGATTAAGCTAAAATTACGGAAATTTAAATGAGTTTTTTATTTTTCTTCACTTGAAACAGGCTGTGTTTCCAAAGGGTATAGTTTTTGATTTACAAGTTCAATTCTTATGATCGTTGTACCACTGCAAATTTAGGAGACATATAAGCATGAGTTAAGAAGGGAGAATTGCCTAAAAATGAGGTTTGGGTAGTGTATTGTGTTAAACATTTTGGATTTGTCATTCTAAAGAATTCAATTTTTGCAATTCTCTAGCTACATGGTGGTCAGGATTCCCGCCCGCCGTCTAAATGAATTCTGGATGGTGAATTTTGCTTGCAATTTGTTTTACATGGCGGTCAGGAATTTTTGCCCGCCGTGTAAAAGCATTAAGGACATATAATTTTTGGTTGCAAGCTATATTACATTCTAGTCATGGTTAATAGCTTATGTTTTAGAATTCAATTTTCATACTATCTACATGGTGGTCAGGAATTCTTAACCACCATGTAACCCTATTTTCTGCATTATGTATTCTTAATTTTTACACAGTTTTGTAAACCCTATGATATCTAAAATTAATTATTACTTGTTTAATGATTATGAAAAGATGATATATAATCAAATTATCTATGAAATGGAATAAAATTCACGATGAAGTATCAATTAACATTATTACTAATTATGTTTCAAGATTATGAGCAATGCTTATTATATGAAATATGTATGATGAACAAGCATGTATTTGTACTTTGATATCATATGAAGTTAAAATTGTTATTACAAGATTATATGAAATCTAATATGCTAGAGAGCCTATTAGCTAGTCTAGGTTTTGGATAGATAGGCTTACCTATTGGGGGCTCGTGTAGCTGCTACCTGATATCTTCCCTACAGGGATGCTAGATTATTTATTTATATGCATTTCATTCCTTTGGGAATAGCTTGTTATGTTAACTCTCCTCCGAGAATGCTTCATGTCTATATATTCCTTCCAGGGATGCTTGATTCTTCCCTCCGTGATTGCTTGATTTATTACCCATTATCCACATCATTAAAAAGGTAGGCAATGAGGTTTTCTAATAATATTTTTGATACGATTCAGTTATGTTATTAACATTTGTTTTGAGCATGTAAACACATGAATATTGGTAATATGTAATCTAATTTCAAATGATTAATTTGTTTAATCTGACTATTTAATTATCCACTTAATGTATGCAGTTATCCTTCTACATAAGTTTACATTTAACGTTAATTGTATTTATAATCCTTGATTTGATTATGATATAGGCATGTTCTGTATTGATAACTCCTGTAAGGGGTCATCGATTATCATTTTGAATCCCCACGAAGCTTTATACTTAGCACGAACTTTCTTTTAATCCATATAGGTATGTGCTCAAGAATAATCTACAAGGTCACAATGTTACACAGGCATAGGTTTTGAAAGAAGTGTTTTTGTTGATGTAGGTCGCTTTTTGGTTTGAAATTTTTGTATTAATATGAGTTCTTTTGTATAAGAAGTTCTGTAAATATTGTTTATATCACATATATAAATTTTAATATGTGGTTTGTAATTATATAATTAATGGACTTGAACTTCTCAAGTTTGTAATGCATGGTTTAACTTATAAAGTTATGTTCATTTTGATATAAGTAAATGTAAGATTAATGATCTGTATGTTTTTGAATGATTTGATCTGTTTGTGTGACACATTTCTATAGGACCTTTGTGTTTGCAGTTTATCATTGTCCGGTAATAAGGGGCATTACATAAAGACTCAATTGCAAGAGCTGTTAGATAAGGGATTCGTACGGCCCAGTGTGTCTCCATAAGGTGGTCTGATTTTATTTGTTAAAAAGAAAGATGGTACTTTGTGAATGTGTATCGACTATAGGTAGATCAATAAGGTGATAGTGAAAAACAAATACCTATTGCCTATAATTGAAGATTAATTTGATCAATTAAATGAAGCTAGTGTAATTTCGAAGATTGACTTGCGGTCAGGGTACTACACACTTCGGGTAAAGAATGAAGATATACCGAAGACTATTTTTTGGACCTGTTATGGCCACTGTGAGTTTCTCGTAATGCCATTCGGGTTAACTAATACATCTGTAATCACTCGAAACTGACCCTAGAAGTATTGGGTGTGATTAGTGTAAGTGAGTGAGTGTAAAATTAGCGTTTACAGATTTAGACTAAAATAAAAATAAAAAATTAGGGACTTAATTGCAAGAAATAAAAGTATTGTATTGAGCAAAGTGTAAATTGCATGATTAAGAGATAAGAGAGGATTATTTAAGATTAATTTAGTGGATTAATTAACGTAATTGTGATTAAGTGAAGTTGTTAGTGGGATCCATATGTGGAGCTCATCTTTTGCCACTAAGCTTTTGGGATCATGGAAGAGTGACACCTCATATTGCCATGCATATATAAAGATTGGGAAGTGGCAAAATCTATCACTTTGTTCTTCCATTGAGTTTGACCCCTCTCTCTCTCTTGTTCTTCCATCCTTTCAATTCCCCTTTCTTGCTCTTTTCATTTTCTTTATTTCGTTTCTCAAGATTTAAAGTTTAAATGGTTTAGAGGATCAAGTGACAAGTTATAGAAGGTTAGAGAACCTAGTAGACAAGCCAAGGGAAAAGAGAAGATCAATTGGGTAGTGAAGTGAAGGAGAGCTTCAAGAGGTTTGGATTGTATTTGAATTGATGCATGTTTAATGTGTTTGTGTGGTTGGGAGAAATTGTATCTGTTTATATGTGTTAATTGATAGTTGGCATAGTGGAAATGTAAAATGGATGTGTGTTGAAGTTTTAATTGAATTGCCATGAGTATAGTATAGTGATCAAGTATGAACCCTAGTTTTAGGGGAAAACTTTGCTCAGATTTTCCTAGACCTCCGTGTGATGCTTTGGCGATAAATAGAGTTTTATAACTCCAAATTAAGTGATTGTTGTTCCATTAGAACCATTACTTCCATACCTATAAAATTTCCGGAAATGATCATGGATTAGCTTTGACTCTAAGACTCGTAAAAATGGGCAAAACAGAGGTGTCTCTACTTTGGCGTCATTGGAACAATATAGATTTTTTAATTCATATCTATTGTTGTAGAAGTCCAATTCATCTTAAAATTGTTCCATTTGCAACTTAACATCCTAGAAAACAATTATGAAGATGGAATTTTTGCCTAAAATTGACGTCTAAATGTCGGTTTAAGCTAAAACAAATAGAGTAATGAAGCAGTCCTAAGTTTTTGCTTATGTTTTGCTAAATTTTGTTATATCATGGTGACAACCAATTCATTGCCACCATGACTAATGCTAAGAGAAGGCAAAATTGTTTATTTTTTGACCTTACGGTCACAACAAAGTCATTCCCACCGTGACCCCTTCCGTTTTTACTATTTTATGTGTTTTTCTTCACGAATTGAACCCGTATTGTATGAAAACTTTCTGGAATCTATCTGATGCATGTTTAGGAATGTTAAATGAGTATAAGAATAGTTCTCACTTGGAAAACACACATGATTAGGATTAATATTAATAAGAAAATAATGAAGTAAAGATGTATAATTTAGGGATTGAAGTGAATGAGATGTGTAAGAGTATGACTATATGTTTATACTGAATATGTATAAATGTGATAAGTTCAATGAATATTGATTGATGCACTTGCCTAACATTATTATATGATGAATGAATTGATATGACATAGATGTTACTAGAATGTATTATTATGCAAGATATCTAATGATGTTGTATTGGTTATGCAAATAGTCTATAATATTCTAAGCAATGATAGAATATTATTATATTCTCGTGTGATGGTTATTGTATTTATAGAAAATTATGAATCTTCATAGATGTGCATGTATTCATACTTGTCACCACTAGGTGACTCTCAACTGTCAGTGAATTGTCTTGATAAAGCTTGTTACTGTGTTGTGATTACGTTATGGTTAACTAATAGGTATGAAAATAATGACTTATTTGCAAATGATATGTACTAGATGACCATTGTGCTAGAATACAAGTACTCAAATATATGCAACCTACTTTATATAGTGTATTAGAATATGTAGAACTACGTGGTTCTAATTCCCAAATTTTGGGATACGTAGGAAGATTGGAATATCATTCCAAGTCCAAACTAAATCATAGAGAATTATAAACAGGTAAAGTATCGGCAAAAGTTAAATTAGATCAAGATTAAGGATAGAATTAAGATCTATATTTGTTAACTTTCTCTGTGTTTGAGTAGTTAAATAATCTATTTTGGTCTGTTATGTCTTAATTACCTTTGCTTAACTATGTTCCTTATTTTGACAAGTAAATGTAACAGTTGTATAGAAAATGAAACTAAAATGTGCAAAGGTATCTACGGATACTAATGCGATAATAAGGTATTTACGGATACTAATGCGATAATAAGGTATCTACTGATACTAATACGATAATAAGGTATTTACGGATACTAATACGATATTAAGGTATCTACGGACACTAATGCGATATTAAGGTATCTACGGACACTAATGCGATATTAAGGTATTTACGGATACTAATGCGATAATAAGGTATCTACGGATACTAATGCGATAATAAGGTATCTATGGATACTAAAGCGATATTAAGGTATCTACGGATACTAATGCGATATTAAGGTAACTATGGATACTAATGTGCTATTAAGGTATCTACGGATACTAATGCCATATTTAGGTATCTATGGATACTAATCCAATTGATTATTTCTATACCTACGGGTACTAATGCGATATGAAAGGTATCTTCTGATATTAGAGTGTTAATCCTGTCATCCACTACTATAGAATTGCAGGCAATCTAGGATTAGCTAATAAGCAAACGAATGAAGGTCAACTTAGTGCTATATGTGAATTTGTGTGTATAATTTGAGATAGGTTCAGGTGTATGTTACGTGGATGGTGATCATAACTTGATGAAGATAAATTCTATGTATATATATTAGCATGGATAATTGTTAGTATTTATATGAGCTTAATGCTCAATTAGAATAGTATGTAGTATCAAGTAAAAGATTCTGACATGAAAACCAATTTGGCAAATAGGTGATATTGCTATAGAATGAATAAAGTATGCATTATACAGATTTGTATTTATAATTTGAGATGTGGTGTTTATATATATAAGTAAGTGCTATTTGATATTCTGCTTTAGGTGATCATGCTTATATATGACTCTATACATAGTGATATAGATAGAGTTGCAATGAATGAATAAAAGTATACTAAAAATAAGTATTATGACATGTGTGAATACGGGATATAGAGTAATAAGCTAAGAATGATTTAGATATGATTGATAATAAACTTTATGTATGTAATAGTGCAAGGCATGTTCAAGATTTGATATAATGACTGTTATGTATAAGAGTAGTATGTTATTGTGGTTCCCCACTAAGCGTTATCGCTTAACACATGTGTTTTTCCCGTGTAGGTTTGTCGGTAGTAAGAAGTTGAGCATCTGCAGGTCATGGCCACTAGGAGTTCAAGTTGAAGTCCTTTTTTATATATTATTTTGATATAGTACCTATAGACACCGGGTCCCGAGTAGCCTTGATCAGGATTACCCGATGATGAAATTTAGTTACGCCGGCTTATAGGCAAAAAGATTGGAGCTCGGAAGTGATTTTCCTTGTCTTTTTTTTGAGTAAAAAATGTATTTTAAATATTTTAAAAATATTTTTAAAATTATTTTGGAGAATAAAAAGTGTGTTTTAGGTTGAGGGTATTTTATATAAAAATTTAAAATTTAAAATTTAAAAAAAATAAAAAAATTTACCCGAAAAGCATGGCTGCGAAAGCACAGCTGTGCTTTTTTTGAAAGCATGGCTGTGCTTTGCGCGCGTTTCTCGCGCGCAGTAGCCCCATTTTCGCCCCATTTCACCCATTTTCGACCCCCACTTGTTTTTTAATGATTTTTGGACGGTTTTGGGTGGTTTTTGGGTAGTTTTTAATGGTTAAAACACTAAAAAAAATTGAGATTTGAAGGAGGACGAACTAAGAACATTGGGAGAGAAAAAATTGAATTTTGGAGCTTTTGAGTTGAGAGAAAAAATCCATCTTACACACTTGTTTCCAAGAGTTTTTCTTCAAGTTTTCAAGCTATTTTCTAAGCATTTTCACAAGAGAAGACAAGGAATTCAACAATTCTACCTTCAATTCTTTAAAACTGAATTTAAGGGTAATTATTCTTGGTTTTACTCATTAATTCTCTTGTTAATTTCATTTATTTTTGCTTCCAATTAACATATTAAACAAGTAAATTCTTCTAGTCTCCATATTTTTCTTCTTTTTTTATCTTCAATTATTTATTTAACAAGTTAATTCTTTCAAATTTTTTGTATCATTTTCATGTCAAGGTGTTTATTTTTATGCCATTATGTATGTTCAACTTAGGTTGTTAATGTTCTTTACATCCATTGATGTTTATTATGGCTATTATTGTTATAAATGCTAGTTTTATTATCATAATTTATATTACACTCATTTATTGATGTCATTAGGTATTAGTATCATTATTACCATTAATCTCATTGTTCATATTTTGCACGTATGTTAAATTTCAAATTTATTTTCTTATGCCTTTTATGTTAGATATTACTTTAGGCTTTATTATGCATGTTAACTTTTATTATTCTTATGTTATGTTTTCATGCACATCTTAGGAGTATTAAAATTGATTGTCACTAATCTTTCATGCATGTTAATCTCCATTATTAATAAATTGCATTTGCCATGATGTTATCTCGCTTTATGCTTGTTAAATTGCATCATAATTATTTTTATGCATGTTATAGTATTTTAGGCATGTTATATGGTCATTATACATATTATCTTTTATGTCATCTCATCTCTTTGGGTTAATTTCTAACATGAATCTCTTCTATTTTATTTTTGGTTGCAAATCATTGTTTTATTCTCATTTGAGCACCAATGCACGAGAAGGAGGACATGCGGACTTTGGTATTTTCATTGCACATTTTCAATTCTCATTTTATTTATATTTCCTTGTATATATTCGTTGAATAAAATGTTTTTTCATGCACGCATGAATAAAAACCACACAAATATTTCTAATAAATTAATTTGGATTTTTCATAATAAATGGGACCAATGCCCTAATTTTCATCCCAAATAAATCATCACACCCAAAATGTTTTCTTTAATTGTGCATGCGGGGACGAAAGTCCTCATAATTAATAAATTCCCCGATTTTATGTATGTTTGCACTTTTAAATGGGAGTTGTATTCCGCTCCTGGTATTATTGTAATTTATCTTTGATGTTATTTTTGATATGTTTATCTTATCGCTTTCAATGTGAATATTTGCGCTTTTAAATTAAAATTGCATCGTGTGGAGAGAGAGCGAGTTAATAAACTCAAACCCAAATTATAAAATTAATCAAGGTAGAAATAGATGCGAAGTCCCTAACCCATTCTCTGGTCTTTAGGCTCATAGAGGCTAGAGGTTTACCCTCCAAGACACCTCTTGTGTCATGAGACTTAGACATTAATCCTAGGCTCCTTTGGGCGAGAGGTTTAACCTCCAAGACCCCTTTGGCTTGCCCAAAATGGATAAAAGCGTTGTCTTTGGACTTAAGGAGGCGAGAGGTTCACCCTCCAAGACCCTTCTTATGCTCTATGACCTATCAAATCCTAGGCTCCATTGGGCGAGAGGTTTACCCTCCAAGACCCGTTCGGCTTGCCCAAAATGGATGAAAGCGCTGTCTTAGGCTCTCCGAGGCGAGAGTAAGTTTCCCAATATTTTATTGGGTGGCGACTCCATAAAACCTCCCTGTTGCCCAAAATAGACGTACTTATAATTCGTTACAAGTTGTCAACGGACCTCAAATGCCCAATCGCCCTCAAGCGGGCGGTCAGAGGGGCGCCCACGCGGGTCCGGCGCGCGTCACAGTGGCGACTCCACTGGGGACAACTGGTTCGAGACTTCAATTTGAAAATACCTTGATTAACTTTTACAATGAAGTTTTAGTTTATGAAATTCGCTTTATCTCAAAAATTGCATATCATCTCATTAGAGCCTTAGATTAAGTAAGTTTGGTCCCTTTTCAAACCCTGGTGCATTCCTGAAGCACGACCCTATTTTCACTCATTTTAGGGAAGTGTTAAGGATAATCACCAGCCCAAGCCTCGTACCTCAATGGTATATCAAAATGATGACCCGATCGGTCGTTATGCTCGTGATGAGATAGACCCGTCGGCAGGGATCATGCTTGGGTAACCCAAAAATATCATCACCCCATGACTAAAGCTCATGTAATGGCAATAGATACTTCCACTAGGTGAAATGTACCGTAATACTATGCTTGCTATATGGGCCATCATATATTAGACAAAATTAATTTAATTAAATGGTCTTCATCAAAGGCTTTCTTGCCCCGGTGGGCCCATCCTAGTTAAATTGAATTGTTCGAATATATAAAGGCCAAACACCCATATGTATTTACATTAGATATGAGCTATTATGCTGCCGGTTTTTCACCGCGCACCATACGTGTCCATTGGGTTCCACGTTAATCCATGGATCACGCCCACCTAGGAAAGAGATCGCACTACTATGTGTGTGGGAGATATAAGGTTGGAAGGATCTATCTGCTTGCATGTGTTTGTCTATGTTGCATCAGCACGAGCATGCATTGCATTTTAATCATGCATCATCTTAACAATTTTTGCATTTCAGCCATCATAGATTCTCCTGGGTGGTCTAAAGGTCCCGACGGACGGTTAAGAAGGACGCCGCTTTTGGGGTTAACAGAGTTAGTGTCGGATCAGAGTTCAGATTCAATCTCAGAAAATAGTGTGGGGTTTTCTTCCGAATCATCAACAGAAGTAAGCATGGCTAATCCATCAAATGAGTCTGATGCAACTCGGGTAATAATCGTTGAGTTGGTAGGAAAGAGAATGGAGGAATTTGAAGCCCGAATGATCGCAATAATGGGCAATCTTTCCACCACAATAGCTGGCCAACAAGCTACTGCTACCCCTATCCGAGTACTAGCTGAACAAGAGGTTGTTAGAGGAGAACATCCTGCTGCAATTAACCAACCAGTGGTTGACCCACCTATTGTTGAGCAAAGAGTACCTGCACCTATTGAGCGCAGAGAGCGCCCCAGGTCTTAAGCTGAGTTTGGGGGAGATGATCTAGAGGAGCGTACCGCAGCTAAAGAGAAGTCGCCAAAAATGGATGAGGCAATGTGGAGGAAAATGGAAGAGAGATTTAAGGCCATAGCACGGATGATGACTGTGGGAAAAGGAATGAACCCGAAAAACCGAGAGCTGGATGGGGATTACCTGATTCCCCAGAATTTTAAGATGCCGGACATTCCCAAATTTGATGGCACCTCTCACCCTGCCGCACACATCAAGCAATACTCACTGGTCATGAAGGGAACGACCTTAATAAGAAAGCAAAAGATAGAGTATTTCTGCTTGAGTCTCACAGGAGCTGCTATTGATTGGTACCATGGGCTTGAGAGGAGGTCCAAGGAGGATTGGGACTTGCTAACCGAAGAGTTCCTTAAGCAGTACGATTGCAGTACCCGGATGGAGGTCACTTTGAAAGATCTCGAGTTGTTACAACAGAAGGCTGGGGAATCCTTCCACGAGTATCTTACTCGGTGGAGAAACCGGGTTATGGAGATGAAACACAAACCGGACACTTCTAATCAGATCCGGCTATTCATTCGAAATGCCATCCCTTACTTGAGAGATGGACTGAAAATGAAGGGACTCAAGGATTGGGAGTCCTTGAAGGACATTGCCATAGAAGTAGAAGGAGAATATTTAGCCAAGAGGGCAAACAGCGAGTCCTATGCCAGGAAGGGATACAGCAATCAGGGGACAGCCAAGCCAGCAAGTTCAAGCATCGGTAACAGAGGTGGGAAGACAGCTGAGGTGTCTGCAACAGGCGTAAGTCAGAGATATTTCTCGAACTTGGGTAGGCCTTTATCATGGGTGCTGAAGAGGCTAGTAAAAGAAGGAAAACTGCGACCCCTATCACCTAGGCCGGCCAAGACCCAGGGACAGCCAGGGCACAAGGAAAATGAGTACTGTGCATTTCACCAACATACCGGCCATTTGACGGATGATTGTATAACGCTAAGGCATCGGGTCCAAAATCTAATTGACAACAAGCAGATCACCGATCCTGAGAAGAGAGAAAGCAAGAAGAAGTCCGGTTAAAATACAGTGCCACCTCCAGTCTTTATGATTGGATCGAGCCTATCAGAGTGTTACGTGATGCAAGATCTATATAGAAATGAGTATGTCGCTATTACTCGCCCTACAGTGGATGGAGAAGGGGTTTCCGTGGCGACAATAGACTATTGGTCCACTAGTGAGAGTGGAGATGATGAAGATGAGAAAAATGGAGAGTTTACGGATCCGTGGGATTCAGAGGAAGAAGAAAGAGTAGAAGCAGTAACAAGAAGTGGGAGGGTCATTCCAGAAGTTGAGAAGCAGCAAGACCCAGCACAAGCAATCGCAGAGAAGGAGCCGGAAGAAAATTCAATAGTGAAGCAACTAAAAAAGACCACGGCTCAGATATCTATTTGGGATCTCTTGAGACAGTCCCCCTCTCACTGACAGAAGTTAGTTGAAGCATTGAGTGTATCCACCGTAGCAAATACAATCTCTCCATCCGAGCTTTTAGACCTTGTTAAGGGGGGATCTGGGGAGAAGTTGGTTTTTTCTGATGCAGACCTACCAACAGAGGGTCGCAACCACAACCGACCTTTATACATCAAGGCACAGATCAATGGTAAACACACCGCTTGCATCATGGTTGATGATGGGTCGTCAATAAATATTTGCCCTTTGGTGGCGCTTCAGGCCTTTGGGATGGATGAGAGTATGTTAAGCAAATCTGACCTGAGCATCACTGCCTACGACAATTCTAGGAGGCCAGCATTGGGAACTTTCAAAGCTGTTGTAAAGACGGGGCCCATTGAGACAGAAATGGATTTTGTGGTCTTGCAGATTCCTGCAAACTTCTCAGCTCTGCTTGCAAGACCGTGGTTCCATAAGTTAGGGGGAGTGCCGTCCACCTTACACCAGATAATTAAAGTACCTCATGAAGGAGAGGTAGTGACCATTAAAGCAGCAAGAGAGAATCAAGTGTCTGCCTTGGAGATCTCTAATCAGCCATTCAGTGGCTTTCATGTATCGGTGATCGGAGAAGAGCAAAGCTTAGAAGGTAGCCCTCAAGTGGTGAACATGCTAAAGAAGATGCACTTCCTCCCAGGTGCTGGTTTGGGAAAAGAGTCACAAGGTCGGCAGGATGCTATCACTACACGTGGTCAGAAGAATCGAAAAGGGTTGGGATACAAAGGAGAGTATAGTAAGAAGAAAGTGTCAGAGAAGGTTCCCCATATTTCGGAGAGCTTTGTGCCATCATCATCGTTTTGTGCTTACACCGGAGAAGAAGAGCCGCAATGGGTGGACAGGAAGATCACTTCTAATTTTGAAATTTTCAACGATGTCTTTGATTGGGAGATCGGAGTTGTTAAAGTTGTAGAGAACTTTTGGGCCGAGGAGATTATGACCCAATGCAACATTTGGGATAGGGATGAGCCCGAAGAGATCGTCACTGATAAGATGTTAGCCACTAAGCTCAAAGGGAAGGAGAAGACAGTGGAACCAGAGCCGAAGATTGAAGATCTCAAGATTTCACCAAATCAAGAAGCCAATGAACAGTCGGCTGCAGCATCAGCGTTGACTGAAGTTGATAGTCATTTAGATTCTCTTTTTATGCCAGAACTCTTTGAGAACAATGTTAATGTTTCTAATTATGTTAATGAGATGAATAACTTTGCCTACTTGTGTGATGTTTATGATGATTTCATTTCGCATGGTCATAAGCATGATGCATTCATTTTTTAGATTAATTCAACTGGCACAACTGCATTTAATCTCGAAACTTTGGAAAATCCAAAGGAAATTTTGCTAGCATCAGACATAACTCCTGAAGAGAGAATAAAATTTGAGAGAATATTAAAAAAATATGAAAAAGTCTTTGCCTGGACCTATGAGGATATACCGGGAATAGATCGAGATATTGCCGAACACGCCATCCCAACTTACCTAGAGTTTAAACCAGTCAAGCAAAAACTCCGGAGACTTAGGCCAGAATGGGTATAGAAAGCGAAAGAGGAGATCCATAAGCAGATTGAGGCTAAGTTCCTGATAGAGGTTCAATACCCAACATGGTTAGCTAACGTGGTTCCTGTAGCTAAGAAAGACGGTAAGGTTCGAGTATGCGTCGACTATTGAGACCTGAACAAAGCTTGCCCTAAGGATGATTTCCCGCTGCCTCATATTGATGTGCTAGTAGATAGTGCTGCAGCTTGTATGATGTACAGCTTTATGGATGGGTACGCAGGGTACAATCAAATCCTTAACAAGATAATGGATCGGATTAAGACAGCCTTCATCACTGAGTGGGGGACATACGCCTATCGAGTTATGCCTTTTGGGTTGAAAAATGTAGGAGCAACTTATCAGAGGATGGCTACCAAGGTTTTCAATGACTTAATCAATAAAGAAGTAGAGGAGTATGTCGACGACATGATGATTAAGTCGGCTACTAGAGAAGGTCACTTTGAGGCTTTAGAAAAGTTCTTTCAAAGGATCAGCAAGTATGATCTGCGCCTCAACCCCAACAAATGCATTTTTGGAGTTACATCAGGAAAGTTGATAGGCCATGTCGTAAGCCAGAGGGGAATTGAGGTAGATCCCGATAAAGTCAAAGCAATAAGAGAGATGCCGGTGCCCAAGAAAGAGAAGGACGTCAGAAGTTTCCTAGGAAAGCTTCAGTGTATCAGCCGGTTTATTGCCAAGCTAGCTTCAGTATGTGAGCCTATTTTCAAGCTTCTTAGGAAGAATCAGCCGGGGGTATGGAACGATGACTGTCAATTGGCCTTTGACACCATTAAGGAGTATTTGTTAAATCCTCCGGTGTTAAGACCACCACGCCGTACCAAACCACTAATCCTATACCTGGCTGTGGAAGATAACTCAGTGGGTGCTATGATGTCTCAAGAAGATGATTTTGGTGTAGAGTTTTACTATCTTAGCAAGAAATTCCTGCCTTACGAAGCCAAATATGTAGAGGTGGAAAAGATTTGTTTAGCAGTTATCTGGGCTTCTAAGAAGTTGCAACACTATTTTTATTCCTTCAAGGTACAAACGGTTGCCAAACATAATCCGCTCAGATACCTCCAGGAAGCACCCTCTCTACTAGGGAAGATGAGAAGATGGTTACTGCTGTTGCAGGAATTTGACATTGAGTACATAACCAGGAAAACCATTAAGGGTAGAGCCGTAGCGGAGTTCTTAGCCGAGCATCCAATTGAGGGAGATCAGTTTGAATACAACTTCCCAGATGAAGATGTCACGGCCATAGCAGTGCAAGGGTGGCAATTATTCTTTGATTGAGCAGTCAATAATAAGGGAGCAGGCATAGGAGTTATTCTTACGACCCCAGATGGTGAAAGGCCCATTGGCTAAGAAGCTGAGGTATAAGGCTACCAATAATGAAGCAGAATATGAAGCTTGCATCTTTGGATTGGAAGCATTACTCGCTCTGGGGGCAAAGACCGCATAAGTATTCGGAGATTCTTCCTTGGTAATTCATCAGATCAGAAGGGAGTGGTCAGTCAAGGAAGAAAGGCTGTTGCCTTATGTAAAGCACTTAAGAACGTTGTGCAGCCAATTTGAGATTTGCACTTTTCACTTTATCCCCAGAGACAAAAATCAGTTAGCCGATGCTCTAGCAACATTAGTGTCTATGTGGGATAACCCAACAGGAGTTGCGATGAAACCTGTGCTGATTTATAGTTCGGAAAGACCTTGCTTTGAAGCTGAACAGGTGATGGACATTGAGGCCATTGATGGAAATCCATGGTATTATGACATTCAGAATTATTTAGAGAGATCAGTCTTTCCAGAGGAAGCCACTGAGAAGGACCAAAGAATGATCAGGCAGTTATCCACTCAGTTCATCAGTGTTAATGGCACTTTATACAAAAGGCGAGCTGATGGTATCCAGTTAAGATGTCTGGCAGAGAAAGATGCTAAAAGAGTTATGGAAGAGGTTCATGCCGGGGTTTGTAGAGCTCACATGAATGGCTTAGCCTTAGCAAAGAAGATCATGTGCCAAGGGTTTTATTAGCTCACAATGGATACAGATTGTTCAAAATTTGTGAAGCAATGCCAGTTATGCCAACAGTACGCAAATTTAAGGCATATGCCAGTTTCAGAGTTATATAACTTAACATCTCCATGGCCATTTGCAGTGTGGGGAATAGACATCATAGGCGAAATCCATCCTACGGCTTCTAATGGGCATAGATTCATCATAGTTGCCATTGACTACTTCTCTAAGTGGGTTGAGGCTGAATCTTTCAAGAAGGTTGATGCAAGGGATATGGCTAAGTTCATTGAGCGGAATTTGATATGCAGATATGGTCATCCACATCACATTGTGTCTGATAATGGGTTGCAATTCCTGGCAGAGACTAAATAGATGGTCCAGAAATATGGGATCCAACATCATAAGTCTTCTCCTTACCGTCCTCAAGTAAACGGTGCAGTTGAAGCGGCAAATAAGAATGTGAAGAGAATTTTGGCCAAGATGGTTCAGAACTACAAGGATTGGGCAGAAAAGCTACCCTTCGCACTTTGGGGTTATAGAACAACAGTCAGAACCTCTACGGGGGAAACACCATTCTCTATGGTATATGGAACTGAAGCAGTCCTGCCGGTTGAAATTGAGCTTAAATCATTGAGGGTAGTCATGGAAGCTGAGATTCCTGAAGCAGAATGGGCACGACAACGTTTGTCACAGCTAAATCTGTTGGATGAAGACAGGTTACGAGCCTATTACCACAACCAAGTTTATCAAAAGTGGCTGGCTCGGTCATTTTGCAAGAAAGTGCGAAAGCATCCGTTGAAGGAGGGGGATTTGGTCTTTAAGATGATGAGACCGGGAGTTCCAGACATACGAGGAAAATTCATACCAACCTGGGAAGGTCCATTCATTTTGAAAAAGTTTCTAACAAAAGGAGCAGCAATTTTAGCAGACAGTGATGGGAATGAGTTCAAGAACCCGGTCAATGTCGATAAGTTAAAAAGGTTCCATGGCTAAAGACCAAAAATAAAAAGAAGAGAATAAATGCCCCGCGGGTTGAAAACCGAAAAAAGGCAGCCTTGCTAAAATTAGGCGCCCTGTCAGGGTGAAAACCGAAAAAAGGCATCCTGGTCAGAAATTAAGGGCCAAGAGAAAATATTCAATCGAGAAAACCCGAGAGGGCCGATTGATAACAGGAGTTTGATGCTGACAAAATCCACTCCGAGATTAGGTGTAGTCATATGCTTTTAAATTCTTATCAAATGAAAATCATGTACGATGAAATCATATAGAAATGTACACAATTTTACAATGAATAAAAGAATATATTTTCATTGATCTTTCAGTTCTGTCTTAAAAAGAAATATACCAATTGTTCATCTAATGATTATTGCTCAGTCCTTCATTGGATATGTGCTTTTTTGCTCTTAACAAAAGCTTTGATGATAACCTCCTCTAAAAAAAAAAAAAAAAAAAAAAAGAAGGCCGTTAGAGATGAAAACCGTAACTGGCTCTCTAAGCAAAAGTTAGGCCAAAGGGCAGGGTGAAAACCTGGAAATAGGCAGTCTACCCTACAAAAACAAAATATAAATATAAAATGAACAAAAGCCGCTGGATTGGGTTGGGTCCATTCCAGGCAAAAATTAGGAAAAGGGTTGTGTGAAAATCCCCTAAGGGGCGCATTTCCCGCAAAGAAAAGCTAGTGTGAAAATCCACAAGGGACGCACTACCTTTAAAACAATGACGTTCAATGCCCGGAGCGATAAGGCGGCGTTACTTCAGATAATCCAATTTCAATCAGTTGACACACAATGCAGAACATGAATCAGAATCCCGGGTAAGGCATCATTGACTAGGGGGGCAAAGGATATACACCGGACATCTCTTTCAGAAAACTTGTCGACGATCTTCAGGATTCAGGGGGCATAGTAGAGCAGACAAGCTATAACTTCAGCAAACCTTGGACCACCTAGGGCACAATCTATACATTTTTGCAAGCATTTACATTCCATATCATACACACATGATTTCTTGTATATTCCTATGCATACAATCTTGCAGGAGAAATCGGCGGGGAACAGCAACAAAAGCCGAGTGACGACACCAGTCCATGCATCTAAAGGAGCACAGCTCAAAAATTCACAGCGGCTAGCACGATGGCGGCACTACCCACAAGAGGTTAGCACGACCACGGCACTACCAATTCACAGCGGTTAGCACGATGGCGGCACTACCCACAAGAGGTTAGCACGACCACGGCATTACCTATTCATAGCAGTTAGCACGATGGCGGCACTACCCACAAGAGGTTAGCACGACCACGGCACTGCCAATTCACAGCGGTTAGCACGATGGTGGCACTACCCACAAGAGGTTAGCATGACCACGGCACTACCGATTCACAGAGGTTAGCACGATGGCGGCAATACCCACAACCGATTCACAGAGGTTAGTACGATGGCGGCACTACCCACAAGAGGTTGGCACGACCACGGCACTACCAATTCACAGCAGTTAGCACGATGGCGGCATTACCCACAAGATGTTAGCACGACCACGGCATTACCCACAAGATGTTAGCACGACCACGGCACCACCAGTTACAACCAAAAGACAGCCTGCCTATAACACAGCAACAACAATCATCATAACTCCATCAAGCAGGAAGATCGCCGCTTCAAGTACGCGTTTCTTTCCTTTTCCTGAATTTTGGCTCACCTAGGCACCCATGCACTAGCCTCCATAAAATTGGGGGCAACTATAGACACTGGGTCCTGAGTAGCCTTGATCAGGATTACCCGATGATGAAATTTAGCTACGCCGGCTTATAGGCAAAAAGATTGGAGCTCGGAAGTGATTTTCCTTGTTTTTTTTATGAGTAAAAAATGTATTTAAAATATTTTTAAAATTATTTTGGAGAAGAAAAAGTATGTTTTAGGTTGAGGGTATTTTATATAAAAATTTAAAATTAAAAATTTAAAAAAAAAATAAAAATTTGCCCGAAAAGCACGGCTGTGCTTCTTTGAAAGCACGGTTGTGCTTTGCGCTGCACTGCGCGCAGTGCGCACGCGAAAGCACAGCTGTGCTTTTTTTTAAAGCATGGCTGCGCTTTGCGTGCGTTTATCGCGCGTACTAGCCCCATTTTCGCCCCATTTCGCCCATTTTCGACCCCCACTTGTTTTTTAACGATTTTTGGACGGTTTTGGGTGGTTTTTGGGTAGTTTTTATGGTTAAAACACTAAAAAAATTGAGATTTGAAGGAGGACGAACTAAGAACATTGAGAGAGAAAAAACTGAATTTTGGAGCTTTTGAGTTGAGAGAAAAAAATCCATCTTACACACTTGTTTCAAAGAGTTTTTCTTCAAGTTTTCAAGCTATTTTCTAAGCATTTTCACAAGAGAAGACAAGGAATTCAACACTTCTACCTTCATTTCTTTAAAACTGAATTTGAGGGTAATTATTCTTGGTTTTACTCATTAATTCTCTTGTTAATTTCATTTATTTTTGCTTCCAATTAACATATTAAAATGTAAATTCTTTTAGTCTCCATATTTTTCTTCTTCTTTTATCTTCAATTATTTATTTAACAAGTTAATTCTTTCAAACTTATTATATAATTTTCATGTCAAGGTGTTTATTTTTATGCCATTATGCATGTTCAACTTAGGTTGTTAATGTTCTTTACATCCATTGATGTTTATTATGGCTATTATTGTTATAAATGCTAGTTTTATTATCATAATTTATATTACACTCATTTATTGATGTCATTAGGTATTAGTATCATTATTACCATTAATGTCATTGTTCATATTTTGCATGTACGTTAAATTTTAAATTTATTTTCTTATGCCTTTTATGTTAGATATTACTTTAGGCTTTATTATGCATGTTAACTTTTATTATTCTTATGTTATGTTTTCATGCACATCTTAGGAGTATTAAAATTGATTGTCACTAATCTTTCATGCATGTTAATCACCATTATTAATAAATTGCATTTGCCATGATGTTTTCTCGCTTTATGCTTGTTAAATTGCATCATAATTATTTTTATGCATGTTATAGTATTTTAAGCATGTTATATGGTCATTATACATATTATCTTTTATGTCATCTCATCTCTTTGGTTTAATTTCTAACATTAATCTCTTCTATTTTATTTTTGGTTGCAAATCATTGTTTTATTCTCATTTGAGCACCAATGCACGAGAAGGAGGACATGCGGACTTTGGTATTTTCATTGCACATTTTCAATTCTCATTTTATTTATATTTCCTTGTATATATTCGTTGAATAAAATATTTTTTATGCACGCATGAATAAAAACCACACAAATATTTCTAATAAATTAATTTGGATTTTTCATAATAAATGGGACCAATGTCCTAATTTTCATCCCAAATAAATCATCACACCCAAAATGTTTTCATTAATTGTGCATGCGGGGACCAAAGTCCTCATAATTAATAAATTCCCTGATTTTATGTATGTTTGCACTTTTAAATGGGAGTTGTATTCCGCTCCTGGTATTATTGTAATTTATCTTTGATGTTTTTTTTTGATATGTTTATCTTATCGCTTTCAATGTGAATATTTGCGCTTTTAAATAAAAATTCCATCGTGTGGAGAGAGAGCGAGTTAATAAACTCAAAACCAAATTATAAAATTAATCAAGGTAGAAATAGATGCGAAGTCCCGAACCCATTTTCTGGTCTTTGGGCTCGAAGAGGCTAGAGGTTTACCCTCCAAGACACCTCTTGTGTCACGAGACTTAGACATTAATCCTAGGCTCCTTTGGGCGAGAGGTTTAACCTCCAAGACCCCTTTGGCTTGCCAAAAATGGATAAAAGCGTTGTCTTTGGACTTAAGGAGGCGAGAGGTTCACCCTCCAAGACCCTGCTTATGCTCTATGATCTAACAAATCCTAGGCTCCTTTGGGCGAGAGGTTTTGTAACGTGTAGATAGCCTAATGGTAGTGGTATTCTATAAATTAACGGCTTTTTTTGTAACGGCTGGTGGGGCACCGACCGAGGGCTATCCCCGGAACATATCCCGTCGGGCCTTCCCTGCGCATCGCTCAATAGCCACCGTGCCGTACTCACGGTCTTTACACTTCGCCTTGTGCATTTTTGCCTTTCGTGGGATTCGAACCAAGGACCTGGGGATAAGTCCTTAATTCATAGAATACCACTACCATGACAAACTGTAACACCCCCATCATCACCCCTGTTGGAAGGGCGCCGAAGGGCACGCTACCCGACGCTCACTCACATACATGTACACATACAATATGCGGAAGCATACATTCATACAAAAACACGGGTAAATTAAAAACTTACCTTACGGGCACAAACTGATCATGCAATAACTCACGCACACGAACGCAGGCAATAAGCGGAAGCAAAAAGCGAATAATAATACAAAGGAATAACTAATAAATATAATAACGTTTACATATCCCAATATAATCTCCAGATCATTACATAATTAATTACGTATATAATAATACAGAAATACAAATGCTGAAATACAGAAGTTGAACAAAAATACAAAACCTCTAACTCCTATGTGGCCGGCCTTGCAGATGCGCGACTAGAACAGAACCAAACCTACCACCTGCACGGGAAGAGAACCCATGCTAAGCGATATACGCCTAGTGGGGAAAACACACAAGCAATATGGACGACCATTCACAATGGTCATCAAGGCATAACACATTCATAAAGGCAAAAACGGGCATTCATAGCACACATATAATCAGGCTTGCATAGAAAGGCATTCCGTCACAAACTCACATTCATATTCATATACTTATGTCGAAAATAAGCCAAAGCAGACAAAACACCATACACGATACAAGTATCATAATGCCGAACTACATACAATTTCACATGCATATACTTACCAGGGTATCGGACATCAGCACCTTACCATTTCATAGTGGCATGACATTTAAACGTGCAATTATCATGCCCAAATACTCATACATTATCTAAAAAACCCATTCACATGTTATAAGATTACCGTGCTATACTACACACAATTATTATACCAAGAACACGAGCTAATTAAACCTACTTTCTGTCATGTCATACTACCCACACTAGCCGAACCCAAGGAAATACGTCAAAACACCACACTTCCATTGCAAGACTCTTTCCCATATAATATCATGCCATACTCATAGACACATGACAACATGCCGAAGATACTGCAACAGTAGAGACCAAAGGAACATATAGCAAAATATTACATTCAGAGCATACACAAGCTCAAGATCAGATTCTTAAACACTTTAACTTGCCTCATCATCATCCATTAATGCACATATACTTACCGAAGACGATCCACATACATTGTACCCCAGATAATACATATGTAATCATTCAATAGTCCAGAATGACTTATCATGCATACTAATTCACATGCTACCATAATAATTAACAGTACAAAATCACACTCATATACATACTAATTGACCATATCAATCCGTAATTTAAGTTCACATTCGTATACATATTATTTCGTATGCTTATAGCCTAACTAGTCGGATTCACATTCTAATAATAATAACATGATAACATATACTCATGGCATTTGAAAGATTATGGTCACAGTTATGCACATTTTAATTCCAGTACTTATATCTATAACTGATAGCATACAAATACATTCACCATATGATATACATATATGTATAAAGATAAATATGCTCAATTCACCTGTTTAAGTCACATTCAACCCATTCAGAGTTTCATAATCACATTTGATTACATAACTGATTCACATGTCCAGAATTATGCTCATTCGAATATTACAATCTCATGTTCATATCAGACAAAACAAATAGAATACCTGCTGACTCAAAATAGTGGATAACGAGTATACGGACAGTACTTTACGGGTACGAGCTGATACGGACAGTACTTTAAGGGTACGAGCCGAGAAAACCAATTTTTACTTTTTCCTTTTTAACTTTCACAAAACATTTACAAATGGGATCTTAAACAAGATCCTATCACATAAGGGTTCGCAAGGAACCAAATAGGGACCTGATTGGGGTCCAAACATTCAAAGGGCGCTGCAGCTAAGAGACTCTATTAGGCATGCCTAACTATCCACTAGACTGACTTTCGCAGGTCATACATAAGCGACAGCACGTTTCAAGTCACATGTCAAAGTTCATTATGCACAATACCGAGTATCATAGGCGTATAAATAAGGTCACACTATCCACATGCATCATCCAAGTCATGTGTCGATTAATAAAATGTATATATATCTATATCTATATATATATATATATACACACACACACAAGTATATTATCATGCATAATCCGGAGTCAAAAAGACAAACACATATGTTCATAATATCAATCACACCTCATATAATACATCAATCAACACACTTTAGCACTATTCAATATCCTAAAACATATCAGCATTAATTGCGGGACCATATTATGCCAAATACTTCATGATGCATAATCTTAATCATGGAGTGATACAAAATACACTTCTTTTGAAGAGATCGAGGTATTACTCATATAAAGGCATATAAAAGCATGGCATGAATCATACAGTAGTGTAAGTCCATTCGGAAGAAATATGAAATTCATTTTTGAGTTAAAACCGGGAAATTTCAGAAAAATAGGCCGAACGGTGTGACCAACGAGGTTGGCCGGTCACGAGCCGTGACTGGCATCACAACTCGTGACTGGCCTCCTCCACAAGGCTGGTCACGAGACGTGACTGGGAGTCACGCCTCGTGACTGGCTTCTGGTCACTTGCTTGTCATTAGTCGTGACTGGATGTCACGTCTCGTGACTGGCTTCTTTCTTCAGCTGGTCACGGGTCGTGACTTGCCCTCTCTTCCTGGCTGGTCACGAGTCGTGACTGGGAGTCATGCCTCGTGACTGCCTTCTGTCCTTTGGCTGGTCACGGGTCGTGACTAGTAGTCACCACCCGTGACTGCCTTCTCTGGTCGGTCACGAGTCGTGACTGAGAGTCATGCCTCGTGACTGGCCTCCGCTTGGCCAGTCACCACTCGTGACTGGCAGTCACCACTCGTGACTGGCCTCTCTGGCTGGTCACGAGTCGTGACTGGCAGTCACGCCTAGTGACTGGCCTCTCTCTTGGCTAGTCACGCGACAAACACAATCTGGAAATGGGAAATTCAACAGTAACACGATTTTTCCATTTCCAGAATTTCCCAGAACACATAAATCAATTCCAAAATTGAATCAAAACCATACCAATCTATTCTTACCTTCCAGAAGATGTCACATACAGTATAAACAACATAAATGCAACTCAATTCAGAAATTAAACAACCAAATCAAGGATAAATGCATTTAAGTTTCTCAAGAACATAAACCCTAAATTACAGTAAACTCAAATCAAGTACAATCCACAAACAAAAATCCCAAACCTGAAATCTTTAGCTTCAAACCCACACTTCAAACTTCAATCCTCCATCATCTCCTTGCCCTTAAGCTTCCTCTTGTAATCCAAAGCTTGCACAGACCAAAACCCCCAAATTACTCTTCCAAAAACCCTAACTCAAAATAGCAAAACCAGGAGAAGAGGAAGAAGAAAAACATGCAGGAAACCCTAACCCAACTTACCTCATCAAGAAATCTTCAAGCTCTACCAAGACACCAATTCACACACAGTCAAGGAAGGGAGAACAAGAAACGGGAAACGAAAAGAAAGAAGAGCAAGGAAGAGGAGAGGAGAGAGCAGAACGTGATCTGCTCCTCCCTCTCATTCTTTTTCTTTTTCTTCTTTTCCCACTAATTGCCCACCTGCCAAGACACATGGCAGCCTCCTATTGGCTCCAACAAAAATATCTTGCTTTATTACTCTTTAATCCTTTGACAAATTTGCACTTACTCACTTGCATAATTATTTCTTCACAAACTTTATTTATCTTTTCAATTAGGTCCTTATCATCAAAAATTCCACATGCACAAATTACCGAAATATCCATCACTTATTCGACTTAACTTGCCAAATCCGACTAGGCCCGATTTGGGGTGTGACAACTCTTCCCTCCTAAAAGAATTTCGTCCTCGAAATTCGCTTATACCGGAAAGAATTCCCAACACTACACCCCAAGGTATCATCAAACTCATGCACTACCACTTTCAAACTACTCACTTGCTTACACCTATCGCCGTCGCTATACCCTTACATCACTTTCTTATATTCCAAGCAAACACGTTCAGCAAAAATAACCCTTACTCAACTGCACATCAGGAATCAAAGCACAACACTTTCACATATAAACCATTTAACTTTCACTGATAGTTATACAAATCCTTTACTACATCAAAGATGTCCATCGCACATGCTGTTTCCCTTAACAATACTTCTGTTAAACTCCAAAATCATCTTACATTCACCTATATAAGTTTCTGAGATACTCCCTGTACACTTTGTCAGCTTTCCCTCTATCAAAACGCATATGCAAATGCTTCTCATGTATGGTCAAAGGGATGATGATGCAATGCGATTGCGATGGCTCATGTATGCAGAGTGATGCAGAAGAGATACAATTGATGCTATAATGATGCACTTTGTCCCATCCCCATGATTCAATATGCTTTCATTCAAATACTTGCTAGGGAGATAGCTGACAAGTATACAGAGTATTTACCAAAACCTTACAGAATCCAAATATCCTTCTATATCAAAATACCAAAACAAACTTTACTCGAACATATCAAAACAACTTACCGGAAGGTTCTACAAACTCTATCACTTCACTGCGGTGTGCAACAAACCCAATGGCACACGGGTGGCTCTAAGCAATTCCTCTATATCCTTTCTATCTTGCCAAATTAGATTTTCACTCATCTCGGGGCAGTCAACCTACCCCAAAAATCCGAATCAACCCAAGCACTAACGTCCTATCATCGGAAGCAGGACAAGAATCTTCGACCAAAGGATACTCAGAAACACTCTGATCAGCACTAACTGAGTTCACACTTTCCGTTGTCTCGCCCACATTCTCACTAGGATCAGACTCCATCTAACCATGACATAAGACACGACACATCTGCATTAGTCCACGACACAAGCCGACTCACATGCAAAGACACGACACATAAAAAACAACACACACCCAGAACCGCCAAACCTCTTGTAGTCCAAAGCCCAGCTGATCTTCACTCTTGAACCTTCTCCTTGCCTTTACTCTTCTTCTTGCCACTCGATTCCTACACAAACCCAATCAAAACACACTTAAATCCAACCTAGAAATTCATCCAAACTGGAAAACAAAGACAAAGAAAAGAAGATAAAGAAGTCCAAATTAAACCCAAACACTTACCTTTCACAAACCCAGTTCAAAACTTTAGGAAAACCCACTCAAAACTCAAAGAAGCACACAAGGGAAAGTGGAGAGCAGCCAAATGAAGAAAGGAAAGAGAAGAGAGGATGGGAAAGAGTGAGCAAGAGAAGGAATGGGTAGCTTCCACGGGAAGCTATCCTATTTCAGCCTTTCCTCTCTCCTCCTCTCACCTCACTTCTTTTCTTCATTAAATGCCCACCTAACAATTCCACTTGGCATGCTCCTATTAGTTCCCACAACCAATCTTGACTTATTCCTTCAAAGCACTAAACACAACAAACACACAATCATCTCCTACATAAAATCCACATCCTTGTTACCAAACTCATATTCCACTAAATCATTTCTCATAAATTACTTTACATACAAGGCGCCAAACACACTAACCACACTAGATTAATCCCAACAATTTCCCTACTTCCATACACCATATGCACACCATATAATTTCTCCTCTTAACATACTTAATGAATTTCTTTGCACTAAATTCCTTATTATCCAAATATTCTCTTGCTAAAATTACTGAAATACTCTAAATATTCCGACTTACCATGCAAATTCTGACTAGGCCCTTTTTGGGTTGTTACATTTTCTGTCCGTTTTACGTGCCATTTACCCCAAAATGCTCCCCTCACAATCACACACATTTGGGTTTAAATTTTTTGTAGTATATTTCATTTTTTTCAGATAGTCCGTCGACTACCAGGTTAGTTTTATCACATTTTCTTCTTCTTTTTATTCTTTTTTTCATTAATTTTTATTTAAATTTATATTCTGAATGCATTGTAGATATGCATGCTTCAAAATCTAGAAAAAATTCTGTCCATTTATTTTCTACAATATGAATTTGGTACACTACCAGTTAAGAAGTAAATAGCAAAAAATAGTATAATAAAATTTAGGAAGTACCTTGTCACAATTGCCATTTAAAGTGGTTAGGAGTAGAGTAAAATGGTAAAATAGGATTTCCTAATTAGATGTTTATATTAATGAAATAATTATGCCAATGGAATTGTTGTTGGGGCTTGAGGCCTATCCAATTAGTGCTTTTCATGTAGGGGGTTGGGCACATCTTTGCCGTGATGCTGGTGAAATTTTTTTGGTTGGCACATCCTTGCCGGGATGCTGCCGAATTTTTTTTGCTTAGGCGCATCCGAGCTGGAATGTTGCCAAAATTTCTAAAAATTGTAAACATACTCAGTTTACTTATAATTATCTTGCACTAATATGAAACTAACTTTCTTGTTTTTTCAAGATGCCTCCGACATGAAATGTTCCTAAGGACTAGCCCGAGCCTTAGGCTCCAGCATGGATGACCCTGATTTTAGGGAGAGATTTTAGGCCCTAGCCCGCGTCCAATTCCAGACTAGCCGATACATCTCTAAACCTTTCCTCCAGCCCATGGGGATATGTTTAATATCGACAAACTTTTGGAGGCAGCGGGGTGGATTGAGCTTCTTCACTTGTCATTCCAGACTTACGCGGAGGTAGCGAGGGAGTTTCTGGCTGCATTGCACTATAGAGGGTTCCAGAGACCGGATACCGAGGAGGGTGTTATACAATTTCGAATTAGAGGGGACCATTTCAAAATCACTCATAGGGTCTTTGCCCATGTGATGGGACTCCCATTTGGGGCAGACGTGATGATACCACAGAGGGCCATCCGAAGACATCATTGGGAGGCCATTACATTGCCAGGAGCCCGCTATAACCATAACATGGCAAAGAGCACTATGCTCTCATCACAGGCCTTGAGATATGTCCATCGAGTTCTATCCAGCTTCTACTTGGGCCGAGCTAGTAATTCGGGGTCAGTCAACATCACTGAGATATGGAGCATGTGGGAGATGGTGACAGTTTGGAGACTCAACATTAGCCTTAAGATCTTTGCTAATCTGGTGAGATTAACATGTGGGACGAGTCACTTTATATGAGTTGGGGGTGTGATCACCAGGTTGTTGACATATCTGAGAGTCCACCTAGCTGACTTCGGGCCTCCGTTGGATGAGGATGTCTATGTGGTTCTAGCAACAGCTAAGACCATGGGGATGGTAGCTCAGATACTAGGGCGACCCGATGAGTACAGGCTCCTTACAGTGGTAGAGACCAGACTCCTGTTCCATCTTCGTCCACTCTAGCCGGACCGAGAGGACTTAGAGGAGGAGATTGAGCCAGAGGGAGACCACCTACAGCAGTACACTGAGCAGGAGCAGCCTCAAACCCCCCAGGATTAGGACATTGACATAGATTTAGACGAGATGATTCGCACTCTAGCTTACCAATAGGTTCATACGGAGATGCCGAGTCCTGTGCCTCCTTCACCATCAGTTCGGAGACCAGACAGGAGGGCAAAGAAGAGGTATCACCCTTATAGCTGTCCTAGACATTCGGGGGCATCCACATTTACTGCTCCTCCACCACTAGAGCCTCGTGTAAAGCCATCACGACCTAGCACAAAGTCATCTTCTCCGTCTGCACAACAAGATATCATTTCAGCAGTGACTACCGCTGCAACGCCCACTCCCGACTGCACAATTAGCTCAGCTAAAGCATTCGAGAATAGCTGTCACACAATAATCACATACACTTATAATGTCTATACACATGCAGAAAACCTGTACAAAAAAATTTCATTTCAATACATTCACATGCAGCGGATAATTCTTAATATCACATGCTCAAGATACTGTACACATACATCATAGGCTTAATATTACAAAACTTAATCGGTTCATTTATTACATATTTTATGCTTCTCAAAGCATTGAACACAACATGAACACAACTCTAAGCCCAAAATCCCAAAACCTACGCTATAGGCACTCCTAGAGTTGACCGTTGGCAATACGGATTCATCCTTAGAGATCACTTCTCGTTCGTACCTACACGGATTAGAAAACCCGTGCTAAGCGATAACGCTTAGCGGGGAAAATAATAAAATAAGACAGTATACACGCATATATGTTCAGGTAATTCATTGCGACAATAACAAGTCTTATATATTAACAATCCAAATTCAACATACGCATATGTGATTATAACTATTCAATGTACATATCATGGCATAGCAGTCACATTTTGGTTACATTTTCACACCAATTTTGCAAGCTCATTATAGTCATACTCAAGGATATGTCACATAATTTCACATTATTCAATTAATTAACAAAATTATTTTAGCCTTGCCTGTAACTCAAAGATGCGAATAACGGGTATCGCATTAGTACCCAAAGGTACAGTAACACATTTGTATCCGTAGATACCACACATTCGCATTGGCACCCGAAGGTACCGGAAGATCAATGAATTGACAATAAGGGAATCCAGTAAGGATTGAAATCGCATTGATGATTCAAGAGGAATCAGACGCATCTGGCTACAACACTTAGACCCTATAGGAATGCCTATCTATCGACTAATTGACTCACAGGCTATAAAATTAATCCAGTTCATTCATATTATAACTTATTATATTCGTGAAGAGTATTAATGTTTATTGCATAATTCATCAACTTAAACAATTATATATAATGGTTTTCACATGCATAAAAACAATAATTATTATCATGCACATACTCACTTTACACATAAACTCATAAGTTTATCAATCTAGAGCAAATAAGAATTTATTTAAAACACTCATGGGTGTCGCGCTCACTACAGAATGGAATGATAGCTTCTGTCGCGCTCACAATAGAACCTACTACACGCCTCTGTCGCGCTCATACACATATGCACGCCCATGACAAAAGACAAAACCAATGTTAAGGAGCCTTCTGTCGTGCTCGCGACCTTTGTTGCGCTCACGACAGAACCCAAAGTCCCAATGTCAAGCTCCAAAACTGTCTTCCTTACCTCCACTCTTAACGCCTCTTTACATATGATCCCAATTACACACTAGCAAATTCTTTAAGTGTTCAATTATCTTACCTAATAAGGATACTATAACACATTTTCCATCCATCTAAGTTATAACATTAAGGTCATAAACTACACTAGTTCATCATGTTAATTACCCTACCAATTATGTTATACTAAAACTTACCTAACCAATTAAATTGCAATAATTGAGTGAGTTCCTAAGCAAATTCCCCACTCACCACACATCATGCTTGCTTACCTTCCAAAATATTACTTTACATAACAATCAATAATTTGTACCATTTACATAATTATTCCATGATTCACTCAAAATAGAGCGACATACATATATACAACAATTAACTCATCATTCGTCACTTTAATTCAGTTCATAGAAACACAAAGTCACATGTCTCATGTTTATTGCAATATAAATATATTATCCTCCAATTCTAAGTCACAGTACATCAAGAACAGCACAAGTAAAAGAGTTTTCCCTAACCTCTTCTCCTAAGTTCCTTAGGAAGTCAATTAGCACCTTGGTCCACCACTTTCTCCTTTTTTATGCTTTTCTTTGTTTTCCCAACTACAAATTCCAGTCCAATTTCCAGAATTGGACACCAATGTCAAATTCCACATCAACTCAAGTCCAAAGAAATCGAAGAAGAAGAAGATGGAAAGCAACACACTCAAATACTTACCTTGATCAATAACAATTTTAGATCAATTAATCAACTATCCAACTTTCTACTCAGATTTTGGAAGGTATAAACATATAAATAGGAAGAAGATAAATGGAAAGAGTTCAAGAAGAAGTAGCCGAGAATCACATGAAAGAGATGCAGATTTCTCTCTCATCAAAAGGTTTATATTGCATGTAAGAGGCAAGTTGGCAGCTCCACTATGGCCCACATGGAATCCACTTCATTTTCCCCTAATCCCACTTAAGTAATTATGCTTGTAGTTAATCTCGCTTAGCCACAAATTAATCTAGTTTTACATTAAACATGCACATTTACCAATTAGCCACTTCAACTATTTTATTTGTTAAATTAGGTCCTCAATTAATCTTACACTTAAGTCCTTAATTAACATACTCAATGCAATCGCATCCAAATTATTTTAATTGAACCAATTAACTATTAGGGTATAATTCGGGCCATTACAACTCTCCCCTCCTAAAAATAATTTCGTACGTGAAATTCATACCAAAATCAAATAGGTGGGGATATTGTTCCCGCAAAGTAGCTTCTGGTTCCCATGTCACTTCTTCTACTCCTTGATGTTGTCATATCACTTTCAACAATAGAATTTGTTTACTACGGAGTTGTCTCACTTCTCTAGCCAGAATTGCTTTTGGCTTCTCATCATAAGATTAGTCCGCTTGAACTTGCACATCTTGCACTGGTATAATGTGAGACTCATCTGAACGATATCTTCGAAGCATTGACACATGAAAGACATCATGAAGCTCGAATAATACTGGAGGCAAAGCCAATCGATAAGCCACAAATCCCACTTTTTCCATCACCTCATAAGGCACAATAAACCTTGGACTCAACTTCCCTTTCTTACCAAATTACAACACCTTCCACCAAGGAAACACTTTGAGGAACACTTTCTCACCCACTTCAAATTCAATGTCCTTCCTCTTCAAATCTACATACGACTTCTGTCTATCACTTACAGCCTTTAATCATTGTTGAATGATCTTTGCTTTCTCCTTGGTATCCCTCACTAAATCCGGACAAATAACCTTGTCCTCACCCAATTCTGTCCAACAGATTGACGTCCAACACTTTCTACTATAAAACACTTCTTGTGGCACCATGCCAACACTCGCTTGGTAACTATTGTTATAAGCAAATTTCATCAATGGAATGTACTTATCCAAACTTTTAGAAAAATCCAAAACACAAGCTCTAAGAAAATCCTCTAATACTTGAATAACCCTTTCTGACTATACATCAGTTTGAGGGTGGAATTCTGTATGAAGTTCAACTTTGTACCCATTGCAGCCTGTAAACTCTTCGAGAACTTGGAAGTAAATCTCGGATCCCTATCTGATACAATAGACAAAGGAATCCATTCGAACCTTTACATATAACTCAACTAACCAATCCATGGAGTAATCTATTCGAACCGATATAAAGTGAGCTGTCTTAGAAAACCGATCCACAATCAGCCACATTGAATCATGCTGCTTTGATGTCAACGGCAATCCAAAAACAAAATCCATGTTAATGTTATCCCATTTCCACTGTAGAATGGAAAGAGGAATTAACAATCCATGTAGAACCTCATGTTCCGCCTTCACTTGTTGACAAGTCAGACACTTCGAAACATATTCTACGACATCATTTTTCATACTCGACCACCAATAAAATTGCTTTAAGTCTTGATACATATTATTCCCACCTGGGTGCATAATAAAGACTGTATTGTGCGCTTCATGCAGAAGTCTTTTTCTTAACCCTTTATCACTTGCAACACATAGCCGATTCTTATAAAGAAGTACACCCTCTTCATTCACTGAATAGTCAGTCTTGCCTCCCTTTTCAACTGACTGCAGAACTTGATACAATTTAGAATCATCTCCCTGCACCAATATCAATTTATCTCTTAACACAGGCCTAGCTCTTAACTAAGCTAACAAAGCTCCATCAGGAGTAAATATCCACTTCACTTGCTGTAATAGCAAAGCCAAAACTGACTTCCTACTCAATGCATCCGCCACTACATTAGCTTTGCCCGGATGATAATCCACTATACAATCATAGTCTTTGAACAATTCAAACCACCTACGCTGTCTCAAATTCAACTCCTTTTGTGTTAGCAAATACTTAATACTTTTGTGATCCGTGAAGATCTTACACCTCTCACCATACAGGTAGTGTCGCAAATCATTAAGGCAAACACCACTGCAGCTAACTCCAAGTCATGAGTTGGATAATTATGCTCATGTGGCTTCAATTGCCTTGAAGCATAAGCCATAACCCTTCCATCTTGCATCAATACGCAACCCAATCCTATACTAGAGGCATCACTGTACAGAACATACTCCTTACCAGAAATAGGTTGAGTTAAGATTGGTGCCTCCACCAACATTCCTTTTAACTGTTCGAAGCTTGCTCAACCCTTATCTGACCATTCAAACTTAACTCCTTTACAAAGCAATCTAGTCAATGTTGAATCAATCACCGAAAACCCTTGCACAAATCGCCTATAATACCTGGCTAACCCTGGAAAACTGCGAATCTCAGGCACATTCCTGGGTGGCTTCCAATTCACAATAGCTTCAATTTTGACTTGATCTACCTTTATACCTTCAGATCACACAACATGTCCCAGAAAAGACACTTCCTTTAACTAAAATTCACACTTGCTAAGCTTAGCATACAATTGATGCTCCCTTATGGTTTGAAGCACCATTCTCGGATGCTACTCATTCTCTTTCCCATTCTTGGAATAGACCAGATTGTCATCAATAAATACCAATATAAACTGGTCCAGATATAGCCTAAACACTCTGTTCATCAAATCTATGAATGCAGCAGGTGCATTAGTTAACCCGAATGGCATTACCAAAATTTGTAATGTTTATAACGAGTCCTAAATGCAGTCTTTGGTATATCCTTCTTTTTCACTTGCAATTGACAATACCCTAACCTTAAATCTATCTTGGAAAATACGCCTGCCCCTCTTAACTGAACAAACAGATCCTCGATTCTTGGTAAAGGATACCAATTCTTCACTGTCACCTTGTTCAACTGTCTGTAATCAATGGACATTCGCATGGTTCTATCCTTCTTCTTTAGAAACCGTATGGGTGCTGGCCAAGGAGACACACTAGGTCTTATAAAACCCCTATCTAATAATTCTTGCAACTTAGTCTTTAATTCTTTCAATTCAGTAGGAGCCATTCGATAGGGTGCCTTAGACATAGGTATTGTTCTAGGCACAATGTCAATAGACAATTCCACTTCCCTCACTGGCGGTTCACCAGACAATTCTTCCAGTAACACATTAGGAAAATCCCTCACTATGGGTATATTTTGAATTCTCACTTGCTCTCTTTTGGAATCCAATAAAAGAGCTAAGAAAGCCTCACACCCTTTCCTTAAACATCGACAAGCTTTGTAACACCCCTAACTCCCACACATAGCATATCGAAGGACAGAGAGCTACGGTGAGCAGAGGGTGTTATTAGACAAAGACACTCTTAACAATAACAGAAATCAGAATATTAAAATTTCTAGAATTAGAACCTCAAAACATACACATCCTAATGCTATATCACCAACACACCATTATTCGCACTAGAGAAATATTACAACTCATTACAAATGCTAATAAATACTTAATAACATTCCAAAAATTAATAACAAATCCTAGAAAACTTCAACCGACTTGTTGGCCAAAGTCACAGCGGACCATTCGAACCAGACTTCAATCTCCTAACCTGCACGAAGAAACACCCGTGCTAAGTGATAACACTTAGTGGAGTTAAACAAATTGTAACCAACCACTCGCAGTGGTTGATAAAACAAACACACGCATAAGAAGTATATATATATACATATGCATCAAGGAATACCGGTTAAGGCTATTACAAATTCATATACTTATTCTCATATGCAAACCTAAGCAAATTCATATACACATTCTGTGACGCGCGCCGGAACCAGCAAGGCCCTCGTCGGGAATCCACTTTAGGATTCGAGGGATCGGATCGTGTCTTTTCCGATCTTAAGTGTTATGAGATATTTTTCGGCACCTCCTTTCACAATAGAACATTGAAAAGGACCATCCATCGCCATAACACCTTTAGGCACTTTTGAGGTATTTTGGAGTCGCCACCCAATTTACGAGAAATTGGGAAAACTTAACCTCTTATCGGTCTAAACCAGAGATGGTGTTCGGAACTTCACACTTATTTATGTCTTGATTAATTATAAATGAGCTTTTAAATTACAAAATTTTATCCCTCCTCTCACACGATTAATGCATTGAATTTAAATCGCACATCAATCACATATGAAATGATAAATAAAAATGAAAATAAGGACAAAATTAAACTACAACAAAACTAGGGGCGGAATACAACCCCCATTGTAAATAAAATATAAATCATGCATAAAACGGGGTATTTATTAATGTTGAGGACGTTGGTCCTCTCATGCACAATTAAAGAAAATCATTTTAAAGTGACAATTTATTTTGGATGGAAAACTAGGACGTTGGTCCCATTTTATTAGAAAATCCAATTTTATTTGTAGAAATATTTTTGTGTGATTTTTGATTAAGCGTGCATAAAATAAATGGTTTAATTAATTATTACATGTCAAATAACTCAGTAAAACAAACAAAAAAATAACAAGTACAATAAAAATAATAATAATTCTCCGGTCTCCTCTTCCATTCGCACGGACGCTCAAACAGGGGAACACAAGAATTTGACACAAGGAAAAAACAAACACAGGTAAAATTGATGTTAGTGTCCAAACAAAATTCAATTAAACAAAAATAATGAACTAGGTAAAATATGCATATTAAGTGAGTAGTAAATTAGATGATACATGAAGCTAAGTTGACATATTAAAATATTACGTTAAATGGTAAAAAAAAATAACAATAATAGCAATAATAATAACAATAATATTAAATAAATAGTGATAATGACGACAAAGACGACAAGAATAATAATAATAATGATGATAATAATGATAATGTGTAATGATAAATAATGACAATAGTAATATTAATGAAAATAACAATAATAATAGTAATGATGATAATAATAATAATGACAAACGATGAAATGAAACGATGGAAAAAATAATATTAGAAACCTTAGGTCTATGTAAGAAAACACAGAAAATAATTAAAAACCAAACAAATGCAAAGGTCCACATGGTTAACAATTAATTAGCAAGGGTTATATTAAAAATGTATATAATGATGATGATAAAAATAAATATTAATTCTTATGATGATAAGAACGATAATAAAAATAATAAGCCAATGAAATCAAGTGAATAAATAAAAGGAAAAACATGCATCACGCGGTAATAACATTTAAGCATACAAAATTATAAAAGGGGGATAATAAAAGAGAAAATCATACAAATCCCGTTTTTAGCATTATATAGATCTATCCATTTTTATGCCAACGACAAAATGAGAAGATGAATATTCATGCTAAAAAGATAGATCTCAAACCAAAAAAATACATACATGTATTAATTCACAAAAATAACAACATAACATAACTTAAGATAAATTAACATGAATAAATTGAAGTAAAAATGAGATGAAAAATAGGTCCAAGAATCTTTACCCTCAGAGTTAAATGATATTGAAGAAAGATAGTCCGATCTAATCTCTTGTCAAGATCCGAAAATTAACTCGAAAATGTGTTCAAGTAAATCTTGAGTTTATGTCTAAAAAACTCAAGAACACCAACAAGAAAAAATGATTTGATTTTTTTTTTTTATATGTGATCTGAAAATTCAAGTTAAGGAATTGATTTTCCTTTCTCAAAGGTTTCAAGATCAATCAAAATTTTTAGAGATTAATAAACTAGAGTGAAATTTAAGATGAAAACTTGTAGAGTAAAAGAAAAAAATTAAGAGAATTGAAGAAATATTTTTTGTTTTGGAGAATAATAAAAGATGAAATCCAAGAACCTTGAACCCTTTTATTTTTTCCAGCAAACTCCACTAACTCCCCTCAAGAAGCTCTTCCCAAAATGACTTAGGAAAAAATCTATTTTAGAGAGAATTTTCTTACTCTTTCAAAACCAATTTTTTCTCCTTCCTTTCCAAATGAAATCTCACTCACGTAAAACCTACCATCCTCTGCCCTCTCCAGCTCCCCTCAGATTTCCCCAAGATTCCCCCTCACAAATTTTCAACAAAACACACTCAAAAATCCAAAATTAAATCCCTAAAGTCAAATTTGGACAATTAACATTTTTATTTATTTTTAATTATTTTTGTCATTTTCTGAATTTTAATTACCACCCTATTTGACCAATATTTATTAAATTTAATAAAATCTGAAAAAAATCGGAAGGAAAAATTATTTTTTTAGCCTAAAAAGTGAAAAACATAAATTTCGGCGGAAATGGGCGGTTGCGGCGGGGACTGGGCAGGATCGGCGAGATTTCTCGCCGATCCTGGGCGAGCTGGCGCGCAGCGTGCGCATCTCGCTGCGCGCAGCGGAGCTTTAGCGACGCGCAACGGCGCGTCGCTCTTTCTCGCGCAGCGGGCGCTGCGCATCGCACAGCGCCCAGCGCCAGTGCGCTGCCGCGCCCGACATTCCCGATATTTTTTTTTTTTTCAAATTTAATTTTTTTCAGAAAATATAATAAAATGAAATACAAAAACATGAATAAAAATAAAAATAAAAATACAAATAAAAATAAAAATAAATAAAAATAAAAATAAAAATAAAAATAAGAATGAAAACTTTAAAAGAATTTTGAGGAAAATAAAAGGACTTGACAAAGAAATGACCGATTCCTATTTTCTTGCTCATGAATTGGTCTTTATTTTCATCATCGGGTAATCCTAATCTTGGACCGGCTCGAGACCTGGTGTCTACACATTCATTTATATACCATAACTAGAAATTTACCTTATTACTTTTTAATCACAAGAACATTACACATACTCATCATTCACCTAATTCATTAATTAACCATATAAATAGTTATACCTCATACGTTACGCAAAAATACATTTGCTAGTTAGAAAATATTAAATCTTACCCATTCCCATTATTACTAATATTTTCAAAATCATTCAGATTACAATATCGATACTTAAGTCAAAACATTTCATTTGTTTTACCCATTAGATTGTTCAAAACAAAAACATTTCAATTCTCAGATTTGGTTCGGGCTTGAAATAAATATTCCAAGCTTCTTACATATCCCTATGGTTGGGGAATCAGAACCACGTAGTTCTATAGAAATTCTTTTACACACGTGATTCAGAATTATTCCCAACTTATTTCGTAAATCTAGTTGTCTATATCATGCTTACTACTTTATTTCCCTTTAACTAATGTGTGCACATCATTACCGTACTCATGGAAACAACAAATATAATGGCCCAAATACCAGTCTGGAAGTGTCAGTGAATAATTTCAATATTATCATGATGATTGCAGCATCGAACAGTGTAGGTAGTGAGTTTGCTAGTGTCAAAGATTAGTGATAAGTGGGTTAGAAGTAAAGTGATTTCGGGACAGGTGACACCAGGGTGGCTATACAGCAAACCCAGCTGTCCGACGCCCAAAAAATTTTAATTTTGCGAAAATGATATGTGGGCCATAAGGAGTCTGTTGGTGAATTTAAGCTGAAAACGGAGTCAAATTGACCTCTAAAAGTCATTCTGAAGTTGGCCTCTAGTTCGGTTCAATTTGAACCGGGGTTTGACCGAGGGTTAACCGAGGGGTTAAAAATAGTGAATGAGGTCTAATGGGTGTTGAGTGTGTAGAATAAGATAATAGAAGTTTTATCTGTGAATTTTGACAACATTAGAGTTGTATTTTACGGTAGAAAAAAAATTGATTGAATCGGACTAGTTTAAGTGAACCGAGGCCCAAATGGACTCCGATTAAGCTAAAAATTTGGAAGGAGCCTATTTTTTATATTTTAAGATCAATGAAATTAGTTGGAAGTGAAAATAATAAGAGTAACATATATATTATTTGCAAAAGTGCAATTAAACCGAAAAACAAAAATTTTTGTTTAAATCGGTTGGACCACCTTGGTTAGATCGATTTGGTTCATTAGAGGGATATATAAGAAGAGAGGAGACCAGATTTCTCTAGTGAAATCCAGCAAAAATCGACCTTCTTCTTCTTCTTCAAAATCGAATGGTTTTCTTCACTTCTCCTCCATTTTTCTTCTTCATTTCTCTAATATTTTCCCAAAATTCAACCTCCTAGACAAAGTTCGGCTTCTCTACAATCATATAGAAGTTATTGGAGTCCATTTGGAGCACTAGAAGTTGGGAAAATCAAGTTTAAAAAGTTTATATCAAGATTTGAGGTATGTGATTTAAGGGTTTTTTAATTAGTGTATCGGTCCCTATGGGGGTTTTTGAGGGTGTAGAACACATTTATGATTTTAGATTTCATATTGGAAGTTTGGTTTTAATGTTATGTGGATTTTTGAATTCAGCCACCTTAGGGAATAAAAGGGAATGATGGAGTTTTAAGGAGTTATGGCATGGAAAGCATGTTTATGATGTGGAGAACAAGAATCTAAGGTGTGTTAATACATCATCCTTCCTTTTCCATTGACTATGTGTGAATTTTAGGTTATATTTAAGTATGAAAATGAGATTTAGGCATGTTTAGTTAAATCTAATGTGATATTCATAATCCATCTACTTAATATATTGTACAGATATGATTAGATGAAATTAAAACATATTGGAATGAAAAATCTAGTGTAGGCTGAAAGGTTACTAAAGGATTTCATCAAGATCTAATGATGATTATGGTATATAAATGATGGATGTAATGTATATAATATGTTTAAAGCATAATAGAGTGATTAAAGGAATCAAAAGAAATTATAATGAAATGGTAAGGTAGTGATCGAATGGTATATAAGGGGTTTAATTAAGATATATGATGCATTATGCCATATAAATAATATTTATAACATGTTTGATATGAAAAGAGTATGAATGAGTGATTAAATAAAATTGAAGTGCTTGATGTGAAAAAGTGATTCATTGGCCGAATGGTATTTATAAGGAATAAAGTGTGTATTTTAAGAATTAATGTAATGAAACAGTATAATATGATTAAGTGATGATTAATGAGTGTGTATGTAAAGTGGTAAGTGAAAATGAAGTGTATGACAAATAAGTGTGATGGTATGATGTGATGTTTATATGAATATTGATGAAATATTGCCCTTAACAGTTGTCTGGTAGTGAAATCTAGTTCAGAATATAATTGGCCAGCCATAGGGATTCCACACCGCGGTACGAGTCATGGCGACTCGATATTGATAGGCCAGTGATGGCTTATCTTAGTGTTCAGTGTAAATCAGTATTTAGTGTAGTGCAATACAGTGAAAATGGTCCTACTGGGATCATTTTATAGTGTAATGGGTTTGTGGGGCCCATGTCCCGCATATCCGGTCATTAGATTTTATACCGGGTCCATACTAGGGGCATAATGGTAAATATGTGATAAGAATAATTGAAATGGTGATAAAAGTGAAAATGAGTGAAAACGAGACTAAAATGAAGTAAATAGAAAGTTTAGGGGTAAAACAATAATTTTAGAAAAAGTTAGCCAAAAAGTGAGCAAGTTAGGTAAAAAGTATAAGTGTAAGGCAAAAATTGTAATTTTAGCAAAATATGGGGTTAAAATAGTAAATTAGTGAAAAGAGTGATAAAATAAGGACCTAATTGTAATTTAGTGAAAATATAAGGTTAAAAGTGGTAATTAAGTGTAAAAAGGATAAAATAGTAATTAAATAAGTAAATAAGGGTAAAGTGTAAAATGGATTGTAAATAAAGTTAAAAGGGTAATTATTGAATAAGTGAGGGCAAAATGGTAATTAAGTGAAAGGACTTAAGTGTAAGTAATTATAATTGGTGAAGTAATTATGGAATATGTAAATATTTAATGTAATTAAAGTGATTTAATAAATAATATGGTTAAAATGAGATTAATTAATAAATTAGTATAAAAATATGTTAATTGGCAAAATAGTAGTATAGTTCATTAATTAATGAATTGAAGTGAATCATTATATTGAGGAAAGAGTCAATAAAATATTATATTGTAGTAGTGAAAATTTATGCATAAGTGAATGAATGATTTAAATGAGTGATTTAAGGATTAAAATGCAATTTGTGAGTTAATAATAAAATTAATAGTGAGATTAATTATAATTAGTGCTATGATTGTAATTATAGTGAATTAAAATGGTAATGTTGAAATTAATGAAAAATATGGGGACTAAAGTGTAATGCCCCAATGCCCCTTGGGAGGACAAGGGAGCGCTACGCGGCACTAAGCATACAATTACCATATTCAATTAACATTACTTAATATCACTATCACTATTAGTATACACTAAGGACTATAAGCCATACACTACCACTAGCTCATACACTATTACTAGTTCATTATAGTTCTCATATTACAAGTTACAGATTTCACTTCTTAACTTACATATTACTATACAGATTACAAAAGAATAATTATTACAAAAATGGAGCTTTAACTTTACAAAATCATTACTCTCAAAATGACACTTCCCGCTCCTAGGGTGGCCTGCAGAACATCCTTCAAAAATACGACTCCAATTCATAACCTACAAGGGACACAAGCACCCGTGCTAAGCGATAATGCTTAGTGGGGATGTAGATAAACAAATACCAACACAAGCATTCATAGATTACTATACAATAAGAGGACATGCTCTAAACATATGCCATATCATGAAATAATTACTAAGTCAATAATTCATTAACATGCCGATATTCAATAGTTCATTTTAAACAGGAAGTCATGCATTAACAATGAGTCGATAATCACAAGTCCATGCTCAATATCTCATGCATTACCATGTCAATATTCACTACAGTAAGCCATATCTCATGCTTTACCATGCCAATAATCACTACAATAAGCCAACAGAAGGCTTCACTATCAATATCACTAGTTCACTTAGCATGGCATCGATATTATAGCATGGCATCGATATTATAGGATCAATAGGAACAATATTAACAATATATATATGAAACACAATACATTCTTTAACAACAAATCATTATCAACCATACACACACATTTGTCATTGTTAGCCAGAATCGTCTTAGAGGTGGATACGGGTACAATAAATATTAATCACGAGAGACCGAAGTCTCAAACTCTTTATATCTAGATATCCGTCGGTATCGCTCACTAGACACCCGTCGGTGTCACACTAGCAGCCGCAATTCACTAGAACTTCATAAGCATGCTTATTTATCCATGACTCGACTACAGGTTTATTAGTTTATTCAGTCATTATGCATTTATTCTCATGGCATTACCTATTCGCATAATACTCAATCGCATATTAATACATAGTAATAGTTGTTATCATAATGTGACACATTCCCATAGTATTATTTATTTGCATGGTATTTTGCACATATTAAGATTCAATCACATAAGTAGTTACTCATCACATATTAATAATCTCACATAGTGATGCAATGAAGCTTACTTAGGCTTTGTCATGCATCCCAAAATCTCATGATGTTTTAGAAAAGAAAACTATGTTGAAGTACCTCATGGTGACAACCAATCTGGTTGTGATCGTGACATTCTCAAAACAGAATGCATAATCTCATACCTCATGGTGACAACCTATCTGGTTGTGACCGCGACATACGAAACAGTTCCTGGATAGAATGCAAACTGGGGTATCTCACAGTAGCAACCAGATTCATTGTCACCGTGACTTACCATTTCTATCCGGACAGAATGCAAGATTTGTTGGCCTCGCGGTGAAAACCAATCTAGTTGTGACCGTGACCCGTGTAAAATTGTCAATACACAGCTGTGTTTTACCAAGACACAGCTGTGCTATATACACACTTTGCATTCTTGCATTCACTATCTTTTGACTAACTCACTCACAACTCAAGCACACTTTACCACATCACTTCACATGCCATAATACACAATTAAACTCTTACATGCATCTTTCTAAACTCACTATACAATGTAACATAAACAATCAAGCAAGATATCAAAATAACATTACACCAACTTTGGTATGTCCATAGCATCTACTATCCAATACATATCAATATCACTATTCCATTCAAATAATCAATTTACACTGATTCACTATGCAATTCAAATCAATTAACAATATACACACCATAAGCATATAATTTAACACATCAAAACATATCAATACACACTCAATCCCTAACCTCTTGGAGCACTCCTTCCTTTCTTTTTATACCATCGTCTCTTTACCTTTGGCAGCTCTACTTGGCTCTTCAACTCACATGCACATACAACACATGCTCAATTCCATTAGACTCTACTGATAACTTAAAATTCAAATCAAAACTAGAAGGAGATGAAGAAGACAAACTCTATACCAGGATATACCTTTCTAGCTGAGTAGTTAATCTTCTTAACAAATGCTACTAAGTTCTTAGAAATTCATGGCAGTTTGAAGAACAAGAGAAAAAGGGAGACGGATTAAGAGTGGAAGAACAAAAGATGAAGAAACCAAAAGGATAGAATTTTTCCCATTCTTTCTCATCTAAACCCTTATATGTGCATGCAAGAAGGAGGTGTCAAATTCCCATCCCTCTCAAGCTAGATGGCTGGCTCACACACACCCACATGGCTTCCACTAAATCTTAATTAGACTTTATTAAGTTTACTTAGTTAACCTAATTCATCTATCACTGAACACTAATCATGCATTATTATCTTTTGATCACTACTATACTTTATTTTCCTTCAATTAAGTCCCTAGTTTCACATTTTCAATTAGGTCAAAATCTGTAAACCCTAATTAAGTCACATGTAACTACACTAATCACACTCAATACTACTAGGGTGATTTTCGGGGTGTTACATAAAGTGTAATGCGAGGAAAATATTATGGTATTAATTAGGTGGAAATTGGTATGCTAAATAATAAAGTATTGTAATAATGAAATTATGCAGTGGCATTTTCGTAAATACAAAATAATTTAAGGCTAAATTCTAGTTTAGCATAAAGTAAGGGACTAAGTTGCAAATTGACGATAATAAGGCTACGGAAGGGATTGAAATGTAATTATGCAATAAGAGAGATAACAATTGCGTGTCTGTAATTAGTGAGCAAATAATTAAGAATTTTAGAATAATATTGTTTGATTAAATATTAAGTGAATAAGGGATTAAATTAATTATGATTTAACTACTATGTTAGTACCAATGAAGGGTAAATAGGTACATTGGTGGCATTATTGTAAATAAGTGAAGTTTATTGGATTTAAACATAATTGATTATAACAATGCTAGTAATAATATTTAAGTGTAAATGGAAAAGAAATAGACTCATAAGTAAATGAATAAATTGGTTTTGTGTATATGTAAATTAAGAGATGATATTTGGAAATAAATAAATGATAAGGTAGATAATAATGATAATATAAATCAAGTGAAATGGAATGATAGTGTTTTAAATTGTACGAAACATGAAGAGATTTAAATTGTAAAGTTAATTATTAAGAGGCTATAGTGAAAAAAAGTATAGTGTAAATTAATTGAATAAAGGTAATAAGAAGGATTGGCAAATTAAGTATATTCAAAATAATTAGAATATTAGAAGTGCTTAATTGAGTATATTGGGAAATAAAGATTTTCATAGTAAAAGTGATAAAGGATAGAGCGATTAATAAATAGTGTTAAGATAAAAGGAAATAGACAGTGTGACACCCATTCTCAACCACTAGAACAGCTCAGCTGCAGCAGTCGAGAACGGTCACCACGCAGCAAACATAAGCACATATCACTATCATACACGCATGCCATTATCTGAACAATTAAATTTCATAACTCACGCACTCTCACACAACGGTCATTACATGCTAGAACTGACACATCTACATACATATATACACATAGATAGAATACCTAGTTATTACATATGTACATATTGCTTTGATACAAAAGGATTAAACATTACATACACAAAACTCATTGCCCACTTCCCAAAAACCTACACTATAAGTACTCCTAGTGTTGACCGATGGCAATGCGGATCCGTCCTTCGCGATCTCCTCGCCTCCGAACCTACACGGATTAGCAAACCCATGCTAAGCGATAACGCTTAGTGGGGAAACAGCATACACACGTGTATACTTGTATAGCATACATTACAATAATTATTTAATTATAAGACATATCTTAATACAAGCTTGATAACAACTAAATCAGTTTAGCAAGCCTCATGTATCATGTAGGTACATATTCTGTATTCAAATATTTATATAATTACAACTCATGCATAACATTCATCGCAATAGTGTACTCATTTGCATTGAACTCATTTAACTTGTTCATATATCACATGGATTACTTATTACTCCTATTAGTTTAATCTTGCTTGCAATTCAAAGATACGGATAACAAGTATCGCATTGGTACCACATGGGTACCGTAATCACATTGGTATCCGTGGATACCTCACATTTGCATTAGTACCCTAAGGCACGAAACATCAACATAATTTCACATTGGAATCCAGTAAGGATTTATATCGCCTTATGATTTCGGAGGAATTGGATGCATTGGACTGCAACACTCAGACTCTCTATAGGCATGCCTATCTATCCACTATTTGACTTGTAGGCTAAACATTAATAAGTCCAGTTATTCTAGACTTATAGTAAGTATCGTATTATAGTGACAGTCATTATACCCCATCACATTGGTCATAGCATTATAGTTCTCAGCACAATCCTTTCATCATGTTATACGCATGAAATCATATGCATACCTATATACTAATATAATTCTCATGCATATATATCTTAATCACATGTCTAAGTTAAGATTCAAATCTTACACATGTTAACCACCTTTTTATAGCTTAAGTGCCAATAAGCAAGGTTAGACAAAAGCAAGTTCAAACGTAAAGAAAAAGAACGGAAAATCAAACTTCCAATTTTCAGGACAGAGGGCATTTACACGGCGGTATGGGAAAGCCTTACCGCCGTGTAAGACATCCTACACGGTGGTAAGAACAAAACATACCGCCATGTGGTATGCCGTACATAAAACCCTCATAAAACAGAATGCATTTACATGGTGGCATGGCAAAGCCTTATCCCCGTGTAAAATGCTCAACACAGAACATAATAAAAAAAAATAGTTTTACACGGTGTTTTGCCCATTACATACCGCAGTGTAAAACACCCCAAACCCAAAATTAGACAGAATCACCCCTTTTTGCCATAAATTCCTTTACCTACTAACTTACCAACAATCCCTTAAATACATATTATTCATTCCACAAAAATTATAACACACTTCCCCTTCATTAGAATACATAATAAGTTTCAAATACCTTAGTTCCATTTATGCATCAACCTAAGATTCAGTTTGCTATATCAATTATCAAATCAAGTATGCCCTCATAACCTACTAAAGACAAGTTCTCCATTCAGACATTTTACCTATTCCCTACTCATCTCAAATTCACATTTTAATATTCAAATAGAACACAATTTATGTCATAACATTCAAACATAAAGGTAGTTTCCCAAACCTCCTTTCCTATGCTCCTAATTTGAGCTAGGTCTCAAACTTTGGCCTTCCCATTATCTTGCTTTGTTTTCTCAACTACACACATGGTCCAATTTCCAGAATTGGATCACCAAATCAGTCCTCAATCCAACACAATTTACAGAACTAGAAAGAGTAGGAGAAGAAGAGTTAATCTATTCACTTACCTTCCAAATCAAACAACTTAGTTTACCCTCCAATTACTTAATAACCATAGCAGAATTCGTAAAATGAAAAATGAGAAATTGAGAAGAACACAGAAGGAATGGCAAATAGATTCCTTAAGAGAGAAAGGAATGGCTGAAACAAATGCACTAGTGAACTTCTCTCTCTACAACCCTTATATTGCATGCAAAGAGAGAGCTGCCAACTCCCTAGACCCACACGTGGATTCCACCTTCTCCCTTAATCCTCACCTAAACAAATATGATATTTAACTAAGCTTTTAAATCCATTTTAGTATTAGCCATGCACAATTGCCAAAAAGCCACTTAACTTTCTTTTAGCTATTTAATTAAGCCCTTTATTTGTTATTTCAATTTAGTCCAACTACATAATTAAATTCCCACACTACCTTAATCAAGCCAATTACTACCAGGCTATATTTCGGGTCATTACAACTCTCCACTCATGAAAAGAATTTTGTCCGCGAAATTCATACCTGAATCAAATAGGTGGGGATGTTGCTCCCACATTGCAGTTTCTAGTTCCCAAGTCGTGTCACACCCCAACCTATAACATGGAGACTTCTCATCAGCTTAGAGGGAGAAGTGCCCCGATAGGTAGGAGTGTCACACCCCACTAGTACAAACATGCAAACATCACATACATAATCACATATCCGGTATAAATAAAAACTTTAATAGAAAGAAGAGTGATACATAACAAAATGGATACTTTTATTAATATACAAAATTGGGTCTTTACATCTTATATCAGATTACAAAAAGAAGAACGAATATACAAAAGCCCAAGACACACTGTCCCAAAGGGCTAACAAAACATTACATCTACTACAAAAGAAAGGAAAGCCTATACTATAAAACTTCCGATCTCTAGTTGCGTTGGCCTTCCGGATGCGATACGCCCAACCCATGGTAATCAAAAACCTTCCACACCTGCACGGATAAACAACCGTGCTAAGCGAAATCGCTTAGTGGGGAAACACACAATGCATGACCGCCACTCACAGTGACGGTAACAGAAACCACATGATAACAATACAATATAGACATATAACCATACATAGTTAATTCAAATATTTGCATCTTCGTCCAAAGATCCTTGTACAAAAACACAATGACACCTGCTTAATCATAATGACTGGATAACGAGTACACATAGATACTTGAGAGTATCAATATCATGTTATGGACACATAGATACCCGAAGGTATCGAATCATCCTTTTTTTTTTATTTTGTTTCCAAATTGTTTTCACATAGAATCTTAAGAAAGATTCAAACAGAAGGATCGCGAGGATCCAGTCGGGGGACCTGATCAGAGTCCAAAGTCGTACACATAGCTGCAGCGGCACATAACTCTATTAGGCATGCCTAACTATCCACTTATCCGACATTAGCAGGTTATGCAAAATCTTATCACGTTTACAAACATATTATTCATACAAATAGATAGTCAAAGCTTAATGAAAACTGCATGCAAAAGAAATTAAGTCATTAAGCAAAAAGGAAAAGAAATCAAGTTTGGAAGCTGCGTCTGTCGCGCTCACGACAACTGTCGCGCTCGCGACAGAGACCGAAACACATCTCCCCGCCAAGTCTCGCGGTCGCGAGAGAGTGTCGCGCTCGCGAGAGGGCGAAGGCGTCACTCTCTGTCGCGCTCGCGACATAAGGCAACCTTCGAAGTCTATCGCGCTCGCGACAGAAAGGGTTCTGCACATACTCGGAGGTTGAGCGCTCTGTCACGCTCGCGACAGAGAGTTCCCTTTCGAGCTCTCAGCGCGACACTTCTCGCGCCAGCGCGAGGGCTGAAACCTCCGCGCTCTGTCGCGCTCGCGACGATGTCGCGATCGCGACAGACACGGGTTTTTCAGCTCTTACGCCCAAAATCTGCAGAAAACCTATACAAATCACATCCAAACTTCCAAAATTGATTCCAAACCTCAAAATTCAGCAATCCAAGCATCCAAAATTCATAACATAAATAAAAACCTAGCTTTATCACCATTTATCTCAATTAAATCAAGTCAATTACATGTCCAATTCTAAGAATTTCCAAAACAGCAATTTTAACAACAATTACAACTATTCACATAATTTCCCATAAATCCTTCAACAATATTCATTCTCTAGTATTTCATAATATGCTTAATGTAATTTAAACTATAATAGCCAACTTATAACCCCAATCAAAAACAAAAGCACATTTATTAAACTCAAATCGCAAAGATGCACAAAAAGATGAACAATCCCAATCCTCTTTCCTTAGCTCCTATTCGCGAGCTCCGCTCCCGCTAGCGATTTCTTTCCCTTTCGCCGGTCTAGGAGCCTCCTCTGAACCACAAACCCACAATAAACAGGATCAATTCCACAATAACCCATATGTACACATATACAACTACCCAAAACCTAGAGAAGAGGAAGAAGAAAATCTAAGACATCCCTAACCCTTACTCACCTTTGAGCTTCAAAAAAATCACAAGCTACTCAACTTAATTCCCTCAAGGGAAAGGAGAGGGAGCAAGGTCGGGCAAAGAAAAAGGAAAGAACAAGAAGAAAGAAGAAGAAAAGAGGAAGATGGCGTGAAGAAGAGAGGGAGAACGGGAAACCACGAGGAAAGGGCTGACTTCTCTCTCACCAAACCCATTAAATGCCCACTTATCCCCTTTGCCACATGTCACTCTCTCCTTAAGACAAATGTCCCCCAACATATCCTACTCCCATACATTATCATACACATTAAGCTATCCCTTATTACACTATATTTCCATACTTCCACTCATACCCTACACTAGCCTATTTCCTCTTCTCAACTAATACACACAATTTAAATAAATAAACCAATTTAACACACACATGCAACACATAAAAATACACACATACAGATACGGACAGGCTCAAACTACTGGGGTGGTTTTGGGGTGTTAAAAAACTTCCCCACTTAACAAAATTTCGTCCTCGAAATTCTTACCTGTTCCGAATAACTGAGGGTATTGCAATCTCATAGCTTCTTCTGGTTCCCATGTAGTTTCTTCAATACCGTGATGCTGCCATAGAACTTTGACTAATGGTATCTGCTTATTCCGAAGCTGTCTGATTTCCCTATCCAAAATCCTTTTCGGTTCTTCATCAAAAGAAAAATCTGACTGAATCCGAATATCTTGCACTGGTAACACATGCGAAGGATCTGACTGATATCTCCGAAGCATAGACACATGGAAAACATCATGTAATCTAGCCAACTCCAAAGGCAAAGCTAATTGATATGCTACTGGACCTACTTTCCTTAGAATCTCATATGGTCCAATAAAGCGTGGACTTAGTTTGCCTTTCTTTCCAAAATGGAGAACCTTACGCCACGGTGACACTTTCAAGAAAACCTTATCACCCACTTCATACTGAATATCTCTGCGCTTCAAGTTAGCATAAGAACGTTGTCGGTCCTTAGCTACTTTCAAGTTCTGTTGCACAACCCTTACTTTTTCTTCTGTATCCCGCACTATATCCGGACCTATCATAGCCTTTTCTGATAGTTCAGCCAAACATATTGGTGTTCTACACTTCCGTCCATACAATGCTTCATAAGGGGCCTTACCAATACTCACTTGGTAGCTGTTATTGTATGCGAATTCCATTAAAGACACATATCGATCCCAGCTTCCTGAGAACTCCAAAGCACAACCTCGAAGCATATCTTCCAAAACCTGAATAACCCTTTCTGATTGACCATCGGTCTGCGGATGGAAAGTAGTACTGAAATTTAACCGAGTTCCCAAAGCCACCTGAAGTTCTTTCCAAAACTTGGATGTAAAACGAGGATCTCTATCTGATACAATGGATAACGGAATTCCATGCAATCGGATTATCTCATCCACATAAAGTTTCGCCAACTTGTCCATCGAATAATCTACCCGCACCGACAGAAAATGCGCAGACTTCGACAATCGATCTACTATAACCCACACTGAATCATGCTTACGCTGAGTCATAGGAAGACCAGATACAAAATCCATCGTGATGTCATCCCACTTCCATTGAGGAATAGGTAAGGGATGAAGTAATCCCGATGGCACTTGATGCTCGGTTTTCACTTGCTGACAAGTAAGACACCTTGAAACAAATTCTGTTATATCTCTTTTCATACCTGGCCACCAGTAAAACTGCTTCAGATCTTCATACATCTTGTCCCCACCAGGATGCATAGTGAAGACTGATGAATGAGCTTCTTGCAATAGCTTCTTTCTTAACTCACCCACATTAGGTACACATAACCGATTACCGTGCCTCAACACTCCTTCACTGTCTAATAAGTATTCAGACCGCTTGCCCTCTTTCACTGCTTGACAAACACGCTGAAGCACATGATCATCTAACTGAGCCTTCGCAATTTCTGATCTCAAACTTGGTTTAACTTTAAGTTGAGCAATCAGAGCACCCTCAGAATCAAATCTCCATCTGCCTCGACTTGCCAGTAACGCAGACAAAGACTTCCTACTAAGAGCATCCGCCACCACATTAACTTTACCCGGATGATAGTCAATGATACAATCATAATCCTTGAAGAGCTCTAACCATCTCCGTTGTCTCAAATTCAACTCCTTCTGAGTTAACAAATACTTGAGACTCTTATGATCAGTAAAAATTCTGCACGTCTCCCCATACAAGTAGTGTCGCCAAACCTTAAGCGCAAACACTACCGCTGCCAACTCCAAATCGTGAGTCGGATAATTCCGCTCATAAGGCTTCAACTGTCTCGATGCATAAGCTATAACCTTGTTCCCTTGCATCAGAACACAACCTAAGCCAATTCCCGAAGCATCACTGTACATAGTGTATTCTTTACCCGAAACTGGTTGTGTGAGTACAGGAGCTTTAACCAATAACTCTTTTAAACGATCAAAACTGGCTTGACACTTTTCAGTCCATACAAACTTGACATCCTTGCGAAGTAGCTTGGTCAAAGGAGAGGCTAACAATGAAAACCCCTGAACAAACCGTCGATAATACCCTGCTAAACCCAGAAAACTTCTCACTTCAGGTACACTCTTCGGAGGCTTCCAACTAACAATTGCTTCAATCTTACCTGGATCAACACGTCCACCCTCTGCTGACACCACATGTCCAAGGAAAGCTACTTCATTCAACCAAAACTCACACTTACTGAGTTTCGCATAAAGTTGATGATCTCTTAACATCTGCAATACCAACCTAAGATGTTCCTTATGTTCCTTTCGGTCTCTGGAGTACACCAAAATATCATCAATAAATACCACAACAAACTTATCCAGATACGGTCGAAAAACTCGGTTCATCAGATCCATAAAGGCTGCAGGCGCCTTTGTCAAACCGAAGGGCATCACTAGAAATTCATAATGACCATAACGCGTCCGAAAAGCCGTCTTCGCCACATCTGCTTCTTTCACCCCTAACTGGTAATAGCCTGACCTTAAATCTATCTTAGAGAATACCCCAGCTCCTCTCAATTGATCAAAAAGATCTTCAATCCTCGGTAGTGGATACTTATTCTTGATAGTCACTTTGTTAAGCTGTCGATAATCAATGCACATCCTTAGGGTTCCATCCTTCTTTTTAACAAACAGCACTGGAGCACCCCACGGTGATACACTGGGCCGAATGAATCCTTTGTCTAACAACTCCTGCAACTGACTTTTCAATTCCTTCAATTCCATTGGAGCCATTCGGTAAGGAGCCTTAGAAATCGGAGCGGTACCAGGAACTATCTCTACTTACAATTCAACCTCTCTCTCGGGAGGTAATCCCGGTAGTTCCTCCGGAAAGACGTCTACAAAATCTCTTACAATAGGAATGTCTTGAATCTTAACTTGACCTCTCCGAGAATCCAAAACCACAGCCAAAAATGCTTCACATCCTTTCCTGATAAATCTTCTGGCTTTTATAGCTGATACCACATTATGCAAAGAACTACTTCCAATTCCCTTTACCACAACAGGCATTTGATCTTTATCCTTCAAAACCATTACTTTCCTATGACAGTCCACTAGCGCGATGCTTATCCAACCAATCCATTCCCAGAATAATATCAAACTCATGGAATGGCAAACAAATCAAATCCACTACAAACTCTGTACCCTGAATCTTTAAAGGACACTTCCGACATACACGATTAACCATAATACTCTGACCCAACGGACTGGATACACAAATCTCATATTCCATCTTCTCCTCATTACCCAAACTATCCCACAACTTACCAGAACACACATAAGAATGGGTAGAGCCCGGGTTAATCAAAACATAAACTTCAGAATCAAGCAAAGAGAACTTACCGGCAATCACTTCAGGAGCATTCTGTTCCTCTCGGGCCTTCATAGCATAGGCCCTACCAGACGATGGCACAGGGCGATCTACTGATTCTGAGGCTTCTCTATCTCTAGGCCGTCCACCTCGACTCCTTCCTCTACCCCTATTACGACTTCCTTGGGGTACATTAGATCCATCTCGGCTCCCTTCCTGTTGTCCCGAAGAATCTCCAAATCGGTTCGGACAATTCGCAAGTAAATGGTCCATAGAACCACATCTAAAACAGCCTCCCGTTAACCATCGACACTCACCCCAATGTTGTTTGTTACAATGAGTACATCGGGGAGTGCCATCTCCTCTACCTGAGCCCGCTCCCCTAGAAGAACCCTGTCTCCTCCCTCTAGGGGCCGGACTAGCTGTAGACTCATCAGCAAAGTTTCCTTGCGATTCCCTCGGTCTCTTGCTTGAAGAAGAGCCACCTCTTGCAGACTTTCTTCTTTGAGCCTTTTCTCTTAATATATTCTCAGAACGCTCCGCCCTCAAGGCTGCTTGAACCAACTGATAATACTTCACATTTGGAGCCGACATCAATGAAATTAACATCACCTTCAACGACTCATTCAAGCCTAATTCAAAATGCTGACATCGAAACTCTTCCGTGAGAACTCTTGGCGGTGCATACTTACTGAGCTTATTGAACTCATCCTCATACTCAGCCACATACATCATTCTTTGCTTAAGAGTGAGAAACTGTGCCCACTTGGCATCCTTATAAGCTTTGGTCACATACCGGTTCTGAAACTCACCCTCGAAGAACTCCCATGTAATCGGTTCAGGAACTTGCGGTTGACTAACCACCAACTTCCACCAATCGTAGGCAGAACCTTGTAACAAAGACAAGGCACACTCCACTTCTTGCTCCGATGGGCATCTTATCTCCCTAAGTACTCTGGATGTCTTCTCTAACCACATCTCTGCTTTAAAAGATTCATCTATGCTAGTACCAAAGAAATTCTCTGCACCATGCTTTCTTAACCTCTCAATAGGGGCACTCGGCGCTGTTACCCTTTCAAGTACCCTTGTCATACTCTGAAGCATTGCTTCCATTGGTCCCAAAGGCACCTCAGGATACCCCCTAGGAGGTTGAGCCGGACCAGAAACTGAGGGATCTTGCTCTTGGGGATTCGCACTTTCCGCTGACCCCTCAAGCGATCCTCGAGCGGACTCCATAACTACAAAACATAAACGCAGTGCGCATCAGGCCAACACAACCCCAACATCTTATCGAACACACTGAAACCCGATAACCTCTAAACCAAGGGCTCTGATACCACCTAATGTCACACCCCAACCTATAACATGGAGACTTCTCATCAGCTTAGAGGGAGAAGTACCTCGATAGGTAGGAGTGTCACACCCCACTAGTACAAACATGCAAACATCACATACAGAATCACATATCCGGTATAAATAAAAACTTTAATAGAAAGAAGAGAGATACAGAACAAAATGGATACTTTTATTACTATACAAAATTGGGTCTTTACATCTTATATCAGATTACAAAAAGGAGAACGAATATACAAAAGCCCAAGATACACTGTCCCAAAGGGCTAACAAAACATTACATGTATTACAAAAGAAAGGAAAGCCTATACTATAAAACTTCCGATCTCTAGTTGCATTGGCCTTCCCGATGCGATACGGCCAACCCATGGTAATCAAAAACCTTCCACACCTACACGGATAAACAACCGTGCTAAGCGAAATCGCTTAGTGGGGAAACACAAAATGCATGACCGCCACTCACAGTGACGGTAACAGAAACCACATGATAACAATACAATATAGACATATAACCATACATAGTTAATTCAAATATTTGCATCTTCGTCCAAAGATCCTTGTACAAAAACACAATGACACCTGCTTAATCATAATGACTGGATAACGAGTACACATAGATACTTGAGAGTATCAATATCAAGTTATGGACACATAGATACCCGAAGGTATCGAATCATCCTTTTTTTTTATTTTGTTTCCAAATTGTTTTCACATAGAATCTTAAGAAAGATTCAAACAGAAGGATCGCGAGGATCCAGTCGGGGGACCTGATCAGGGTCCAAAGTCGTACACATAGCTGCAGCGGCACATAACTCTATTAGGCATGCCTAACTATCCACTTATCCGACATTAGCAGGTTATGCAAAATCTTATCACGTTTACATACATAATATTCATACAAATAGATAGTCAAAGCTTAATGAAAACTGCATGCAAAAGAAATTAAGTCATTAAGCAAAAAGGAAAAGAAATCAAGTTTGGAAGCTGCGTCTGTCGCGCTCGCGACAGAGACCGAAACACATCTCCCCGCCAAGTCTCGCGGTCTCGAGAGAGTCTCGCGCTCGCGAGAGGGCGAACGCGTCACTCTCTGTCGCGCTCGCGACAGATGGCAACCTTCCAAGTCTATCGCACTCGCGACCACCGCGCGCTCGCGACAGAAAGGGTTCTGCACATACTCGGAGGTTGAGCGCTCTGTCGCGCTCGCGACAGAGAGTTCCCTTTCGAGCTCTCAGCGCTACACTTCTCGCGCCGGCGCGAGGGCTGAAACCTCCGCGCTCTGTCGCGCTCGCGACGATGTCGCGATCGCGACCGACACAGGTTTTTTAGCTCTTACGCCCAAAATCTGCAGAAAACCTATACAAATCACATCCAAACTTCCAAAATTGATTCCAAACCTCAAAATTCAGCAATCCAAGCATCCACAATTCATAACATAAATAAAAACCCAGCTTTATCACCATTTATCTCAATTAAATCAAGTCAATTACATGTCCAATTCTAAGAATTTCCAAAACAGCAATTTTAACAACAATTACAACTATTCACATAATTTCCCATAAATCCTTCAACAATATTCATTCTCTAGTATTTCATAATATGCTTAATGTAATTTAAACTACAATAGCCAACTTATAACCCCAATCCAAAACAAAAGCACATTTATTAAAATCAAATCGCAAAGATGCACAAAAAGATGAACAATCCCAAACCTCTTTCCTTAGCTCCTATTCGCGAGCTCCGCTCCCGCTAGCGATTTCTTTCCCTTTCGCCAGTCTAGGAGCCTCCTCTGAACCACAAACCCACAATAAACAGGATCAATTCCACAATAACCCATATGTACACATATACAACTACCCAAAACCTAGAGAAGAGGAAGAAGAAAATCTAAGACATCCCTAACCCTTACTCACCTTTGAGCTTCAAAAAAATCACAAGCTACTCAACTTAATTCCCTCAAGGGAAAGGAGAGGGAGCAAGGTCGGGCAAAGAAAAAGGAAAGAACAAGAAGAAAGAAGAAGAAAAGAGGAAGATGGCGTGAAGAAGAGAGGGAGAACGGGAAACCACAAGGAAAGGGCTGATTTCTCTCTCACCAAACCCATTAAATGCCCACTTATCCCCTTTGCCACATGTCACTCTCTCCTTAAGACAAATGTCCCCCAACATATCCTTCTCCCATACATTATCATACACATTAAGCTATCCCTTATTACACTATATTTCCATACTTCCACTCATACCCTACACTAGCCTATTTCCTCTTCTCAACTAATACACACAATTTAAATAAATAAACCAATTTAACACACATAAAAATACACACATACAGATACGGACAGGCTCAAACTACTGGGGTGGTTTTGGGGTGTTACAAGTCGCCTCTTCCACTCCATGGTGTTGTCAGAGCACTTTCATAAATGGAATTTGTTTATTCCGTAGCTGTCTTATCTCAATTGCCATAATTGCCTTCGGTTTCTCATCATAAGAGAAATCTAGCTGAACTTCCACTTCTTGTACAGATAACACATGAGATTCATCCAATCAGTACCTTATCAACATAGACACATGGAAAACATCATGAAGCTTAGATAAAGCCGGAGGCAATGCCAACCGATAAGCCACTGAACCAACTCTATCCAACACCTCTTATGGTCCAATGAACCTCGGACTCAATTTTCCTTTCTTCCCAAATCGCAACAGCTTCCTCCAAGGAGACACTTTTAAAAACACCCTGTCACCTATTTCAAACTCTATATGCCTTCTTTTCAAATCCGCATAAGACTTTTGTCTATCACTGGTTGCTTTCAGTCGCTGTTGTATAAGCTTTGCTTTCTCTTCTGTATCTCGTACCAATTCTGGACCAACAATTCTATGTTCACCCAATTCTATCCAACAAACCGGTGTACGACACTTTCTCCCATATAGCACTTCATATGGCACCATGCCAACACTTGTTTGATAACTATTGTTATAAGCAAATTCCATGAGGGGAAGATACTTATTCCAACTCTTTGAGAAGTCCAGAACACATGTTCGCATTAAATCTTCCAATACTTGAATAACCCTTTCTGATTGTCCATCGGTCTGCGGATGAAATGCAGTACTGAAATTCAACTTTGTACCCAATGCAGCTTGTAAACTCTTCCAACACTTGGAAATTAATCTTGGATCTCTATCCGAGACTATCGTTAGGGGTACACCATGCAGTCGAACAATCTCCTTCACATACAATTCAGCTAATCGATCCATCAAATAATCCATTCGAATCAGTATAAAGTGAGCCGACTTAGCAAATCTATCCACTATTACCCATACTGTATCTTGTTGCTTTGAAGTCAAAGGCAATCCCGAAACAAAATCCATAGTATTGTTGTCTAATTTCCATTGTGGAATGGATAGAGGATTAAATAACCCATGTGGAACTTGATGTTGCGCCTTCACCTGCTGACATGTCAAACATTTAGACACATAGTCTACAATGTCCTTCTTCATACCTCGCCACCAATACAGTTGCTTCAAATCCTGATACATTTTGTTCCCGTTTGGATGCATAGTAAAAACTTTATTATGGGCCTCATACATCAATCTCTTCTTCAACTCTTTCTCACTCGCAACACATACCCGATTCTTATAAAGCAATATTCCATCTTCACCCACTGAATAATCAGTCTTGTCACCACTTTTGATTGACTGCAGAGTTTGTTGCACTTTAGAGTCACTCCTTTGTGCAGTTATCATTTCATCCTTTAAAATCAATCTTGCCTTCAACTGAGGCAGCAATGCTCCATCTGTAGTAAAGCTCCATTTAATTTGCTTTAACTGCAAAGCCGAGATAGACTTCCTGCTCAGTGCATCTGCCACAACATTAGCTTTACCTGGGTGGTAGTCCACAATGCAATCATAGTCTTTAAACAGCTCCGACCATCTATACTGTCTCAAGTTCAATTCTTTCTGAGTTAATAAATATTTCAAACTCTTGTGATCAGTGTAAATTTTACACTTTGCACCATACAAATAATGTCGCCAAATCTTTAAAGCGAACACCACAGCTGCCAATTCCATATCATATGTCGGGTAATTTTGCTCATGCGGTTTCAGTTACCTGGAGGCATACGCTACTACCTTCCCACCTTGCATTAGCACACAACCCAAACCTATACCTAAGGCATCACTGTACAAAACATATTCTTCGCCTGAGATAGGCTGTGTAAGTATTGGTGCTTCTACCAACATTTTCTTCAGTTAATCAAAACTTGCTTGACACCTTTCTGACCATTCAAATTTAACTCCCTTTCGAAGCAACCTTGTCAATGGTGAAGCTATCACTGAGAACCCTTTCACAATCCTTCTGTAATACCCAGCCAACCCTAGAAAACTGCGAATTTCTAGCACATTTCTAAGTGGCTTCCAGTTCACAACTGCTTTAATCTTAGTCGAATCCACCTTAATACCCTTAGAAGATACCACATGGCCCAGAAAAGACACTTTTTGTAGCCAAAACTCACACTTACTCAATTTAGCATACAACTGATGTTTCCGTAATGTCTGAAGTACACTCCTCAAGTGCTGCTCATGCTCTTCCTCATTCCTTGAGTAAACCAGAATGTCATCAATAAACACAACAACAAACTGATCCAAGTATGGCCTGAACACTCTATTCATTACGTCCATGAATGCAGCGGGCGCATTAGTCAACCCAAATGGCATTACTAAGAATTCATAATGTCCATATCGAGTTCTGAATGCAATCTTGGGTATGTCCTCTCTCTTCACTGGTAACTGATAATACCCAAACCGCAAGTCTATCTTAAAAAACACACCTGCTCCTCTCAATTTGTCAAATAAATCCTCAATTCTAGGCAGAGTATATCGATTCTTTACTGTTACTTTATTCAGCTGCCGGTAGTCAATACACATTCTCACTGTCCCATCTTTCTTCTTGACAAATAGGACTAGTGCTCCCCAAGGAGATATACTAATAATTCCTGCAACTGAGTTTTTAGCTCCTTCAATTCAGTAGGAGCCATTCTCTAAGGCGCTTTAGACACTGGCACTGATCCAAGCACAATATCAATAGACAGTTCAACCTCCCTTACTGGTGGCACACCACTCAGTTCTTCCGAAAACACATCAAGAAAATCCCATACAATGGGTACATCCTGAATCTTTGCTTGCTCTCTTTTAGTATCCAACACCAGAGCCAAGTAAGCCTCACATCCCTTCCTCAAACATCGATATGCTGGCATTACCGATGCCACATTCATAAGAGGGTTTGCACAAACTCCCCTCATTTTCACTTTACTTCCCTTACAATCACGGAGTACCACTCTCTTCCTCTTACAGTCAACTAACGCATTATATTTACTTAGCCAATCGATACCCAGTATTAGATCAAACTCATCAAAAGGTAACTCAATCAAATCGACTGGAAACACACTATCCCGAACTACCAATGAACAACCCCTATACACTTTGTTTACATTCACATTATTTCCCAAAGGACTTGATACACATATGTCATATTTTAAACATTTAGCATTAGGCATCTTATCACATACCCTTTTAGCACACACATACGAATGAGTTGATCCAGGATTAATTAATGCAAACATCTCTCTGCCATGGAGTAGAAAAGCACCTGCTATGACTTCAGGTACATCCTGATCCTCTCGTGCCTTCATCACATAAGCCCGATTCGGTGCCATAATAGGTCTATCCAATGTTTCTGAATCAGCTGCACCTTTGGACTGGCCGCCTCTGCCATGTCCTCTTCCTTTTCCTCTACTGGCTAGAGGCAAATTAGAACCACCTCTACTCTGCTCTTGCTAATTTCCAGTTACCTCATATGCCTTTAGACAGTTGGCTAAGAAATGCTTAGTACTTCCACACGTAAAACATGCACCGGTTACCTTCCAACATTCTCCTCTATGTCTTTTACCATAGTGGGGACACTCATACACTTCATTCTTGGTACCAAATGTACCTCTACCAAATCCAGACACAGAAGATGTCCCATGCTTCTTACCCCTTGCTGCTGAGCTGAACACAGATTCTACTGGTGGTGCCATAGGAGAATCCCTTGATCTCTTGCCAGTATTAGACCCACCTCGATTGGAATTCCTTTTCTGCATCCTCTCTCTTTGTACTCCCAGTGACCTCTCAGCATGAATAACAGCTTGAACTATCCAGTAGTAGCTTACATTCTTCTCAGTAGTCAACGAGATCATTAATGCATTAATCTCTTCAATCAGCCCTTCTTCAAACTGCTGACACCTGAACTCCTCAGTCAATATAGCCTTTGGTGCATACTTACTCAGTCGACAAAACTCCTTCTCATACTCTGCTATAATCATTGTTCTCTGTCTCAAATTCAAAAATTGCTTCCAATTTGCCTCCTTATATGCCTTGGTCACAAACTTATTCCGGAACTCCCTTTCAAAGAATTCCCAAGTAATTGGATTCGGGAGCATTGGATGTTGCAGAACTAATTTCCACAAGTCATACGCTGCACCTTGAAGCAGCGATATTACACACTCAACTGTTTGGTTCGGGGGACATCTTATTTCTCCCAACACCCTCTGCACCTTCTCTATCCAGTATTTCGCCTTTTTCGACTCATCCAACCTTGTACCATGAAACTCTTCTGCTCCATGCTTTCTTAAAGATTCTACTAGATCTTTTGGTGTCGTCATTCAATCCAGTACCCTTGCCATATCCTATGACATCTTTAGTATGGCCTCCATTGGAACCATTGGAACCTCATTGCAAAAATTGACTGGCCTTGACTGACCAGACCCTGTCACTTCTACTTCCCAGGAATTAATACTTTCGGCTATCTCCTCTCTTGAGTGGTGACTAGGATTGTCACTAGGATCCATCGATCTACACAATTTATAGAAGGACATCCCCATTAGGTCAACACTACTATACACATCCTGGCTACCCAGTTACCCAGAAAAGACTAAACCTAGGCACTGATACCACAACTTGTGATGCCCATTCTCGACCACTGGAATAGCTCAGCTGCAGCAGTCGAGAACAGTCACCACACAGCAAACATAAGCGCATATCACCATCACACACGCATGCCATTATCTGAACAATTAAATTTAATAACTCACGCATTCACACACAGCGGTCATTACATGTTAGAACTGACACATCTATATACATATATACATATAGATACAATACCTAGTTATTACATCCATACATATTGCTTTGAAATAAAAGGATTAAACATTACATACACAAAACTCATTGCCCACTTCCCAAAAACCTACACTATAAGTACTCCTAGTGTTAACCGATGGCAATGTGGATCCATCCTTCGCGATCACCTCACCTCCGAACCTACACAGATTAGGAAACTCGTGCTAAGCGATAACGATTAGTGGGGAAACAACATACACATGTATATACTTTTATAGCATACATTATAATAATTATTCAATTATAAGACATATCTTAATACAAGCTTGATAATAACTAAATCAGTTTAGCAAGGCTCATGTATCATATAGGTACATATTCTGTATTCAAATATTTTTATAATTACAACTCATGCACAATATTCATCGCAATAGTGTACTCATTTGCATTGAACTCATTTAGCTTGTTCATATATCACACGGTTTATTTATTAATCCTACCTGCAATTCAAAGATACGGATAACGAGTATCGTATTGGTACCATATGGGTACAGTAAACACATTGTTATCCGTGGATACCTCACATTTGCATTAGTACCCTAAGGTATGAAACATCAACATAATTTCACATTGGAATCCAATAAGGATTTATATCGCCTTGTGATTTTGGAGGAATCGGACGCATTGGGCTGCAGCACCTAGACTCTCTATAGGCATGCCTATATATCCACTACTTGACTTGCAGGTTAAACATTAATAAGTCCAGTTATTCTAGAGTTATAGTAAGTATCGTATTATAGTGACAGTCATTATACCCTATCACATTGTTCATAGCATTATAGTTCTCAGAACAATCCTTTCATCATGTTATAGGCATGAAATCATATGCATACCTATATACCAACATAATTCTCATGTATATATATCTTATTCACATGTCTAAGTTAAGATTCAAATCTTGCACATGTTAACCACCTTTTTATAGCTTAAGTGCCAATAAGCAAGGTTAGACAAAAGCAAGTTCAAACGGAATGAAAAAGAACGAAAAATCAAACTTCCAATTTTCAGGATAGAGGGCATTTACACGGTGGTATGGCAAAGCCTTACTGCCGTGTAAGACATCCTACACGGTGGTAAGAATAAATCATACCACTGTGTGGTATGCCATACACAAAACCCTCATAAAACAGGATGCATTTACACGGCAGTATGGCAAAGCCTTACCCCCATGTAAAATGCTCAACACAGAACATAATCAAAACAGAATAGTGTTACACGGTGGTATACCCATTTCATACTACTGTGTAAAATACCCCAAACAAAATATTAGATATAATCACCCCTTTTTGCCGTAAATTCCTTTACCAACTAACTTACCAACAATCCCTTAAATACATATTATTCATTCCATAAAAATTATAACACACTTCCCCTTCATTAGAATACATACTAAGTTTCAAATACCTTAGTTCCATTTATGCATCAACCTAAGATTCAGTTTGCTATATCAATTATCAAATCAAGCATGCCCTCATAACCTACCAAAGACAAGTTCTCCATTCAGACATTTTACCTATTCCCTACTCATCTCAAATTCACTTTTTAACATTCAAATAGAACACAATATAAGTCATATCATTCAAACATAAAGGTAGTTTCCCAAACATCCTTTCCTATGCTCCTAAAGAGTCCCTTTTGAGCTAGGTTCTCCAACTTTGGCCTTCCCGTTATCTTGCTTTGATTTTTCAACTACATACATGGTCCAATTTCCAGAATTGGATCACAAAATTAGTCCTCAATCCAACACAATTTAAAGAACTAGAAAGAGTAGGAGAAGAAAAGTTAATCGATTCACTTACCTTCCAAATCAAACAACTTAGTTTACCCTCCAATTACTTAATAACAATAGCAGAATTCGTAAAAACAAAAATGAGAAATTGAGAAGAACACACGGAGAAAGAATGAATGGGAAATAGATTCCTTGAGAGAGAGAAAGGAATGGTTAAAATAAATGCACTAGTGAACTTCTCTCTCTACAATACTTATATTGCATGCAAAGAGAGAGCTGGTAACTCCCTAGACCCACACGTGGATTCCACCTTCTCCCTTAATCCTCACCTAAATAAATCTGATTTTTAACTAAGCTTATAAATCCATTTTAGAGTTAACCATGCACAATTGCAAAAAAGCTACTTAACTTTCTTTTAGCTATTCAATTAAGGCCTATATTTGTTATTTCAATTTAGTCCAACTGCATAATTAAATTCCCACACAACCTTAATTAAGCCAATTACTACCAAGCTATATTTTGGGTCATTAAAGACAGACCATTATCGTGGATAATAATATAAGTGACCAAAGTCGAATAAGAAATAACATATTAGTAATGAAATTTATAATGACGTATATGTGGACTAAATGAATAGTAAAAAGAGACAGTTATAGGTTAATCGATAGCTAAACAATAAGTGAAAATTGTTAAACAAAATGAGTGTCTAAATGAAACGAAGTTGATAAGTGATAATGTAAAGTAAAATTATTAATAAGTGTAGAATCAAAATAGTAAAGAGAATGTTAGAAATGCAAAGGAAGTAATAGTATTTGATTAGTGTTACTAGTAGTGAAATAATGATAAATTATTAAGTAAGTTGATAAATAATTTAGTGTCCGAAATTAAATTATAATTGAGCATCCAAATTAAGGAAAGAATCTAATAGGTTATTTACAAAGATGAAAGTATTAAAAGGAGATACATATGAAATTGATCGTAAATGACAAACTGAATAAGGTGTTAAGCGACAAGAGTCATTAGTGCACATGATAAAGTTAGTGATAATAGTAATGAAAAGAATAGAACCAATAAATAAGGTAAAGCACCGAAATTGACAAATAATAGTAAAATTGACAACATTAAAGATTAACAGTGTCACATCCCAAATATGGCCTAGTTGGAAATAGTAGGATTAATTTGACATTAAGGGTATATTGGTAATTTATGCAAGTGAATTAAGGACTTAATTGGAGAGTTATTTAAAGCAATAAATGAAAGAATTTTTGTTAGTGAGTGATGTGTAATTTGCCAAGGATTTATAAAGGGAAACGCCAAGGACTAAGAGAAAAGTCAAGGTAGTGGAATACGGTCCAATGAGAACTTGACATGTGTATGAGTTGTTGAGAGCATTGAATGTGATTTGAAGGGTGTAGAGAGAGGGAAAACAGGAAGTGAAGCTTCCCGTGGAAGCCATTTTGCATTTGTTCTCTCTTGCACTCTCACGTTCTCCTATTCCTTTGCATCTCCATTTTCTGCTCTCAAGCTCTTGCATGAGTTGTTCTTCACGTTTGGATTAGGCTTTTGAGATTATAAGTGTTTCAAGAGGTAAGTGGCTGGTTTAGTAGCTTGGATTCTCTTCTTCTTCTTCTCCTTCAGTCTGGATTTATAATGGATTATATGATTGTTTAGATGGGTTAATTGGGTTTTATTTTGGTTGGATTTGTGCAAGAATCTGAAGAAAGGAGAAGGAGTAAAGGAAAGGAAAAGATAGGCTTTTGAAGCTAGCGGGTTGATCTCTATTTCCAGGTTTGGGAGTTTGTATTTGGTTGTGTATACTAGAGAGTGGTTGTCCATTTCTCTTTGGATCTTGGGTTGATATGTGATTATTTATTATTTGTGCATTTTGTTATATGTAAATGTATGTGTTCATAGATATGTGTATATGATTTGAGATATAAGAATTATAAGGCATTGCATGTCAATTCTTGAAGAGTTTGAACATGAACATGAGATGAATTTATGGGTTTTTGCAACCTCAATATATGTTTTTTTAATTTATGTAATTATTGTATAAATTGAGTTATATTTGTTATAAGCAAGAATGGAGAGCACTGGAGGTACGTTTGTATGTGATTTTGCATGATTTATGATGTTGGGTCAAATGGGTTTTGATTTTGTTAACTCTAGGTTTTACGTGTTCTGTTGAGAATTGGAAAAACGCGATGCTGTCGCGAGCACAATCCTTGTCGTGATCACGATAGATTCACGAAGTTCACCTTCTCGCGCAACACTGAGATGATTCGTCCGAGTCATGAGGAGGCAGCACGACTCAGCAGTTGTGCCTGGCATCTTCACGAGTCGTGAAGCCTCTTCACGAGTCGTGAAGATGGCTCACGACACGTGAAGATATGGGTGGGAAGGACACGAGTCGTGAGCGAGGATCATGACCCGTGCCCTCTTCCCTTGGCAGTCACGAGTCGTGAGTGAGGATCACGACTCGTGACCGCCCCTTTCTTGCGAGGCTCTTGCTTCACGAGTCGCGACAGCATGCACGATTCGTGACTAGCCTCTCTTCCTTGGATACTATCGCGAGCGTGACCCCTTGTCGCGAGCGCGACAGTAACGCTTTTCCTGCCCTATTTTGAAAATGAATTTCATAAGCTTCTTTTACATGAGTTTTCATTACATGACACATGATTTGTCTTTTTGGCCTATTAATTGATAAATTATATGTTCCTATTAGGATTTATATATGATTTATATGTCTTCAAAATTGAACAATATACATGTATACATGAAATTATATGATTATACTTGATTTATTCTCGATTATTTGATAATAGCACTGGAACATGATTAAGTTGTTATTTGAGCCTAATAGTCAAAGTTAGTGGATGGATAAGCGCTTATCAAGGGTCAGGGTGTGAATGCAGCTGCTATATGTTATCTATTACATGCAGGCCCTATTTGGGTCTTTGATTCTTGCCCTATTTGGGTCATATAAGATGTTTGACACCTCGATCTCTAGTATATCTTTGGGTATACATGATTATAAAATGTTTTGAGATTCATGTCTCCATATGCTTGTGATACTGTGTCCTATCAGTATCATTAGTACCCATATCCACTAGATAGTGAGTAATCAGGCTATTACTTGATGTTATTACATGAGATTGATATATGAAACCGTTATTTATATGAAATGAATATATGTTACATGTATATGTATATGCAATATGACACGATGAAATATAATACTTGTATTCGGACATAAATTGTTAATTGTTGTATTGTGTAGATGTATATGAATAATGATTACTTGGATATGAATGGTTACTTTCCGGTATACATGTGTATGATGAATATTTGAGGTTTGAATAGTATATGTTTATATGCTTTTGTTAATGTCAGGCTTAATTATATGTTTGTTATGATTATATGTACATGCATGTGTTGTTCCTCCCCACTAAGCGTTATCGCTTAGCACGGGCTCTTTTCCTGTGCAGGTGGCATGTTCATTTTGGAGTCGGACATCTGCAGGTCGGCCACTAGAAGTCTATAGTTGGGGTTATTTTGTCTTCTGCTATATTTTTGTTTATGGAGTTTGATTTTGGAAATGTAATTTTGTAAAGGATGATTTTGTATATGTATATGTTTAATGTTTACAAATCCCTTTTGTAAAACTATATGGTTATATTTATGGATTTGTTATCTTTATGATTATACGTATTTGATTTCAGCATGTTTGAGTTTGTATATGTATTTGTGCACGTAGTGCAACTGGCATCCTTCCAACGGGGGTGTTGGGGGCTTTACAAACAATGTAAATGATAGTGAAATCGATAAGTGTAATGGTTAATAGTGTAAGTGATAGTGAAATTGTTAATGGTATGTTAGCGAATAACGAATTGCAGAGTAGTGCTAAGGTAAAGACATTGATTAGTGATAATAGTGATAGTGATAAAGATAAAAATAGTATGTTATAAACTATTTAAAAGATTTAGAAATAATCGTCTCCAAAATCTAAATATAGTAAAATAATTCAGTGATCAAGTATATAGGATTAGTATGGAAAACTTAGGATAAGTATCCACCACTGGGCATTTTAATGCTCAGCGCGTAGTGTGTTAAATGCGCGCAGGTTATAATAGTTAGACGTGGCCAAAGACGTAGAAGCAATTGAAGATTTAGCAATAACAAGGACCGGAGGATTTGCATGGCATGTATACGAGCGTAGTTGGGAAAAGCTATGGTATGGGTAGGTAATTTATGTGTTAATGTATTGTTATGTTATTGTGTTATGTTTGTTAAAAAAAAAAATTCAGAGCTTTCAAGTGTATCATCAGTGATTGGCAATGCAGTGTAATGTTGTGACATCCGGTGTCCGTATTATTTAAGGGTATAAGGGTGTTACAACAAATCATGCACATAAATTTGTTACCAATATACTTACAGTAGTAATCCAGGCTACGGTCCAGTAGGCAATAATATAACATACCTTTATTCTCATTTTAAACATAAAACGAATATATATTTATAAAGTACATTTACTGAGTACTCAACAATAGCAAACATGCATATCAAATATTTCAATAATTCTTTATAAAAACTTCATATAGACAATCATACTCATAACTTTTGAACAGATTAATAACATGCATTGTTCACATACAAACTCTTATGCAATCAGGATTTATGCATGCGTGCCTATTAGAAGAAACGTTACTTGTTATATCTCTTTTCATTTAACAAACATTGCCTTACAATACAAAACACATAGGTACCCAAAGATACAACACATTTCCACATACGAGCCAATCAAGGATCCATAATGCTTAAGTGCGTAAAGCACAAGCTCAATGTATTAACAAACTCTTTCAAATGCTTATTCACATAACTTTTTGCACATCATCACATAACTTATCAATTTATTCACATTTTTTTATTCTTTTAATTGCCTGCTAAGTCAAGGGGGTGGATAAGCGAGTGAACGGAATGCATTGGGGTACCTAAAGGTACAATAGAAAAGCAACTTCTTTATTTTCTCATAAAAGCGTTTTCACATTGGGAGATATTAAACAAAATCCGAACACATTGAGGATCGTGAGGACCCAAACGGGGACCTAATCAGGTTCCATAACAGAACAAAGGTGCCGCAGCTATCAGAACTCTATAGGCATGCCTATCTATCCACGACCAACTCACGCAGGCTAAAACACATGTGTTTCATTACAATACTTAAAATATTCTTTTATTTCATGAAGGCACATGCATCCATATTCTTGCCTAACATTTGCACTAATTACATACTTATCATACTCAAAACTAAAAATGCATTTTCCATGGTTAAACACTTCATAGAAACATATGAAACACATTCATGTTATTAGGTATCATGTTCTCATTTAAATTTAACAAATACGTTTACATTTCTATACACATATACATTCATAAATAAAGGATGGATCAAGTACTCATCTTTTCAATTATTACCTTGAAGGAACATTTGAATAACTCATACTTTAAGTCATGCATATATAACACAAGTGAGAAACCATGCAAAGAAGAGTTTAACAAAACATTTTAAGGTAAAGAGGTCTCTCGCGTCGCGACAGGTGTTGCGCTCGCAACAGAGGAGTCCCATGAGGGTTATCACGAGTCTTGCTCAATATCACGACTCGTGAGGGCAAAACACATCAAACGTATATCAAAAGAACAAAGGCAGTAGAATGAAGGAGAGGAGGGCTGTCACTGTAACACCCCGCCATCCCCGTTGGAAGGATACCGGAGTGCCACGCGGGTAAACACATATACCAAACCCATATACACATGTATAAACAAAAAATAAAATGAAATGTAAAGAAACTTTTAATCATATACTAGTAAAAACCTGTTTACATGTAACATATATCAATATCGTTTTACAAATGAGGCTCGTATGCAATTACATATACAAAAAGAATACTTGTTCCTTTACAAAAGATTCATTTTGTTAATTACAAGCCATATACAAAAATAATTACAGCGGAAGACTTCAAAAATATAACAACTTCATCGAAAAAGACTCCTAGTGGCCGACCTGCAGATATCCGACTCTGAACTGCACTCGCCACCTGCACGGGAAAAGAGCCCGTGCTAAGCGATAACGCTTAGTGGGGAGGAACAAAACAAACTAACAAAGTGCATATACAGTATATATAACAATACAATAAACCAATGATTCAAATCAAAGGCATCAAATCACCTATAAACATATCTCCAAATTCTTTACTTGACATGCATAAATATATATACGATACCAGCAATCAAGTATTCAATTCATAATTCTCATCATTCTAAGTATACATATTCAAGGTGCGATTTAAAGCTATGTAAGAATTCATGTGCACTATATACTTGTAATCATGTTAACAATTCATCTCATCTTATGCAACACAATTAAACTCATAGCCTGACTAGCCTAAAATAATGCATATACAATATTTACAACAACACTACAATCTCATCCCAACCATAAACATACATTACAAGTAATTAACTATTAAAATATAAATTAATTCTACATATTTCTCACCGTTCCAAATACATATATATATACTCAAGGTATATAAACACAAAGTTATACTATATTTCATATACAACATATACCTTTAATCTTGTCAATAATCATCTCAACATATATATATATATATCACATATAAACATGTAGCCTGATTAATCCGAAATACTCTCTAGAAGTGGATACGGTCATTTGGATACTGATTGAACACAGTATCCCAAGCATATAGAGACATGAGTCTCAAACATGTATTTTCCATATAGAGATCGGAGTCTCGCTTTATTTTCATATAGACCAAACATGGTCGAAACAAGGATCCAAATGGACCCGCATATATCGTTTTATCATATAGCAGCTGCACACACACTCTGACCTAAGTAAGCGCTTACTTATCCACTACTATGACTATTCAGGCTTAAAACTCAACTCAACAATTCAAGCACTAATATCAATATGAATATTGAAGATAATACTAATTTATGGTCCATGTATACAGGTATACAGATCACATTTAAAACAAGTAACTACAAATATTTAAACAACTAAATGCAAATACATATTTCACGTATACATGTGTATAAATCAAATTCAGAAACATTTAAACATATAAATATTAACTACAGTAGGTAATAAGAACAAATAGCTCATATTGAAAAAGTCCCTGTTAAATAAACTATAAACATGTAAATCATGTATATTAATTATTAATCATGTATACAAACCCAATATTAAGCAATTATTAAAACACAATACAGATTTTAAATCAAATATTTGTCATGTAGTGCAAAAATCCTCAAAACTGTAGTTAAAACTTTAGTTTTTATAAAACAGGGCAGCAGGGAAGGCCGGTCACGCCGTGACCATTCGTCACGTCGCGTGACGCTGGTTTCTCGCAAGTGCCACGCCGAAGAACAAGGCAGTCACGGCGTGACCATTAGTCACGTCCCGTGATGCCTGAGAGGAGAGGAAAAGAAGTCACACGCAGGAAAAAGGTGAAAGTCACGGCGTGATGCCGCTTCACGCCACGTGACCTTCAGCAAAGAAGGAGTCACGGCGTGAAGCTGCTTCGCGTCTCGTGACCTTCAACAGAGAAGGGGGTCACGGCGTGATTCTTCATCACGTCTCGTGACCTTCTTCTCACATTTCTTCTTCTTCTCCACTCAGAATCTCAGAATTTACAGAAAAACGTACAAATCCAGAAAAATGGTGAAAACAGAGTACAACCAAAACTCAAATCCCCATTTTGTCTAAAACCATTTTTCATGCAATAATCATTCAAACACATACCTTTAAGTCCTCTGAGCACCATTACAGCAACTTCACTCACTTTATTCATACTAACATATAATTACAGAATATAAACAGAAAGAGACCCAAACCAGAGTTTCACATTCATATACATATATAAACATCTCATTTGCAACTCATATCATTCTTTTCCTACTGTAATCATATATCGAACACTACATAACTCATGCATTTCAATATTCCAACACACATAACTATATTAGCAACAAAACTGCAATCTGGATCAAAAATGAGCAAGACAGACACACTCCCAAACCTGTTACTCAAGTCCCAAAATGCCCACTGTATCCTTCTTCAATCAACCACCTTCTCTTTCCCTTTATCCTTCTTCTCTTCAACAGATTCATAAACCGACAAAAACAAGACCAAAAGTTCAGATAACCGAAACTAAAACTTCATACTTAAACCCTCGTAACAGAGAGAGACACAAGGAGAAGTTCAGTCATAGTAACTCATTTACTCACCTCTTGATCTTCAATACTCAAAACCGTAGCTCAAAAACAAATGGATGAACAACCCATGCAAATCAAAAGAAGAACAGAAACACAAGGGAAGAGGAGTGGTTTTACGTGAGAGAGAGCAAGAGAGAAAAACTCATGTGTTTTGTTTTTCCAGAAACTAAAACATTCAGCCCCTTTCTTTTTCTCTCACCCACGTATACACACACTCACTCACCACTTGGCACACATGCACAAAACACAGACCCACTTAATCCACTTTTACTATAAAATCCTTACCAATTACACTTTAACTCCCCAAACCGAAAATCTTTAATTTACATCTTTTATTTCTTTGCAATTTACTCCTCATTCACTTATAAATTACTCAATTGTCCATTTAAAATTATTAAATCCAAATAAGCCACTTATGGGGTGTGACAGTCACGATGTGCATGACTCGAGCTCATGTGCGACTCGTGCTCATGTGCACGACTCGTGCTCAACCCGACAGCAAAAATCATGCCGAGTCATGCACATCCCGCTGAGTCGTGCTGGTTGTCATGACTCGTGCATTCCTTCACTGAAAGTTCAGCCGATAGCGGGATGCTGGAATTACCCGGCTCTATCGCTCTCATGACAGAGTTGCATTTTCCAGATCTCAAGAAAAAAAAAATTACAGAAACCCTTTTCTTTCAAACAATAATACCCAAATCTCCCATTCAATTCAAACTTCAACAGAACCCGAATTGTTCATTCCCAACCTCATAATTAACACAAAACCCAACTTTTATACCATTAAACACAATTAAATCATACTATTAACATCATCAAAATTCCTAACTTAATAAACTAGGATTTTGCAGCAAGACTGATTCAATTCCCTACCTTGGCTCAAAGACTTACAATCAAGACATCTAAACACAATTTATCCAAAACCCATAATATTCAAACAAACTTAAACAACTTTAACCTCATAATTACCAAGAACTCAACTAAAATCAACACAATAAAAGAATACACCAAAAACCTAAATTCCCATACCTCAACTCCTTTGCTCCTTTTAACTACTTTATCTGATCTTTCTTGCTCCCAAACTCATCCAAGATCTTTCTCATCCAAAATCCTCATCAAAACACACAAATATACAAAACATAAATCTAGGATTTAACTAATCAAAAGAATAAGAGAAATCAGAACTTAAACTTATCTTCCCTTAACAAATTCTTTACTTAAATCACTTTATCTATCAAACTCCAGTATTAAATCTTGGGCTTTGATTTTAAGAGAGAGTGGATGGCATGGAAACAAGAAGAAAAAGAAGAAGAAGAAGAAGAAGAGGAGGAGAGGAAGAATGGGAGAACGAGAGAAGAGGAGAGCAGATTTCTGCCCTCTCTCTCTTTCTTTCTCTTCCTTTTATACCTCCTCCCATTTCCTTGCCACTTGTCACTTTGCCATTGGTCCAATCTTGATATTTTTGTCAAATCCTCTTTTCAATCCCTCAATTCTCATATCCTTATACACTGATATTCGTAACATAATAATCCTTCACGTTAGTCCACTTAAGTAATTCTATTCTTTCAATCAAGTCCTAATTCCATACTTCACAATTTTACCATTTGCCACTCTTGATGAAACTTTTACATTAATTCTTAAATTTATCCATTTGGCATATTAAACACTTCAACTTGCACAACTTTGGTCACTACTCATACTCAATATGTACAAATCCTTCTAGGGTACTTTTTGAGTTGTTACAAGCTTGCATGGCCGACAACACATTAACTAAGGGATTAGAGCATACACCCCTCACAGTCACCTTATACCCTTCATTACTACTGAGCACAACTATCTTCTTCCTACAGTCAACTACAGCCTGATTCTTACTCAACCAGTCCATACCCAATATTAAATCAAACTCATTAAAAAGCAACTCAATTAGATCTATAGGAAACACATGATCTTGAACCATAAACGGACAATTCCTATACACTTTGTTCACATTCACACTACTACCTAGAGGACTATTTACACACGTCATAATTCAAACAATTAGCAACAAGCATCTTATCACATATTCTCTTAGAACACACATAAGAATGCGTAGATTCGGGTCAATCAATGCAAACATTTCTGTATCATAAAGTAGAAATGTTCATGCAATGACCTCTGATGTATCCTGCTCCTCTCGAGCCTTCATTGCATAAGCTCGGGTTGGCGCCACTGAAGGTCTACCCAATAATTCTAATTCAGTTCCAACTCTAGACAAACTTCCTCTGCCACGTCCTCGTCCTTTACCTCCACCAATATGAGGCAAATTAGAATTGCCCCGACTTGTCTCTTGCTGATTCCCAACCACCTCATAAGCCTTTGGACAATTTGCTAGATAGTGCTTGGTGCTCCCACATCTAAAACAGGCACCAATCACTTTCCAACATTCACCTTTATGCTGTTGTCCATAATGTGAACATTCAAGCACTTCACTTCTGGCACCAGATGCAGCTCTACTAGTACCAGATGTAAAGGATGATCCTTGCTTCCTGCCTCTTGTTGCTGAACTATAGAAAGATTCTGCTGGAGGTGCCACTTGGGAATCTCTAGATCTCTTTCCTGAATCAGATCACCTTGGTTCGAATTCCTCTTTTGCATTCTTTCCTTCTGAATCTCCAGTGACCGCTCTGCTTTTATATCACCTTTTACTATCTGATAATAACTCACATTTTGCTCCGTGGTCATTGAGATCAATAACGCCTTAATCTGCTTAATTAATCTCTCTTCGAACTGCTGACATCTGAACTCTTCAATTAATACGCTAGACAGTGCATACTTACTTAGTCTGCAGAACTCTTTCTCATACTCAGCCACTGACATGGCTCTCTACCTAAAATTCAAGAATTACTTCCAATTAGCCTATCTATATGCCTTGGCCACTTATTTGTTACGGAACTCCCGTTCGAAGAATTCCCATGTAACTGGATCAGGAAGTATTGGATGCCTTAGGACTAGTTTTCACCAGTCATACGCTGCACCTTGAAGCAACGAAACCACACATTCCACTTGTTGCTCAAGAGGACACCTTATCTCTCCGAGCACCCTCTGAACCTTTTCAGTCCAGTATTTAGCCTTCTTAGATTCGTCAAATCTAGTTCCTTGAAACTCTTCTTGCCCATGCATTCTCATTTATTCTAATGGAGCCTTCGATGTCATGATTTGATCTAACACCCTTGCCATGTCCTGAGACATTTTGAGCATAGCCTCTACAAGAACCATTGGAACCTCATGTCAAAAATTGACTGGGCTAGACTGACTAGACGCAGACACTTCTACTTGTCGAGGGTTAACACCATCTGCCATTTCTTCTCTAGAGTAATTAGAAGGATCCATCGATCTAATAAAATAAACAAGGACGTCCACATTAGGTCAACACAGCTATACACATCCTAGTCTACCCATTTCCCAAAAAAGGCTAAACTTAGTCTCTGATACCACACCTTGTAACATCCACTCCCAACTGCATAATTAGCTCAGCTAAATCATTCGAGAATAGCCATTACACAACAATCACATGCACTTATAATGTCTATATACATAAAGAAAACCTGTACAAATAAATTTCATTTATATACATTGACATACAGCTGATAATTCTTAATATCACATGCTCGAGCAACTATACTTACCTATACAAATACATTGCTTAATATTACAAAACTTAGTCAATTTATTCATTATATATTTTATGCTTCTCAAAGGATTAAATACAACATGAACACAACTCTAAGCCCAAAATCCCAAAACCTATACTATAGGCACTCCTAGAGTTGACCGTTGGCGATGCGAATTCGTCCTTCGAGATCACTTTGCGTTCGTACCTACAAGGATTAGAAAACCCATGCTAAGCTATAATGCTTAGCGGGGAAAACAATACAATAACACAGTATACAGACATATATGTTCAGGTAATTCATTTCAATAATAACAAGTCTTATGTATTCATAATCCAAATCCAACATATGCATATGTGATTATAACTATTCAATGTACATATCATGGCAGAACAGTCACATTTGGGTTACATTTTCACACCAATTTTGCATGCTGATTATAGTCATACTCAAGGATATGTCACATAATTTCACATTATTCAATTAATTAACACAATTATTTTAGCCTTGCTTGCAACTCCAAGATGCGGATAACGAGTATCGCATCACTACCAAAAGGTACAGTAACACATTTGCATCCATAGATACCACACATTTGCATTAGCACCCGAAGGTACTGAAAGATCAATAAATTCGCATTAAGGTAATCCAGTAAGGATTCAAATCACAATTGAAGATTCCAGAGGAATCAGACGCATTTGCCTGCAGCACTTAGACCCTATAGGCATGCCTATCTATCCACTACTTGACTCGCAGGCTATAAAATTAATCCAGTTTATTCATATTATCACATATTATATGCGTGAAGAGTATTAATGTTTATTGCACAATTCATCCATTTAAATAATTATATATAATGGTATTCATATGCATAAAAACAATAATTTTCATCACACACATACTCACCTTACACATAAACTCATAAGTCCATCAATATAGAGCAAATAAGAATTCATTTAAAACACTCATAGCTGTCGCGCTCGCGACATAATCGAATGATACTTCTGTCGCGCTCATGACAGAACCTTCTACATGCCTCTGTCTCACGACAGAAGACAAAACCATTGTTAGGGAGCCTTCTATCGCGCTCATGACAGAATCAAAATTCCTAATGTCAAGCTCCTAAACTCTCTTCCTTACCTTCACTCTTAACCCCTCTTTACATATGATCCCCATTACTCACTAGCAAATTCTTTAGGTGTTAAATTATCTTACCTAATAAGGATATTACAACACATTTTCCATCCATCTAAGTTTTAACTTTAAGGTCATAAACCGCACTAGTTCATCATGTTAATTACCCTACCTATTATGTTATACCAAAACTTACCTAACCAATCAAATTGCATCAATTTAGTGAGTTTCTAAGCAAATTCCCCAATCACAACGCATCATGCTTGCTTATCTTTCAACATATTACTTCACATAACAATCAATAATTTGTACCATTTACATAATTATTCCATGATTCATTCAAAACAGAGCAACAAACATATATACAACAATTAAGTAATCATTTTATCACTTCTATTCAGTTCATAGAATCACAAAGTCACACATCTTATGCTTATTGCAATACAAATATATTATCCTTAAATTCTAAGTGACACTACATCAAGAACAGCACAAGTAAAAGAGTTTTCCCAAACCTTTTCTCCTACGCTCCTTAGGAAGTCAATTAGCACCTTGGAACACCACTTTCTCCTTTCCTTTGCTTTTTTTTTGTTTCCCCAACTACAAATTCTAGTCCAATTTCTAGAATTGGACACCAATGTAAAATTCCACATCAATTCAAGTCCAAAAAAATTAAAAAAGAAAAAGATGAAAAGCAACATACTCAAATACTTACCCTGATCAATAAAAATTTCAGCTCAATTAATCAACTATCCAACTTTCTACTCAGATTTTGGAAGGTATAAGCATATAAATATGAAGAAGAGAAATAGAAAGAATTGAAGAAGAAGCAGCTGAGAATAATATGCAAGAGATGCAAATTTCTATCTCATTAAAAGGTTCACATTGCATGTAAAGGGCAAGTTGGCACTCCACCAAGGCCCACGTGGAATCCACTTCATTTTCCCCTAATCCCACTTAAGTAATTCTGCTTTTAGTTAATCTCTCTTAGCCACAAATTAATCTAGTTTAACATTAAACATGCACATTTACCAATTAGCCACTTAAACTATTTTATTTGTTCAATTAGGTCCTCAATTAATCTTACATTTAAGTCCTTAATTGACATACTCAATGCAATCTCATCCAAATTACCTTAATTGAACAAATTAACTACTAGGGTATAATTCGGGCCATTATAACTTCCCTTGCCGCTATGGAGCAACACATGAAGGAAAGAGATAGTATCACACCCCGTTTACCCCCTAGTAGAACGAGCCATGTGTGTGTATGTATTTATATGTGTTTTGGCATGTTCATAAGGGTATTTTGGTAATATTGTATGAGACGGCGTTTTTCTGGTGCGTCTATGCATGTGTAGCACTATGGTGTGAATTAGTTGAGACAGGTTTGTGTGTGCATGAGTGCACCATTGTAGTGTGTGTGCATGGGAGTTGCATTGTGTGTGGTTGAGTGCACCATAGTAGGATATGCACTAGTGGGTTATCGTGGTGTCTGGGCATATATACATTTGTAGGGTGTATACTTGAGAGATCATTGTGTGTGTTGCTCATACATGTGTAGGGTGCATGATTAGGGTGTTTCATTGTGTGCATGTGATACTTTTAGTTAGGGTGTGAGTAAGTAATCTCCTCCACTAGATGGTTGACATGTGTAAAGGGGTAAGAAAGATGGGAAAGAGAAAATGAAAAAGGGGAAAAATCTGATTTGGAAACCCATTTCCCGTTTTCTCTCTTCCTTCTTCTTCTTCTTCTTCCTCCTTTGCACTCTCCTAAGTGTTTTACTTAGATTCAAACTCAAGTGGTGGAATTAATTACTCCCTTTCATCTTCCTTGGTAAGTTCATGCTTTTCCTTATGTTATTGATGCATTTTTCATCTTCTTTTTCTTGGGTTGGATCTAAGTTAGGGTTTGTGTTTTTGGTGTTTGGGTGTTTGTTTGTGCTTAGTTGAGCCTCCTCACGAGCCAAAGGGCAAGGAGAAGGCTGGAACTAGTGGATCCAAGCAATATAAGCTAAGGATTTTGAGGTTTGGGAATTTCTTGGTTTTCTTGTATATATGCTTATGTATGAGATTTGATGGATTCTTGGAATTAGAATGTTGTATGTTCTTTATTTTAATGTTTATGATATGGGTTTTTGTTTTGGAGTGTGGATCTCGCAAGAGCATGATTTAATTTTGGTTATTTGAGAGTTGATGTGGTTTTGTGCATGAATTGGGTTTTTGGATGATTCTTGAAATTGAAGGTTTAATTTAATGTCTTGTATGAAATTACTTGTTATTAAATGTTACATTGAGGTTGTTGATGCAAATGGATGGCTGGGTTCGAGGTAAGAGGTTCATGGTTGAGTTTTGTGTGTTGGTGGATGAATTTGGAAGGAGGAATTTCTGCAAAATTCTACAGATTTTCGAAAATGCGATGCTGTCGCGATCGCGACAGAGAGCGGTGTTTTGGAACTTCGCTGTCGCAAGCACACGACCCCGTCGCGAGCCCGCGATAGCTGATGTACTGAGCACCCTCATTCGCGAGCACGACAAATGTCGCGATCGCGACAGAGCGAGATGCTGGTTTGAGCTATCGCGAGCCCGCGACAGCCACTTTGCTCTCTGTCGCGATCGCTATATCTGTCGCGAGCGCTATAGAGCCTGGCCCTTCCTTCCTCCTTGCGGTCGTGAAATTCGTTGAGCACGTGCAACAATGAAACTTCGGTCTCTGTCGCGAGCGCGACAGCTCCCTATATACTAAATGAGTTTTCTTTTGTTATGTGTGAGTTTGAACTCCAGTTTCCTTTAATATCTATGAGATTTATGCTTGATATCTTATGAATTATATGAATACGATCGATGATGTGACTATGTACATGTATGATGATGATTTTGGAATATTATGAAATGTATTGAATGGTTTATGCATAACCTGCTAGAGTCTAGAAAGTGGATAGTTAGGCATGCCTAATAGAGTCTTATAGCTACAGCCCTCCGTTTCGTTTGGACCCCGATCAGGTCCCCCGTTTGGTTCCTCGCAAACCCTATGTGTTCGGTTCTTGTTTAAGATCCCTTTTGAAAATGTTTTGTGAAAGTAACAGTATCTTGATTTATCGGCTCGTACCCATAAAGTACTGTCCGTATCGGCTCGTTATCCACTCCCTCGAGTCAGCAGGTGCCTGGTATGAATTGTATTATGAGAAAATGTATGTGATACATGTGTGAACTCATAAATGAAAGTTATAATATGTTATGGGAATACGAATATTGTTATGAGTTCCTGAATGTATGGCTTTAGTGTATATGCATGCTTATGCAAATGATATGTTATGCGTATGGTATTTTGATGTACGCTTGTGCTTTGCCTTGAAGACCGTTGTGAATTGTTGTCCTTTGTTATATGTGTGTTCCCCACTAAGCATTTATCGCTTAGCATGGTGTGTTTACCCGTACAGGTGCGGAAGGAGTTGCTTTGGGAGAGTTGCCGCAGTCCGAGCCAATGCAGCAGGGTTTAGAATAGGACTGAGTTTTATATTTTGAGATTCTTTTTGTATAGAACTCTCTTATAATTGTTTTGTAATAGCTTCCGCTTTTGTTTATGTAATTTTGGGATTTGTAATTAATTATTGTATCTCTTTGTTGATCAGAACAGTAATGTAATGATTTCCATTATATTAATGCATGATCAGCTTTCGTTTTCTTATCTTCGCAAAGTTTTTAATTATCCCGCTTTTATGTATGTTTATCTACGCATTGTTCTCTGCTTTGTTTGGTTGCACCCTGACTCGTACGGCATCTTACTCCTCATGGGATGGGATCGCCTAATGTACAGGTAAGGGGTGTCACAGATAGGGTACTTGGTGAGTGCCTGGATAGGCGCTTTTATTGCTTCTCAGGCGGTGGCAGCCCAAAGGATCGATGAGGCTATCCAGATGATCAATGAGTCTATCACTTCCCTCAGTTTTTGGGTCGAGGTGTTAGAGACTTATATACCAATGATATCCGGGACCATCAGGGAGTTGTGTGAGGAGATGGAGGGTAGGTTCACTGGGATTAGAGATGCTGCCAGTTGCCATACCTCAGAGTAGGTGAACGCCTTCACTAGGCTGGCAAGGGTGGTTAGCGAGTTCTTGGAGTTCCTTAGGACTTGCGCTCAGCCTTTTCTGGAATGATATGCCTAGATTCTGTTCCACTACCCTCTGTGAGCAGAGCCGTAGGCAGCTCCTCAAACTCCACTTGTGGATGTTACCCACCATCCATCTTTCTCAAGAGTTGGGCCCTCTTCCTCTAGAGCAAGGCCGTCAACTTTCAGTGCCTAGCCTATACATGTGTCTAACAGTGATGAGTATCCGGATGAGCCGACTGACTACTCTCCTATGTAGTACATGTTTAGGGAGATTTGTATATATATTTATTAATCTACAAACTTTTCATTATTTACTGATATTTACATTTTGTTTAAATTTCATTTTGCTTCGAAAAATACTTGATGCACAAAAATAATAAAATAAAAGTAAACAAGGAAAAGAAAGAACAAAAAAGAGAAATAATAAACAATAAATAAGAAAAAGGAAAAAGAAAAGATGTTAAATTTACGCTTTAAAAAGGATACAATTAATACAATAAATTAACAAGATTCTTTATATTATATGAATTGTATTCCGACAGTCTACATCACGACACAAAAGTCAAACTCGTGGTAACTCAGTAGCGTTAATGATAGGTTACATCAAAGGAAAATCTTCTGCAAAATGAGTTATGGCGATAATCATATGCTTACGGCTTAACGGCGACAATCATATGCCAATGTCTGCATGGCGATAATCACATGCCATACAGATCAACTATAGTCTACAAAATGATTTGTGGTGGCAATCATATGCTTATAACTTCACGACAACAATCATATGCCGATGTCTCAAAGGCGACAATCATATTCCGGACGAAAAATTATAGTCTACAAATAGAGTCGTGGCGAAAATCATATGCCTACGGCTCAACAGCGATAATCATATGCTAAAATCTTGATGGCAATAATCATATGCCGGATAGATTACCAATATACTCCCAACGGTGACAATTAGATGCAAGATGAATCAAACGCGGTCTTTTGAATGACCCAGTGGCAATGATCATATGTCAGAAGTCTCGACATTGACAATCATATGCCTGAAAGATTAACCAAATTCTTCAAAATGACTCAGTGGCGACAATCATAAGCCACAATCTTCAAAAAGGTAAGGACTGCCTCAGGTATGCACTTCTTCCCTTTCTCTGAATTTTGGCTCACCTAGGCACTCATGCGCAAATTTCCTCAAAATTGGGAGCAACTGTAGACACCGGGTCCCGAGGCAGCCGTGATCAAAGTTACTCGATGAGGATATTAATACCTGTTATACAAGCAGAAGGTGAAATTATAGATTTTGCCTATGAATTCCATGAATTTTAATGTTATTTCTGACTAAAAATCCTTATAAACTCTCCCTGATTTCGGAAAAAAGCTTTCTTTCTTGAAAAAAATTCAATTTTGTTGACCAACGCGCATCGATCATCAGAGGTGCCCGTTAGTCTCGTTGAGGCATGGGCGCACATCGTAGTGCTAGGGCGAACCGCTTTTCACTTAAAGGACGCTCGTCCCTCGTACGAAAGATTGCCGATCGCTAGGGCATAAGGGACGCCCATCCCTTATGCGCTAAGGTGCCCGTCTATCATTTGACTGGTGAAAATGGATGTCCAGTATTTTTCGACCAACGCCTATCGCTTTACCGAATGACGAAAATGGATGTTCGGTATTTTTTGACTGACTCCTGTTGCTTGACAGAACGAAACCTGTCGGTCATGGCGTGATAACGATCTTTCTCTTTATTTCTTCAACAGAGATTATTTTAATTTCTAGTTTTATTAGCATAAATGTCACATTTAATGATTATCGTTGAGGATAATACTTAATTATTTGATTTTATCTCTAAGGATAAGTCATATATTTAGTATTTATCTATAAGGATAATTATAAATATTTACATTTATCTTCAAAGATAATGTTAGACTATTTATCCCTAAGAATAAATCAAATATTTATAATTATCTCCAAGGATAAATCAAAAGATTTTTTATTTACCTCTAATTCTAATGCCAGCTTATAAATAGAATGAAAAAGGGCATTAAAAAGGGGACTCTTTTTGGTAGAAAAAGACTTTTAGAGGGAGAAAATTTGGAGATACTTTTAAAGAGAAAACAAATTGATTTTTTAAGCAAAATTTTACTTTTCTCTTTAGATTAATTTTTTATTTATTCTGTAAGAATTAAATGAGGAAGGGAAAGTAATTATCTTTTCGTGGTTTGATTCCTACATGAATTCCATTATTCTTGAAAAGAAAGTTTTTAGAGAGACAAAGTAATTTTCAATTCAATTAATTATTGTGGAATTCAAGGAGATCTGCAATATTTATTACCTTCTAGAGATCAGCGTCGAGGGTAAACATTTTGGGGTCAAAGTAGCCATTATTACATTAAATTTAATAATTAACATTGAAATTTGTGATTTGGCTTTAAGATATAAATTGGTTTGTTATTCTTTGTTATTCTGTTATTTTCGTGTTAAATTTATCTTATTTGGGGATTATTTTGTTCAAATGTGTGAAATAACGACCTAAGATCCATAAAAGGTAAGATATTTGAGCTTTAAAACAGTTAAAAATGGAGTCTTATTGTTGTTTTTGAATTCTACAAATGATCGAAGGGAAGAAGGATTCACCGATAGCCGTCGCTCAAAGCAAGCGATGAGATATAACAGAAAGCTTCTTCTACCCATCAGTCGCCTCTCAGACTGCTGTTTGGGTCCTTTTCTCTTTATTTTTTGATTGTTTTGACCCTTTTTTATTATGCTTTGTTTTATTAATTTTAGGTAATTTCTTTTAATATTTTCTATAGTTCAATCATTTATTTTGCTTCTAATATTTTTCTTTAATGTTGCTAACTTATTATTTTGTTTGGTTTTTTGAGTTTTTGCTAAATATTATATGTTAATAAAGGGGATTAATTGAGATCATTCGGAAACATCAACTTGGTTCATTCTTTTCACCCTCTCTTTAATTAATCTTTCCAATTTCTTCTCATAATTACAGATGCCATTTTTATGTTTGTTAACATAAAAATCACCTAAATATTTTTACAATCAAAATAAGATTTGCTTTACTAAAATGGGACCAATGTCCTGGTTTTGCTCCAAAATGTCACTTAAAGATTGTTTTCTTAACTACATGTGCGAGGGAACCAATGTTCTTAAATTGAATATCCCGTTTTATGTATGATTTCCATTTCTATTTATTTAATTGGGGCTGTACTCCATCCCTATTTTTATTGTAATTTAATATGTTATTGTTTACTTTAAATGGTGTGATTTACTACTTTCATTATCTGTTTGACTTTCGCTTCAATAAATGCATAAGTTTTGTGGAAAAGGAATGAAATGTTAACTTCAAAAACTCATTATAATTTTGACCAATGTATGAATAAAAGTAAAGCCTCGAACTCGCTCTGGTTTTAGCCTTTATTGAGGTTAGATGAACCTTCCTAATGTTCTATTAGGATGGGGATTCCAAAATATCTCCTGTTGCCTAAAATAGATATACCCACATCGTCTTAGGCTTATTGAGACTAGATGAACTATCCCAATGTTCTATTAGGTGGCGACTACAAAACATCTCATGTTGGCCAAAATAGACGCCCTTGTAATCTTTACAAGTTTTATGAACCTCTCTTGAACACCCTAAAACTAGTTATTCGAGGCCTTCGGGGTTCGGCACTCGTCATAGTGCTTATAGGGTCTTCTATCGGTGCAGCTTATGTGTTTTGGACCCCGTTTGGGTCCTTATGAGTTTTCGGATCCTATTAGAATCCCTATGTGTTTTGGATCCAATTGGGATCCCTATGCGTAAATGTTACAAATGTGAATATACCCCCGAGTACCTATGTGTTTCAACCCGTTATCCATCACTTTGAAAATGGAAGTAATTAATGAGTAAAGGAAAAGTAAATGAGTGATATGAGATATATGAATATGTGAACATGATTCAATGTGTGAAACTTTATTATGTGCTTGATGATAATTGTTTATATTATTTACCATAAATGTTATCATTTATATATTATAATCATGTTCCATATGCATGTGTTATGCATTGATGACCTCTATTAGGGTCATCCATTTCATGCTTTTCCCCACTAAGCTTTTGTGCTTAGCATGAGTGTTTCATCCATGCATGTGTAAAAGGTAGTTGATTTTGGAAGGGCAATCCGCATCCCCAAGAGCCAACACAGTAGGGGCAATCTTTTTATGTAGGTTTCATATTTTGATAAAAATATTGTAAATTATAATATTTTGGCCTGTAAATGAGATTTGTATTATCTAATATGGAAAAACCAACTTATGTTTCAATATAAGAGCACGTGGTATATTGTAATGTAGTATGATTCTTATAATTTTGGATGTGGATGGTTACATGGAGATGTATGCCTTTAATATAAGAAATTTTATAGTTCTGGATATAACTAAATGAATGTAGTTAAGGCGTTGTGAGAGTCGGGTGATATCCTCTATCCGTCATAGTAACTCACCTCTATAGGGTGTGGTATATTACTTATGGGTAAGGGATGTTACAATGCACATTTTAACATATTTACAATTTTGGCCCTAGAATTCCAATTCAATCTCATATTAATGGTTTTGCCAGTAGTTACTCATTTCACCCAATATTCACGATTATGCCTCCAAATTTACATTTTTATTACATATTTACCACTTTACCCTCTCAATTCACAATCTTATTACATAATTATCATTTTATCACTTAAATTATAGTTTGCCCCTAGTTGCATCCAGTAGAAATCCTCGAACCAAATATGTGAGAAAAGAACCCCAGAGGTCTAAAATTGTCAAAGTGACCACTTATGCATCACACTCCAAGAACTCTATCATGTTACCAACTATATTAATTTGTGTGACTATCTAATTCTCCATTAGCCTACAAAAGCGAGTCACCATTACTCAATACAGCGATGGGTGTCCCTATGACTAGCTAGTTACATCTTATACTTCTAGTTTAACTATAATGGCCCAAATACTGGGTTAGTCATGAATAGTGTTTCTCGAGGTTGAATAGTGCATATGGGACAAAAATTACACCCGGGAGCAAAAAATATTTTATTTGACCATCGAAAAATACTAGTCATGACGAGTACGAGGGAAAAATTTGGAGTAAATATGAGGTCAAATAAGTCACCAAAAGTCGAAAATAATAAAAAGCTCGAGCTTAGTGTAAATAGTAATTAAGTTTGACCGGACTTCTAAAAATAGCAAATGACCTCCAAAAATTATTTTAGGGGCATGGGTAGACTTAGAATAATATTTAAAAATTTTTGACAGTAAAAAAAAATTACGGTAACACTGAAAATTTTCTAATCGAAATAGTTTGAGTGAACCGGACCTGAAACAGACTTCGATTGAGGAAAATTTTTATGGAGGCTAATTTATATATTTTAAGAATTATGAAATTGATTATGGGAGAAATTGAGCATGGGAAGTGAGAGAAATAATTTAGAGTTGCTTAATGGGCCATAATGTCAAAATGGGCTTAAATTGGCTTGACTAAGCCCAGCCCAACAAGACCCTTATATAAACCTGAAATATCATATTTCTCTAGAGAAATCTATCAAAAACAAGAAGCTTCCCCTTCTTCCTCCTTAGCCAAATTGTCCCCCATCTTCTCTCTACCAAATTACTTCTTTTCTCCTTAAATTTCTCCCTTAATCCAAGCCTCCCAAGTAAATTTTAGCTCCTCTACAATCTAATAGTAGTCTTTAAAGTTTAATTAAAGTGTTAAAAGTGGGAAAATTCAACGATTCAAATTTAGGGCCCAAATTTGAGATAAGAGAAATTGATATTTTTAATTTCATTCAAAGGTTCAAATAGGTAATCTAGGGTATGTAGAGTATGTTCATGTAATTATATTGCAAAAAGAAAGTAAGAAATTGATGGAATCTTAATGTGTAATTTCAGCCACCATTAGAGAATCAAGGTGAGGAAGGTTCTTCAAGGGATAAAGGCAAATAAAAGGAAGCTTGCGGAGGCTGGAGCAAGAATTTGAGGTTAGTGATTACAAAATCCATCCATTTTCATTGATTTAGTTTGGTTTTAGGTTATGTTTATACGGTATGTATGTGATAAATGTGTGTAAAATTGAAATAAACAGTATAATCATGTTTAGGGATGTTAACAATGATGATTTGAATGCTTTAAAGAAAGAGAAATAAAATATATGGTATGGACATAATAGTGGCCGAATGGAACATAAGGATATGCTAGGCTATACTTTTTGTTTTAATGCAAAATAGTGGCATGTACATGTAAATTTAGGTGTAATCTAACTTCAATGATGATAAATGAGAGAAAATTAAATTTAAGGGTAAATAAGTAGGTTAAGTATGGGTATATTAAGGTATATTTTGATTATTTAATAAGTATAATAGCATAAAATGAATATATAATGAAAATTGAATGTATGTTAATTTATTTAGAATTAATTAACCATATCTGAATATTTTAAAGTATATATAATGTATTATATTATATTTAAAATTATGAGATAGGTGGTATTTTAATGAAGTTATAGCATGTATGATGTTAGATTTAATTAATTAATGGAATGAAGATGTTTTAGTAGAAAAAGAATAAATTATATGAGAATTGGTAATGTTGGCTGAATGGAATGTTATGTTAATTAATAGTGTAATTTAATTCAAGTTGATAATATAATTGAAATTGAAGAAAATGAATATTATATTTGCCCTTAGTAGTAGTGTGGTGGTCAAATCTAGCTCGGAATATAGTTGGCTAGCCATAGGGACACCTTACCGCGATGTGAGTCATGATGACTCACTTAAATAGACCAATGACGGTCTGCTAAATGAATGAATATTGAAATGTTTAAATGTAAATGAAATGAAATGTAAATGTATGGGTGGTCCTTCGGGATCACTCTAAAATGTTGTGGATCTATGGGGTTTACGTCCTGTGTATTCGTTTCGGAGATTTCTACCGGATTGATACTAGGGGCAAAATGGTAAAATGAATAAAATTGAGTAAATATGAGTTAATATAAGAAAGAGAATGAAAAAGGACTAAATCATAATAATTTAAAAAGATTTAGGGACTAATTGGTAGAAATGTAAGTGAAATAGTTAATAAGGTTAAATAAAAAGAAATATGAATAAATTGGTAAAATAAAAGGAAATATGAAGAAATTGGTAAAATAAGTGATATGATAATTATTTAAGGACTAAATTGTAATTTAGCATGAAAGTAGTGGTTGGAGGACTAATTAGTAATTTGTAAGTCAAATAATAAGTTAAAGGTGGAATTTAAGTTAACTAGTGGCATTTTTGTAAACAAAAGTAAAAAGAAGGGAAAATTGTAAATTAATAGAAGTTTAGGGACTAAGTTGTAATTTGAGCATATTAATATTAAATTAAGGATTAAAATGTACTTGAGTAGCAATATAAGGAATTAATCAAGTAATTAAGTGATAATAGGTAATTAAATGAATACATAATAACAACAACAACGACAACAACAACAACAACAATAATAATAATAATAATAATAATAATAATAATAATAGACTTGAATAATTAGTAAATTAATTATTTATGGATTTATAATAGGTTACACTGCATAGTAAGAAATTGAAATATGAAAGTAATGAAAAATGACTAATAAAGGATTTAATGACTTAAATAAATGGAATATGTTTGTGTGTGTGTAACCTTAAAATAGTGGAAATCTTTGGATTTGTAACCGCCATTGAGCATATATAATGCTCAGCATGTATTTTTCTATTGACTGTGTGTAGGTACGCGTTAGGACAGCGGAGTAAGCATACCTCATTTTTGGCGCAGATTTGGACAAGAATTAGACAAGGGATATTTTGTTTGTTTAAGGTTATTGACATGTATATGTATATATATGGATGGTATGGAATTACGGATATGAAATTTTTGAATGTATATGGACATTATTAATATTATGGATACAATGAGACAGTATTTAATGGATAAATACGGATATTGTGACATATATTGTTGTTGTACCCCTATGTGGGCTGTGGATTTTTTGATATGCAGGAAAGGTAGGTTAAGATTATAGCCGTTATGCTTCGCAATTTATACCAAATGAATAGTAAACTGGACCGTTATAGGTCAATCTATAAGAATATGACTTAGGTGTTATATTAATGAATAAGCACAACTATATGGTTAATTTATTTGGACTAAGCTAACTTTATGTTAAAGGATAATTAAAAAAATAAAAAAAGTTTACCGTAATTATGTATACATTATTTATTAGTATCCATCGATCATTGCAATCACACAGTAAACGTCTTTTCAATTAATATGTACGTTTTGTAAAGGTGTTACATTTTATTGGTATCAGAGCATGGTTTAGGTGATTCTAAGATCAAAGTGGGGTTAAAAGATTTGATTAAATACATATACATGCCAATTGATGTATGAGAAGTATTATAAGACTAATGTATGCTTGCTCCTTTTTATAATACAGTGAAAAATGGCATCGGAGGAAGGACGTCGTGAGGGGGACATTGAAAGTACAGCTTCTATCAGTGTTGGGCGAGCTGAGACACCACAGCCACAAGCTACTCCACCTATTTGACAACAACCTCCTTCACCTCTGCCTGATTTCATGAATTTGATGGTGGATTATATTCAACAGCGACTGCAGGGTCAACCGCCACAGCCCCAGGTGCCAGAATAGCCCCCAGCTCTACCAAAAAAACAACCGATATTGGACCAATTGAAAAGATTATGAGCAGAAGACTTCTTTAGATGTGATCCAATAACTCCAGAAAAGGCTGAAGAATGGTTGTTCCGGACAATGAGATTGTATGAAATCTCCCACAGCCCACCAGAAGAGATGTTTGAGGGTGTAGTTGCTTTACTTCAAGGCCCAGCATTTAAACTGTGGGACTTAGTTCGCAAGCATATTCGAGCATATCAATTGACTTTGAAGTATTTTTCGAGTCAGTTTGAGAAGAAGTATATTGGGTCTGAGTATAAAGCTTCTATTCAAGATGCTTTCCCGAGGCTTAGATAGAGAAATAAGATAGCTGCTGAGTATGAACATGACTTTGAGTACTTACCTGGATGATAATTTGAGGACAGAAGAAAGATTGTGTCAGAGGTTTGAGTGAGGGTTGCATAATCACATCAAACAGATTGTAGGTGCTCAGAGGCATACTGATATGAGATCGCTGGTTGAAGCAACCATGAAAGTTGAAGCTATCCAGGAAAATAAAGCTAAGAGATAGACTAGATTCAAATAGAAAAGGAAACTGAGTCAATCCAGTGGTACAAGAGTCAAAGTAAGAAGTCTAGAGGGCCCCTCCTTCGTAGAGTCGTGGATTATTAGCACCAGTTCATAGTTAAAGGAATCTAGCTAATAGCAATGTTCTAGTTACTTCAATGGGTAGTGCACCAAGAGGCAGAAGAGGAACTATCCAGTAGCGTGATCATTTGGGAGATTCCATCCGGGTGAATGTAGATTTCTGACGAGGGCTTGTTTTAAATGTGGGTCAAAGGAACATCAAGTAAAGGATTGTTCGAAAGGTCATACTTCCATAACTACTTCACTTGCACCCAGTATAGCACCCACTACAGCCAGAGGTAAAGGTAAAGTAGCAGCTTCAAATCCACCCATGTCTAGACCATATGCTCCACCTTCACAAGTCCAGGGACGAGCTACTGGTTGCACTTATGAAGTGAGAGCCAAAGAATAGGAGGATGCCCCCGATGTGATAGTAAGTAAATTTATGCTTCTATCTGATCCAGTTTATGCACTCATTAATCCTGGTTCCACACACTCTTATATAAACACTGATATTGCATGGAAAATGGATTGAGAGATTCACAGTTATATCACGATATCCGTTTGAGCAATCCTTTATGGCATAATATGATAATGAACAGAGTGTATAGAAATTGTCCTGTCAGTGCTCAGGCTTATGTTACACCCCCTACCAATACGTAAGCGATCCCATTCGATAAGGAGTGAGATGTCGTATGAGTCAGGGTGCCACCAAACGGATACAAAGCAAACCATACAATCATTCATAACATATATACCGAAATACGGGACAATTAAAAACTTTAAGGGAAAAGAAAGCAATAGCTGATCATACATTAATATAATAAATCATTACAATAATGTTCTGATCGAACTAGCTGATACAAAAGATATTACATAACCAAAATATAAGTACAAAAGCGGAAGCTATAACAAAACTGATACAAGAGAGTTCTATATAAAAAGAATCATCAATGATTACAAAAGCTAAGCCCTACACTAAAAACCTTCTGTGTTGACTTGACGGCGGCGACTCTCACAAAGCAAAACTCCTTCCGCACCTGCACGGGTAAAAACACCGTGCTAAGCGATAAACGCTTAGTGGGGAAACACACATAAAATATGGACGGCCAATCACAATGGTCGTCAAGGCATAACACATTCACAATGGCAAATGCAATAGTTTATAACATAATCCATAAGCATGCTCACAATTTAAAGCGATACATTCCGCATCTCAAATTCATGTCCATTCAAAAATAATCAAACATGCATCTCATCATTATACTCATTCAGATATCACATTTATATAGTCAAATCAGAGCAGAGCAAACCAATTGAACACCTGCTGACTCGAGGTAGTGGATAACGAGTGAACTGAGGGTACCTTAGGGGTACAAATCGATTACTGAGGGTACCTCATAGGTACAAATCAAAAATCATTTCATTTTTTATCATTAACACAATATTTTTACTGAGGGGACCTTAAACAAGATCCAAATACTGAGGGGTTCGCGAGGAACCTAACGGGGACCTAATCCCGAACTGAACTGAGTGCTGCAGCTAAAAGACTCTATGAGGCATGCCTAACTATCCACTCACTTGACTCTAGCAGGTTATGCATCATTCAAATTATGATTTCAAGTGTAATCTCATAATAATACTCACATTCATATCAATGAATCATAACTAAAACATGCATAACCCAAATTCTATTTCAAATCACAGTATATAATTTATCATACATAATAAATACAATAAAAGTTGTATACACAAGTTCGTATAACATACAGTACGGAAAAACCATGAAAAATACATTTAAAATACATTTTTGGAATTCTGGAGGCAAAGGAGCAAGGGACACTAGAAGCACGACTCGTGTCCAATCTTCTTAGACGTGCTACGAAGCACGAGATGAAGGGGCTTCAGCACAGCACGAGTCGTGCCGTGCCAAAAGCTCCTCTCATTTTCCTTCGTCTCGCACTCCACAATCCGACTCACACACTGAAGGAGCACGAGTCGGACGCCTCACATTCACGTACTGGAAACGAAAATTCACCAGGTTCGTGATTTTCTTTACCCAGAATTCCCAGAATTAAAGAACTCAACAAAATCAATTCCAATTTGATTCAAAACACTACAAATCTCATTTTACCTTCCAGTAGATCTTTCGTACATCATAAATGACATAAAAACGACTTATTTCAGCAATCAACACAACCCAACTCATGCATAAACACATTCAATTCTCTCAAGAACACAAACCCAAAAAATTACAGTAACTTAAATTCTCAAACAAGATTTCTAAAACAAGTCCCAAATCGGAAATTCTAAGCTTCAAATCACTTAGTTCCGCTAGTCCCAGCAATTTCCTTGCACTTAGGATCGCGAGGAGGATCAACTAACAATCAACACACCAAAAACAACCAAAAAAATAAATTCTAAGTTAAATTTAAAACAAAAGAAGAAGAAGGAGATGAAAACAAAATGAAAAGAATACATTCACTTACCAAAAAATATGCAAAGAGATGATTAATTCCACCAATAAAGATTTGAATCCACACAAGAGCTCTTAGAGTGAAGAAAAATGAAGAAGAAGAAGAAGAAGAAGAGTGAGGGGAAGAAGGGAAACATAAAATTCTGCCCTTCCCCTTCTTTCTTTCCTTTTTCTTTTTCTTTTCCAAAACCCTAGACACATGTCATCTCCCTATTGGTGGGAATTAATCATTCACGCCCAACAAGGATGCACTATACACACCCAATGCACTCCCAACTAATGCACACCCTACAATGGTATGAACACACACACTATGCACTCCCAACTTAAAACACCATAATATGATATGCTCAAATGCACACAATCATTTTCCAATTAATTCACACTCTAATGCCAAACATACATCCATATGCTAATAAAACCCTAGAAACATGTATTTTTACCGAAATACCCTTATGATATGCCGAACACCTGCAAATGCATGCTCACACAGACAGGCTCATACTACTAGGGGGCAAACGGGGTGTGACAACTCTCCCCTACTAACAAGAATTTCGTCCTTAAAATTCTCACTTGAACTGAACAACTGTGGATACTGAGCTCTGATCGACTCTTCTGGTTCCCATGTCGCTTCTTCGACTCCATGATGGATTCATAACACTTTTACCAATGGGATCTGCTTACTTCTCAACTGTCTCACCTCTCGGGCTAGAATGGCTCTCGGTTCCTCATCGTAGGAACAATTTGGCTGAACCTGCACATCCTGAACAGAAAGAACATGCGAAGGATCTGATCTGTACCGACGAAGCATCGAAACATGGAATACATCGTGCAACTTTGCCAACTCCATCGGTAACGCCAATCTATAGGCTACTGGTCCAACCTTAGCCAAAATCTCATAAGGACCAATGAAGTGAGGACTAAGTTTACCTTTCTTTCCAAACCGAAGCACTTTCCTGCAAGGCGAACCTTTAAGGAAAACCTTGTCCCCGATCTCAAATTGCACGTCTTTCCTCTTCAAGTTGCCATAAGACTTTTGTCGATCCTTGGCCGCCTTCAAATTTCACTGCACCACTCTGATCTTTTCTTCAATATCTCTAACCAACTCTGGCCCAATCACTGATCTCTCGGATAGCTCGGTCCAACAAACCGGAGTCCTACACTGCCGAACATATAAAACCTCATATGGTGCCATACCGATGCTCGACTGAAAGCTATTATTGTAGGCAAACTCCATAAGCGACACATATTTGTCCCAACTACTCAAAAAATCCAAAGCACAAGCCCTCATCATATCCTCCAGAATCTGAATGACCCGCTCTGACTGACCATCTGTCTGAGGATGAAACGCTGAACTGAAGTTTAACTTAGTACCCAAAGCTCTCTGCAACTCTTTCCAAAACATGGAAGTAAACTTCGGATCCCGATCTGAAACTATGGATAATGGTACACCATGTAACCGGACTATCTCGTCCACATAGATACTGGCCAATCTATCCATCGAGTAGTCCACTCTAACTGGCAGAAAGTGAGCTGACTTCGTAAGCTGATCCACTATTACCCAAACTGAGTCATGCTTCCTCTAAGTCAAAGGCAAACCAGATACAAAGTCCATGGCTATATCATCCCACTTCCACTCAGGAACGGATAAAGGCGTAAGCAATCCCGAAGGAACTTGATGCTCGGCCTTTACCTGCTGACATGTCAAGCACTTGGACACAAAATCCGCGATGTCTCTCTTCATACCGGACCACCAATAAAACTGTTTCATGTCCCGATACATCTTCTCACTGCCAGGACGTATAGTAAAAACTGTACTATGCACCTCACTCATAAGCTATCTCCTCAAATCCTCAGACTCTGGTACACATAAGCGATTTCTGTACATAAGCACCTCATCTTGAACTGAGAACTCTGACCTCTTGCACAAACCGCTATAGCCTCTCATCATCCCTCTGAGCATCCACAATCCTCTGTGTCAAGGTAGGCTTCACACGCAACTGAGCAATCAAAGCCCCATCTGAACCAAACCTCCATCTAAACCGTCTCAAGAACAAAGCTGAAACTGACTTCCGACTCAAAGCATGAGCGACTACATTGGCCTTACCAGGATGGTAATCCACAATGCAGTCGTAGTCCTTAAATAACTCAAGTCAACGGTGCTATCTCATGTTCAACTCTTTCTGGGTGAGGAAGTACTTTAAGCTCTTATGGTCCGTAAAGATCCTACACCTTTCCCCATACAGATAATGACGCCAAATCATCAAAGCAAAGATCTCAGCCGCCAACTCTAGGTCATGCGTCGGATAGTTCCTCTCATGTGGCTTTAACTATCAAGAAGCATAAGCCACGACCTTACCTTCTTGCATCAAAACACATCCAAGACCAACACCCGAAGCATCACTATAAATGACAAACTCTTTACCCGAGATGGGTTGAGTAAGTATAAGAGCCTCAACTAGCAACTGCTTTAACTGATCAAAACAAGCCTGGCATCTATCTGACCACTCAAATCTGACCCCTTTCCTTAACAATCTAGTCATCGGAGCAGCAATCACAGAAAAACCCTTAACAAATTAACGTTAGTAACCTGCCAAACCAAGGAAACTCCTCACTTCCTGAACATTTCTAGGCGCTTTCCAATCAACTATCGCCTCAATCTTGGCCGGATCCACCTGAATACCCCTAGCTGAAACAATGTGGCCCAAAAATGACACTTCCTGAAGCCAAAAATCACACTTGCTAAGCTTGGCAAACAACCGATGCTCTCTCAACATCTGCAAAACCAATCGGAGATGCTCCTCATGCTCACTCTCATCCTTGGAATACACCAAGATGTCATCAATGAACACTACTACAAACCGGTTTAAGTATGGCCTAAACACTCGATTCATCAAATCCATAGAAGCCACTGGAGCATTGGTCAAACCAAATGGCATCACAAGAAACTCATAGTGGCCATACCTAGTCCAAAATGCAGTCTTAACCACATCTGCATCCTGAACTCGAAGCTGATAGTATCCTGATCGAAGATCTATCTTGGAGAAAACACCCGCACCACGAAGCTGATCAAACAAATCCTCAATCCTAGTCAACGGATACTTATTCTTCACTGTGACCTTATTGATCTGCCTGTAGTCAATACACATCCGCAGAGATCCATCTTTCTTTTTGACAAACAGAACTGGAGCTCCCCAAGGAGATATGCTAGGTCGAATAAACCCCTTATCCAATAGCTCTTGTAGTTTAGTCTTAAGTTCCCTCAACTCTACAGGAGCCATCCGATAAGGTGCTTTCGATATAGGTGTGGTACCCGGTATAATCTCTATGGACAACTCGACCTCTCTCTGAGGAGGCAACCCAGGCAACTCGCTCGGGAACACATCACTAAACTCCCGCACTACACGAATATCCTCAATCTGAACTTGATCTCTCTTGGAATCCAACATGACCGCTAAAAAAGCCTCACAACCTTTCCTGATAAACCTCTTGGCTTGCATCACAGAAATCACATTATTCAAAGAACTAGCACCCAAACCTTTCATAAACACAGGAGACTGACCTCTATCCCAAAGCACAACTGTCTTCCTATGGCAATCAACTACAGCCCGATGCTTACCCAACCAGTCCATACCCAGAATCAGATCAAACTCTCTGAAAGGCAACTCAATCAAATTCGATAGAAGCACCACTCCCTCAACCATCAGAGGACAACTCCTAAAGACTCTACTCACACTGACACTATGCCCTAATGGACTGGTCACACATATCTCATAATCTAACTGATCAACCACATGCAACTTATCAACAATTTTATCTGTGCACAAGTATGAGTGTGTGGAACCAGGGTCAATTAGAGCATACAATTCAGTGTCATGGAGTAGGAACTTACCAGCAATAACATCAGGCGCATCCTGATCCTCTCTGGCTCTCACAGCATAGGCTCTAGCTGCGACTGGCAACTGACGCTCCACTGACTCTGATGCAGCACTCTCTCTATGTCGACCACCTCGACCTCTACCATGGCTTCTACCACGGGTAGCCTGTGTAGCATTCGAACCAACTCTGCTAGCCTCCTTTTGTGAACCCGAATCCTCATACAATCTCGGACAACTAGCTAAAAGATGCTCAGTGCTCCCACACTTGAAGCACGCACCAGTGAGCCACCTACACTCACCCCGATGAGTCTTACTGCAATGAGGACATACCGATGTAGTCTCAGGTCTACCACCTCTACTAGAACCTGACACAGCTACAGAACCCTGTCTTCTACCTCTAGTAGCTTGGCAAGATGATGACTCATCCTGCGGGTTCCTTGATCTCTTACCCGAGGATGAAGAAGAATATCCTCCGCGAGAAGGGTTCCTCCTCTAAGCCCTCTCTCTCAGCACAGTTTCTGACCTCTCAGCCCTCATAGCAGCTTCTACTATCTGGTAGTAACTTACCCCAGGCATGCACATCAAAGAAATCAAAACAATCTTCAAAGACTCGTTCAACCCCGCTTCAAAATGCTTGCATCTGAAATCATCTGTCATAACCCCACGCAGAGCATAGCGAGACAACCGATTAAACTCTTTCTCATAGTCTGAAACTGACATGGCCCTCTGCCTCAAATTCAAAAACTGTGCCCATCTAGCATCCCTATAAGTCTGAGTTACATACTTCTTCGTGAACTCTCCCTTAAAGAAATCCCAAGTAATCGGATCTGGTAGCTGAGGATGCCTGCAAACCAATTCCCACCATTCATAAGCGGACCCTTGCAGTAAAGCCAATGTACACTCTGCCTGCGGGTCGGGAGGACAACGGACTTCTCTCAAAGCTTTGTCTACCCATTTCTCAGCCAACTCAGACTCATCCAAACCTGTGCCATTGAAGTCTTCAACACATGCCCTTCTCAAGTTCTCCATAGAGCCTCTAGGAGCAGTCACTCTCTCCAAGACCCTAGCCATGTCCTGATGCAATCTGAACATAACCTCAAAAGGCATGGCTGCGGCCTCGGGCTGGACTCTAGCATGCTGAGCCGACACAGAAATTGATGGACCTACAGCTTGAGGGTTCACACTCTCGGCGAACTCCACAAGTAATCCACTAGCAGAGTTAGAAGCCATCTAAACAAATAAGAAACAACCGCATCAGCCAACATAGATTTCGACACATACATATCTAAGCAACTCAACACAACAACAACAACACCCAGAAATGCCTAAACCACGCTCTGATACAAAAAACTGTTACACCCCCTACCCATACGTAGGCGATCCCATCCGATAAGGAGTGAGATGCCGTATGAGTCAGGGTACCACCAAATGGATACAAAGCAAACCATACAATCATTCATAACATATATACCGAAATACGGGACAATTAAAAACTTTATTTGAAAAGAAAGAAATAGCTGATCATACATTAATATAATAAATCATTATAATAATGTTATGATCGAACTAGCTGATACAAAAGATATTACATAACAAAAATATAAGTACGAAAGTGGAAGCTATAACAAAACAGATACAAGAGAGTTCTATACAAAAAGAATTATCAACGATTACAAAACCTAAGCCCTACACTAAAAACCTTCTGTGTTGGCTTGACGGCGGCGACTCTCACAAGGCAAAACTCCTTCCGCACCTGCATGGGTAAAAACACCGTGCTAAGTGATAAACGCTTAGTGGGGAAACACACATAAAATATGGATGGCCACTCACAATGGTCGTCGAGGCATAACACATTCACAATGGCAAATGCAATAGTTTATAACATAATCCATAAGTATGCTCACAATTTAAAGCCGTGCATTCGGCATCTCAAATTCATGTCCATTCCAAAATAATCAAAAATACATCTCATCATTATACTCATTCAGATATCACATTTATATAGTCAAATCAGAGCAGAGCAAACCAATCGAACACCTGCTGACTCAAGGTAGTGGATAACGAGTGAACTGAGGGTACTTTACGGGTAAGAATCGATTACTAAGGTTACCTCACAGGTACAAATCAAAAGTCATTTCATTTTTTATCATTAACACAATATTTTTACTGAGAGGACCTTAAACAAGATCCAAATACTGAGGGGTTCGCGAGGAACCTAACGGGGACCTGATCGGGGTCCGAACTGAACTGAGGGCTGCAGCTAAAAGGCTCTATTAGGCATGCCTAACTATCCACTTACTTGACTCTAGCAGCTTATGCATCATTCAAATTATGATTTCAAGTGTAATCTCATAATAATACTCACATTCATATCAATGAATCATAAATAAAACATGCATAACCCAAATTCTGTTTCAAATCACAGTATATAATTTATCATAGGTAATAAATACAATAATAGTCGTATACATAAGTTCGTATAACATACAGTACGGAAAAACCATGAAAAATACATTTAAAATACATTTTTGGAATTCTGGTGGCAAAGGAGCAAGGGACACGAGTCGTGCTAAAGGACACGACTCGTGTCCAATCTTCCTAGACATGCTATGAAGCACGAGATGAAGGGGCTTCAACACAGCACGAGTCATGTTGATGAGCACGAGTCGTGCCGTGCCAAAAGCTCCTCTCATTTTCCTTCGTCTCGCACTCCACAATCCGACTCACACACTGAAGGAGCACGAGTCGGAGGGTGGAGCACGAGTCGGATGCCTCACATTCACGTACTGGAAACGAAAATTCACCAGGTTCATGATTTTCTCTGCATGGAATACCCAGAATTCAAGAACTCAACAAAATCAATTCCAATTTGATTCAAAACACTACAAATCTCATCTTACCTTCTAGTAGATCTTCCGTACATCATAAATGACATAAAAATGACTTCTTTTAGCAATCAACACAACCCAACTCATGCATAAACACATTCAATTCTCTCAAGAACACAAACCCTAAAAATTACAGTAACTTAAATTCTCAAACAAGATTTCTAAAATAAGTCCCAAACCTGAAATTCTAAGCTTCAAATCACTTAGTTCCGCTAGTCCCAGCAATTTCCTTGCCCTTAGGATCACGAGGAGGATCAACTAACAATCAACACACCAAAAACAACCAAAAATATAAACCCTAAGTTAAATCTAAACCCAAAGAAGAAGAAGGAGATGAAAACAAAATGAAAAGAATACATTCACTTACCAAAAAGGATGCAAAGAGATGATTAATTCCACCAATAAAGATTTGAATCCACACAAGAGCTCTTAGAGTGAAGAAAAATGAAGAAGAAGAAGAAGAAGAGTGAGGGGAAGAAGGGAAACGTAAAATTCTGCCCTTCCCCTTCTTTCTTTCCTTTTTCTTTTTCTTTTCCAAAACCCTAGACACATGTCATCTCCCTATTGGTGGGAATCAATCATTCACGCCCAACAAGCATGCGCTACACACACCCAATGCACTCCCAACTAATGCACACCCTACAATAGTATGAACACACACACTATGCACTCCCAACTTAAAACACCCTAATATGATATGCTCAAATGTACACAATCATTTCCCAATTAATTCACACTCCAATGCCAAACGTACATCCATAAGCTAATAAAACCCTAAAAACATGTATTTTTACCAAAATACCCTTATGATATGCCAAACACCTGCAAATGCATGCTCACACAGACAGGCTCATACTACTAGGGGGCAAATGGGGTGTGACAGGTTATGTCTTCCTTGCTAATCTAATTGAATTCCCTTTCCAAGAGGATGATGTAATCTTTTGAAAGGATTGGTTATCTGCCTATCAAGCAAATGTTGATTGTAAATGAAAGACGATGACACTTAAAACTCTAGATGATTAGGAAATTATTGTTGTGGGTGAAAGAACATACTTTCTTTCTGATGTGATATCTGCTACAGTTGCAAAAAGGCTTATAAGGAGGAGATGTGTTTCCTACTTATGCTATTCAATAGAAGTTAAAAAGGAAGCCTCTAAAGTGACAAATGTGCCTACAGTGTGCGAATTTCCAGATGTCTTTCCCAAAGAATTACTAGGGTTACCAGCTGATAGTGAGGTAGAGTTCACCATTGAACTAGTTTTAAGCATTACAACCATTTCTATTGCTCCCTACAGGATGTCAGCAATAGAACTCAAAGAATTGAAAGTTCAATTACAGGAGTTGCTTGTTAAAGGCTTCATCAGGCCTAGTGTTTCACTATGTGGAGCACCGGTCCTCTTTGTAAAAAGGAAAGATGGGTCACTCAAATTGTCCATTGATTACAGGCAACTAAACAAAGTGATAGTGAAGAACAAATATCCACTTTAAAGGATTGAAGACTTGTTTGATCAATTGAAAGGTGCAGGTGTGTTTTCGTAGATCGATTTGAGATCAGGTTACGATAAGTTAAACGTAAAAGTAGTGAATGTGCGCAAGGCTGCTTTTCATACTCGTTATGGCCATTATGAATTTCTGGTCATGCCTTTTGGACTTAGCAATGCACCAACAGCTTTCATGGACTTGATGAACAGAATCTACCACCCTTATCTAGATCAGTTCGTGGTAGTTTTCATTGATGACATTCTTGTGTACTTAAGACTCCAGAAGATCATGACAAGTATCCAGGCATAGTTATGCAGACTTTGAGAGAAAAGCAACCATATGCAAAGTTCAGTAAATGTGAATTCTAGCTAAATGAAGTCTCATTTTTAGGCCATGTGGTGTCGGCAGAAGGTATAAAAGTTTATCCTAAAAAGATTGAAGTAATATTACAATGGACAATGCCTAAAAGTGTTACAGAAGTCAGAAGTTTCCTGGGCTTGGCAGGTTACTACATAAGGTTTGTAAAGGTTCTCCACCACTGCAATGCCACTAACCCAATTGTTATAGAAGAATGTGAAGTTTGAATGGATTGATAAGTATAAAGAAAGCTTTGAGAAGCTTAAGAATATGTTAACAGAACCTCCAGAGTTGACACAACCTGAATAATTCAAAGACTTTATCATCTATAGTGATGCTTCCATAAATGGTTTAGGCTGTGTATTAATGCAGGAAGGCAAGCTGATTGCTTATGCCTCGTGACAGCTCAAGACACATGAGAAGAATTGTAAGGACCTAAAATACCCCTTAGTTGGATTAAGGCATAATCAGTGTGTGATGAGAACCCAATAAGAGTGATCAAGTGACCGAAAATGCATAATTAGGTAATTAGAATGGTTAAGAGTAGTAGAGGACATAACCGGAACTAAGTGAAAAGGCTAAGGGTAAATTGGTCATTTAACATCTATAGACTAAATTGCATAAAATGATTATTATTTTATATCAATGTATGAATTATAGTAAATTCCAAGTCAAATGTATAATTAAATGAAGATGATGGACCAAAAAGTAAAGGAAAAAGGTGCACCAATAGGAGGCAAACACCTTGCTAATTTTAGAAAAGTAAAGAGAAGTGTAGAAAGGACTTTGCATGGCTATTTAAGCCATGAATGGGCAGCTAAAAAAGTGTTAGAAAACCCATCTCCTTCATGTTAAACACAAATCTTCCTCACTTGAAAATTTTGCTATTTCATATTAAATAATCTCTAAAGGAAATCACTCTCAATTTTAAGTGCAAATCAAGTTAAAATGTTATAGAAGCAAGTGGGAGAAAGAAGAAGGAGGAAGGAAGGCAAAATTGAAGAAAAAGGAACAATAATCAAGGTTTGGGAACTATGTTTGTTTTGCATGCATTTGATGAATGATTTATGTAATCTTAAGTGTATATGAATGATATATGTTGATTTGAGTTGATTTGTGGTTGTTGAGCTTGTAAAAAAATGGTTGAATTTGGCATATAGGAGTTTTACGGGAAAGTCAGTCCAAATCCCGTCTGACCTTTGGTGATAATTTTGACCCTAAATTGAGTTATAAAACTCAAAATTGGATGATTTCAATTGAAGGTAAAATTTAAGATCCATATCTAAATATGTCTAGAGAGATCAATAGCTGATTCTTGTTTTAAGTGACAAAAAGTTGAGCCCAAAGTTAAGGTATCTGTTCTACCAAGGTAATAGGAGCAGGTCCTATTCCTAAGGCCATTTCTAGAATTATAGTGGTCCAAATGTTGTGAATTAAAATCCTACAGAAACTATACATCTATGAGAACAATGTTATTAAGATATTATGGTCAATTTATGTCTCTATCATTTCCAGTAATTTTTCAAAGTTGGAACACAATTCTATTCCTTAAATTTTCTTTGGAATAGTCTGTAATATTAAGGACATATCTCATAGAAGATAACTCCAAATTGTATGAAATTAGTGCCATTTGAAAGCTAAGAATAAGGTAATAGTTTTTGTGAATACCACTTTGGCTGAAAATTCCATTTGCTAACCAAAATTAGATGTTAAATTGACGGGTGAGAATCGGTCTTAAAGCATACTCTATAACGAGTCGGCACAACTTGTTTGGGTTCTGCCTACTGTGCCGACTCAACACAGCCACCCTCTATCACGTGTTGTGACATGAGGGATGACTCTTGATAGCCCTCAAACCCATTTTGATTTTCTTGGTTCCTTTTGTGCAAGTTTTCATGTAATGGTATTATGTGGTATTTTAAATTATAAAATGGTTAGTGGGAAACTCTGAACTTATAAATGAAATGGAAGTGTTTATAATTATTGTATTATATATTATGGCTACAATTATATATATATATATATATATGTGTGTGTGTGTGTGTGTGTGTGCACCTAAATGGAATGTATGGAATTAAATTTTATTTTATTAATTTAATAATATTATTTATGGAATTTTCATTATAATATAATTGAATTAATTTGTTATGACATGGAAATTGAAATAAATGATACCCATATTGAAATAAATGATACCCATTCGGATTTATTTATGAATATAAAGTGAATATATGAGCAATAAATTAGTCGTAGTATCTGGTTGTGGATAGATAGGCATGCCTATAGGGACCATAAATGCTGCAGTCTACTGTTTTGTTCTGCTGGCCCTGTTTAGGTGTAAAACCCTTATACCCGTAAATGATACGGATACCGGATGTCACAACACTGCACTGACAGTCACTACAAAGCACTTAATAATTTTGTAGGAAATTTTCTTTTTTTTTAAAAAAAACAACAATATTCACATCAATACACACATACAATAAATGTAAAAATACACTAACTTACAAATCATATACCCATACCATCTTCCAGCGCTTCTCTCCACTGCGGTCGTATACATGCGATGCAACTCCTTCAACCCTTACCGTCGACAACCCTTCTGTTATCATTACGTCTTCGGCAATGTCCAAACTATCATAACCTGAGCGCATAACATTTTACGCGCTGAGCATTGAAATGCCCAGTGGTGGATACATATCCTAAGTTTTCCATACTAATCCTATATACATGCATGCGTAACTAGTTTCCTTTATTTAGATTATGGGAATATTTATTTCTAAGTCTTTTGGACAGTTTGATAATACTTCTACGGTACTTACTATCTTTTCTTTTATCACTATCACTGCTATCACTAATCATTATCTTTTACCTTTATCACTATTCTATAATTAAATTAATCACTATTCTGCTATTATCAATTTCACTATCACTTACACTGTTAATCTTTACGATATACTACTGTTACGTTCTTTTCATTACTTTGAGCACTAACTATATCGACCATTTCGTAATTATCTTATAGATATATTCATTTGTTTATTCTTCTATAATTATTACATATCACTTACTTATTCCTTTTCATTTCTATTATTATTATCATTATTATGTGCACTAATAATTTCAACACTGATTATTTTATCCTTGATCTGTCAATTAATAATCAATTTTATTAACAATTCTTTTTGTTGCTCTATCTATATTCCAACTTGTGGATTTCTTCCCTTTTCCTTAACTTGATACTTAATTACAGTTTATAATCGGATATTCTATTATTTATTAAACCACTTTTTAATTAGTCATTATTTTCGATATTATAATGACACTAATCTAGCACTATTATTTCCTTTACGTTCCCAACACTTCCTTTACTTTCTGGCACTACACTGATCCTTTTATATTAATATCCTTATTATATTAAATCTTTTATTGAGTTATTTACTTAAATCATTTTCGAATCGTATTAATTCCTGAATGGTTATCACTATAATTTAATCACTTAACTTATTGGAGCACTTGTTATTTTATCATTATATTCTTATTTTGCTTTAATCCACACTATCTCTTCTGTTACTGTTACTGTCACACCCCAAAATAGCCCTAGTCGGATTGTGCATGCTAAGTCGGGACCGAAAGGGTATTTCGGTAAATTGTCTTTGAGAATTTGGAGTTTTAAGGACCTAATTGATAAGTTAATTAAGTTTATAAGAAAGATTTGTGTAAGTGAGTGAAGTGCATTTTGTTTAAGGACTAAAGAGCAATAATTATTTTGGAAAAGTTAAGTGGATTGTGTGGTCGTATTAGGATCTGCCATGTGGGTTTTTAGGTGAGCATTGAAAGAAGAAAAAGAAAACAAAGAGAAAGAGAGAGAGGGAACAGAGATTGCATTTCCCGTTCGTTCCCCTCCCACGCTCCTCCTTCTTCTTCTCTTCTTCCTTTTATGCTTTTCCTTTGGTTCTCATTTGGCTTGGAGTTGAGTTTACATCGGTTGAGTTTTGGGTCAGCTTTGAAGAGGTAAGTGGGAGTTAACGTGTTGTTCTTCTTCTTCTTCTTCTTTCTCCTGTTTTGGTTGAGTTAGGGTTTGGACTAAGAATTATGGGTTTTATTTGTGCAAGCTTTGGATTACAAGAAGGAACATAGTAAAGGCATGGAACGGATTGAGCATTGATCTTGAAGCTGATTTTGGATCGTCATTTTGAGGTTTGGGAGTGTTTTGAATGCATGCAATGTTTGAGCTTTTGTGTTCTTCAATTTCAGCATGTCTCTGCCCTATTTTCTCACTAGGCTTATAAATGGGTTTACATGGTTTAATTTCTGGAAATTGATGTGTTTTGGAATGTGTCATGCATGATTTATGTGAGTGGATGTGTTAGCAATGCATGATATGAATTGAATTGAAGTTCTGAGTTTAGGTTTTGAAATTACTGTAACTTTTAGGGTTTATGTTCTTAAAGGGATTAAATGTGTTTATGCATTGTTTTAATTGTTGAATTCAGTTGCAATTATCTTGTTTATGTTGTTTGAGACATCGATTGAAAGGTAAGATGAGTTTGGTGGTGTTTTGAATCAGATTTAAAATGATTTTTATCGAGTTATTGATTTCTGGGTAAACTGGGAATGGAAAATCGCGTCTCTGTAGAATTTCCATTTCCAGTATGTGTCGGGGCTTTCTGAGAGAGAGAAGTCACGAGGCATGACTCTCAGTCACGCCACGTGACTCCGTCTCCTAGTCACACGCGTGACTTCTCGGTGGGCTGGACGTGATCGCGCGGCGTGACTCCCAGTTGCGAAGCGTGACTGCCTTGTGAGAGGCGAGTCACGTCTCGTGACTTAGAGTCACGACGTGACTCTGGTAAAGGCGAAGCGTGACCCTTAGTCGCGAAGCGTGACTGTCTCTCTCTGTGAGAGGGAAGTCACGTCTCGTGACTTAGAGTCACGACGTGACTCCTGCGAAAGGCAAGGCGTGACTCCAAGACACGAAGCGTGACTCCTCTCTCTGTGAGAGGGAAGTCACGTCTCGTGACTTAGAGTCACGGCGTGACTCTTGTGAGGACAGGCGTGACATAGAGTCACGTCCCGTGACTCTCTAGCAGGTCACGAGACGTGACACTAGGTCACGCCGTGACCCTCTTGTGAGGTCAGTCATGAGTCATGACACGACTTGTGACCGACCCCTCTTCAGCTCCTTTTTCCGATTTCGCCCAGTTTTAACCAAAATGAATTTCCTATTTCTTCTGTATGGGTCTTCACTGCTGTATAATTTATGTCTCACTGTTATATGCTCCTGTATAGCTTTTCTGTTTTGATTTGTGCCCCGTGGCTAGTTTATTATAAAATGACTTTCAAATGCTTTTATGGCTTTTTCCTCTATTGTGTGCTATCTTATTTTGCTCATCTGGTTGGTTAGCCTATTTTAGTTGTGTTTAGCATTATGTTATGCCTGTCCTTGATCGGGTTCTTATCTAGAATAACATGCCATGTTTAAGAGCATTGTATCATTTCCTGATTTAGATTATGTGTTTTTGATCATTGGCATAATATGACTCCATATGTGTTCCTGACATGCTTTAATTTGATGAGTATTGCTAAAATGTGATTAAGGGAATTATTGCATGCTCTTGAATATGCCTTGTATGAGCGTTGATTGATGTTATGCTTTAGCCTTTGAACTCAATGTGTTATGTTTAAATGTAATTTGGACTATGCATGATTTATACTTAGTATCCTCACCTAAACGCATGTTTAGGATTATGTTTTGATAATCATTGGCATGGTAGTGCTTCTTTACCTGATTCTTGACATGCTTTAGAATATTGTTTAATGTTAAAGTGTATGGACTGTAATATGATTTGCAATGGGAATGTATGAGATATGACCAACCTTATGAGCATATTTATATGTCTACTGTACTCTGATTTATGCATGATGTATATTTATATATATATTTATGTGTTGTGCGATTCGAAATGTGTATTGTCTTATGCATGACCTGCGAGAGTCAGTCTAGTGGATAGTTAGGCATGCCTAATAGAGTCTTTCAGTAGCTGCAGCGCCCTTTGAACGTATTGGACCCTGATCAGGTCCCCCGTTTGGTTCCTCGCGAACCCCCCTCAGTACGGATCCTCGTGATCCTTTTTAATGTATTTGGATCGGGTTAAGATCCCCCATCAGTAAAATGCTTTTGTGATAAATAAAATGGTTTTCGACTTGTACCCGTAAGGTACTAATCAGTTCAGTACACTCGTTATCCACTATTGTGAGTCAGCAGGTGCTTTACTGGTTTGTATTACTTTGAAATAACTATATGAATGTGATATCCGTTTGATTATGATAAAGATCTCAGGAATCAGTTTATATGTATATGAATGTGACTATGGGCTTCAGAATGTATGTCTGTTTTAAATAAGCATGACTTTATATCTAACATGATTATCCGTACTCGTCATGTGATTTGTTATAAGTTTCTGAATGCTTTGATTATGATGCGACTAGAGAATTTATGTATGTGACTTAAACATGTTTTGTTAATATATTAGCTTGTGAACCGAAGCAGCTGTGATGGTAAGTATGTGATGATTACTGTACTCTCTGCATGATGATGATATGAATGTAATACTAAGTGGTTATGCCTTCAGTCTCCGTTATCATAATGTTTCTGCATGATGCTTAATATATATTAGAGTTGCACAGCGGTATTGTGATGCTCTAAATGTTATCCTTTAGATATTTGACTAGTGTATGTGTTTGGCATGTCTAAGTATGTTAAATGGCTAGCATTCTTAACATGATGGTTTGGTTGTCAGTTCATGCATGGGTATTTAGTTATGTCAATTGCATGAGTAAAGCTCTTGTGACTCTACACAGTAAGATGTTGATATTTGCTACCCATGTAGGTTTATGCATGTGATATAATATGTAGTTCAGCATGATGATGCTTGTGATGTATACTGTAATATGTCTGTATTGGTATATCCTGGACATGAGTTTATGGTCTGTTTGTGAGTTATCGATTGAATGCCTTTATTGTGCAGCCTGATTATTGATATGCTATGAATATCCACATTTGCCATTTGAATGTGTTATGCCTTGGCGACCATTGTGAATGGCCGTCCATATTCTTGTGTGTTCTCCCCACTAAGCGTTATCGCTTAGCACGGATTTCCGTTCCGTGCAGGTGGCAGGTTTGGTTCTGTTCGAGTCGCGCTTCTGCAAGGTCGTCCACGTAGGAGTTAGAAGTTCTATATTTTGTTCAGCTTCTGTATTTCAGCTTTTGTATTCGGTAGTATTGTATATGTAATTATTATGTTTCGTTCTTGAGTTTTCTTTTGGGAATGTAATAGTTAATATGTCTTTATGTTTAGATGTTTAGTTATTCCTTTGTTTTATTATTTCACTGATGCTTCCGTTGAATGGTTATATGTATGCTTCTGTGTATGTTTCAGCTTAGTGTCTGTGTGTGCATAAGTTATTGCATGATCAGTCCGTGCCTGCAGGTAAGGTAAGTTTTTAATTAATCCGTATTTCAGTATGCATGTTATGTATGAACGTATGCTTTCGCATTGTGCATGTGTATATCTGTATATGTGAGCGTCGTGTAGCGCGTCCGTCGGCGTCTTTCTAAAGGGGATGGCGATGGGGGTGTTACAGTTAGTGGTATCAGAGCCCAGGTTTGATGGTTCTGGGTGTGTTGTTTGCTATGTGTTGAGTCTTTGCATGAGAGTCGATTTTGTGTCGTGGCCTAATGCAGATGCGTCTTGTTTTGTGTCATGTCTAGATGGAGTCTGATCCTAGTGAGAATGTGGGCGAGACAACAGAAAGTGTGAACCGAGTTAATGCTGATCAGGATGTTTCAGAGCATCTTTCAGTTGAAGATTCTGGTCGGGTTTCTGAGGATAGGGCTCTTGTACAAGGGTTGATTCGGATTTTGGATAGATTTACTGCTCCTCGTGCCTCTCAAGAAGTTGTGCGGCATGTTCATCAGAAGAGAAAAGGATCGGTTAGTGAAGTGCCAATAGGAAAGAGGGTTCGAGAACCTTCAGCGTGTCAACAATGTCAGAAGCAACATGGGATCAAGTGTAAGAAGTGGGTACCGTCAGTATGTCAGCATTGCCAGAAGCGACATCGTGGTCCATGTAGGAAGCTTTCAGGTGCTTGTTTCAGGTGTGGCAGTATGGAACACCGGATTGTCGATTGTCCTAAGAAGATGAGTGAGAATCTAGCTGGGCAAGCTAGAAAGGATGTGGAGGATTTGCTCAGATCTTCTCGAGTGCTTGCAGAGTTTGTAGCATCTAGCAAGGATTCGAAGGAGACCGCGGGTTCTTCTGGTAAGTTACTTAGTAAGCTTTTGTCTAAGTAAGTTTTGTTTGTTTGGGTTGTGTGGATGTAAGTGTTTCACTATGAATTTTGAGGACGAAATTCTTTTAGGAAGGAAGAGTTGTCACACCCCAAAATAGCCCTAGTCGGATTGTGCATGCTAAGTCGGGACCGGAAGGGTATTTCGGTAAATTGTGTTTGAGAATTTGGAGTGTTAAGGACCTAATTTGTCACACCCCATAAGTGGCCTAATCGGAAATTAGTAATTTTAATTGGATAATTTAGGACAATTGAGTAATTTATAAGAAAAAGAGGATTATATTGCAAGAATTAAATGTTTCTTAATTGGCAGATTGTATTTGAGTGAGTAAAGTGTAATTTGTCAAGGATTATTTGGTAAAAGAGGATTAAGTGGATTTGAGGATTTGTGCATGTGTGCCAAGTGGAGAGTGGGTGTGTACGTGGGTGAGGGAAAGAAAGATCTGAGGAATTTCTAGTTGGCTGGAAACAAAAGACTTAAGGTTTTTCTCTTTCTTGCTCTCTCTCTCTCTCACGTAAATCACTTCTCTTCTCTTGTGCTTCTGTTCTTTCTTTTCCCCATTGCATGTGTATGATCATCTGTTTGGAGAGCTTGGGTTTTGAGTTTTGAAGCTTCAGGAGGTAAGTGGCAGAAGTTTTCTTGGTTTTTGGTTAATTTCCGTCTCATTCCTCGTTGGATTATAGGGATTCTGTTCTTGGTTAATGAATGTGGTTTTACTTGTTTGCAAGCTTCTGAGGATAAAAGAAAGGAGAAGGGAAAGGGCAAGATTGTGGATTGAGAGGTGCTGTGGTCGTTCTTTTTGGACTTCAGTAACAAGGTTTGGGAGTGTCTGTCTATCTCACTGTGGATCTTGTTTTCAGTTGTGATATAATGTATTTATGTGTGCTTGTACATCTAAATGCATGAGAAATGTACTGTGTTTACATGATTTAGGTGGAAAGGAATAACATGAGTTGGTAAATGAATTGATTAAGCATTAGTTTGAATGAGGAATTTTGGAACATTGACCTTCTGGTTTTGCCTCTGTTTTAACACTTAAAATACATAGTTATATTATAATTGCAGGAAATGAATTCTTGAGTCTTGAGGGTATGTGTTTGAATGATTACTACATGAAAAATGGTTTTGGGAAAGCTGGGGTTTTGAAATTAGGAAGTACTCTGTTTTCTGGATTTTCTGGGTTTTCTACGTTTTTCTGGAATTTGGTTTTGAGAAGATGATGGAGTTTGAGAAGAGAAGCAGAAGTGTGAGAAGAAGGTCACGAGACGTGATGAAGAATCACGCCGTGACCCCCTTCTCGGTTGAAGGTCACGAGGCGCGAAGCAGCTTCACGCCGTGACTCCTTCTTTGCTGAAGGTCACGTGGCGTGATGCGGCATCACGCCGTGACTTTCGCCTTTTCCTGCGTGACTTCTCCCTCTCCTCTCACAGGCGTCACGAGACGTGACAGGTGGTCACGCCGTGACTGCCTTGCTCTTCTGCCTGGCGCTCGCATGAAGCCTGCGTCACGCGACGTGATGAATGGTCACGGCGTGACCATCCTTCCCCTGCTGCCCTGTTTTATTAAAACTGAAGTTTAACTTCTGATTTCAAGAATTTTTGCACTACATGATAAATATTTGATTTAAAATCTGTATTGTGTTTTAATAATTGCTTAATATTGGGTTTTGTATACATGATTAATAATTAATATACATGATTTACATGTTTCTAGTTTATTTAACAGGGACTTTTTCAATATGAGCTATTTGTTCTTATTACCTCCTGTAGTTAATATTTATATGTTTAAATGTTTCTGAATTTGATTATTATACAAGTATACATGATTTATAAGCTAGTATTTAATGAAATTCTCATGATTTGATATATGAATTGTTGAGTTGTATCAATTGAGCCTGAATAGTCATAGTAGTGGATAAGTAAGCGCTTACTTAGGTCAGAGTGTGTGTGCAGCTGCTATATGATAAAATGATATATGCGGGTCCGTTTGGATCCTTATTTCGACCATGTTTGGTCTATATGGAAATAAAGCGAGACCTCGGTCTCTATATGAAAATTACATGTTTGAGACTTATGTCTCTATATGCTTGGGATACTGTGTTCTATCAGTATCCATTGGACCGTATCCACTTCTAATGAGTTTATTCCGACTAATCAGGCTATATGTGTACATGTATTGTATATGTTGAGATGTTTATTAACAAGATTAAATGGATATGATGCATATGAATTCTTGTATAACTTGATGATATGCACCTTGTATATTGATTATAGTATTGTTGCACATATGTTATATGTATATTGTTATTTTGTTTTGTTCCTCCCCACTAAGCGTTATCGCTTAGCACGGGCTCTTTTCTCGTGCAGGTGGCGAGTTTAGCTTGGAGTCAGATATCTGCAGGTCGGCCACTAGGAGTCTTTTTGGATGAAGTTGTTATATTTTTGAAGTCTTCCGCTGTAAATAGTTTTGTATATGGCTTGTGTATAGCAAAATGAATCTTTTGTAAAGAAACAAGCATATTTTTGTATATGTATTTGCTTACGAGCCTATTTTTGTAAAACGATATTGATATATGTTATATGTAAAGAGGATTTACTATTACAGGATTAAAAGTTTCTTTATTTTACATTTGGTTTTTTTTTTGTTTATACATGTGTATATGAAATTGTATATGTGTTTGCCCGCGTGGCACGCCGGCATCCTTCCAACGGGGATGGCGGGGTGTTACAGCTTGGTATCAGAGCCCAGGTTTGGTGGTTCTGGGTTATGTTGTGATTGTTTGAGTATAGAGTCGAGTCTATACATGAGAGTCAGTTTTGTATAGTGGCCTAATGCAGATGTCTTATGTTTTGTAGTGTTTATATGGAGTCGGATCCAAGTGAGTATATGGGCGACACCATGAGTAGTGCCAATGTGAGTCGTGGAGGGAATCCAGTTAGAAGAGATGATCCAGTTAGACAGGATAGACATGATCGGGAACCTGCACCAGCTGAGGGTGCAAATAGAGGTGTTGCTTTTGATCCCGCGTTAGTTCAGGGGTTATTACAAGTGGTTGATAGGTTGACTGCACCTAAGGCTCCAACTGAATTGTTAAGAAAGAGAGGAGCAGAGGATTTTCATGGGACTGCCTTAGATGAATCCGATGTGGCTGAGTTTTGGCTGAAGAGAGTGGACAGGATTTTGCAAGAGATTAGATGTCCTGCTGATCAGAGAGCTTCTTGTGCAATATCGTTGCTTCAGGGACCAGCCTATGATTGGTGGGAACTTGTGATGAGGAATCCTCAGCGACCAGCCGAATTGACATGGGATTATTTCAAGCGAGAGTTTGAGCAAAAGTATATAACGAAGGCATACCAAGAAGCGAAATGGAGAGAGTTCATTAGCTTGAAGCAAAGGGGAATGACTGTCAGTCAGTACGACAAGGAGTTCAATAGGCTAAGTAAGTATGTGCCTGAGCAGTTGTTGACAGATGAGTTCAGATGTAGGCACTTTTTAGAGGGATTGCGTGAGGTATTCAGAGGCCCCTTGTCTGCGATGATTGTCTTGCAGCCAGTTGGGTATTATCAGATTGTGGCTGCAGCAATGAGGTTAGAGGAATCTGAGGAGATCAAGCAGAGAATGGCACAGAAGAGAAGAGCACCGGATGGGGGAGTTGCGAGTACTAAGAAGTCCAAGGGTACTCCAGTTGAGCAAGGATCTAGAGGGAATGTTCAAGTGTCTTCACAGGTAGAGAGTGTAGCCCCACATGGTAGTAAAGGAAATCGAGCACCAGAATGTAAGCATTGTCATAGGTACCATTGGGGTAAGTGTCGGAAGATTACTGGCGCTTGTTTTAAGTGCGGGAGTATGGAGCATCGGTTTGCCTTTTGCCCTGATCGACAAGTGGACCAGAATCAGCAAGAGAGTAAGAGATCCAATGTCGTCCAAAGTAACCGGGATGCAAGTAGAGCTCCGAGAGCACCATCTGAGACGGTGCAACGACGTGGTGCTACGGAGGATCGTAATCGGCATAGGGCATATGCTATGACTGCTGAGAATGTAGCGGGTGCTGCCGGACCTTCGGGTAAGCATTTATATGATTGAGTTCTGTTTCCTTTCAGTTTTGGTATTTGAGATGTGTTTGGATAAGCAAGGAAATTTCGAGGACGAAATTTTCTTAAGGAGGAGAGAGTTGTCACACCCCATAAGTGGCCTAATCGGAAATTAGTAATTTTAATTGGATAATTTAGGACAATTGAGTAATTTATAAGAAAAAGAGGATTATATTGCAAGAATTAAATGTTTCTTAATTGGCAGATTGTATTTGAGTGAGTAAAGTGTAATTTGTCAAGGATTATTTGGTAAAAGAGGATTAAGTGGATTTGAGGATTTGTGCATGTGTGCCAAGTGGAGAGTGGGTGTGTACGTGGGTGAGGGAAAGAAAGATCTGAGGAATTTCTAGTTGGCTGGAAACAAAAGACTTGAGGTTTTTCTCTTTCTTGCTCTCTCTCTCTCTCACGTAAATCACTTCTCTTCTCTTGTGCTTCTGTTCTTTCTTTTCCCCATTGCATGTGTATGATCATCTGTTTGGAGAGCTTGGGTTTTGAGTTTTGAAGCTTCAGGAGGTAAGTGGCATAAGTTTTCTTGGTTTTTGGTTAATTTCCGTCTCATTCCTCGTTGGATTATAGGGATTCTGTTCTTGGTTAATGAATGTGGTTTTACTTGTTTGCAAGCTTCTGAGGATAACAAAAAGGAGAAGGGAAAGGGCAAGATTGTGGATTGAGAGGTGCTGTGGTCGTTCTTTTTGGACTTCAGTAACAAGGTTTGGGAGTGTCTGTCTATCTCACTGTGGATCTTGTTTTCAGTTGTGATATAATGTATTTATGTGTGCTTGTACATCTAAATGCATGAGAAATGTACTGTGTTTACATGATTTAGGTGGAAAGGAATAACATGAGTTGGTAAATGAATTGATTAAGCATTAGTTTGAATGAGGAATTTTGGAACATTGACCTTCTGGTTTTGCCTCTGTTTTAACACTTAAAATACATAGTTATATTATAATTACAGGAAATGAATTCTTGAGTCTTGAGGGTATGTGTTTGAATGATTACTACATGAAAAATGGTTTTGGGAAAGCTGGGGTTTTGAAATTAGGAAGTACTATGTTTTCTGGGTTTTCTACGTTTTTCTGGAATTTGGTTTTGAGAAGATGATGGAGTTTGAGAAGAGAAGCAGAAGTGTGAGAAGAAGGTCACGAGACATGATGAAGAATCACGCCGTGACCCCCTTCTCGGTTGAAGGTCACGAGGCGCGAAGCAGCTTCACGCCGTGACTCCTTCTTTGCTGAAGGTCACGTGGCGTGATGCGGCATCACGCCGTGACTTTCGCCTTTTCCTGCGTGACTTCTCCCTCTCCTCTCACAGGCGTCACGAGACGTGACAGGTGGTCACGCCGTGACTGCCTTGCTCTTCTGCCTGGCGCTCGCATGAAGCCTGCGTCACGCGACGTGATGAATGGTCACGGCGTGACCAGTCTTCCCCTGCTGCCCTGTTTTATTAAAACTGAAGTTTAACTTCTGATTTCAAGAATTTTTGCACTACATGATAAATATTTGATTTAAAATCTGTATTGTGTTTTAATAATTGCTTAATATTGGGTTTTGTATACATGATTAATAATTAATATACATGATTTACATGTTTCTAGTTTATTTAACAGGGACTTTTTCAATATGAGCTATTTGTTCTTATTACCTCCTGTAGTTAATATTTATATGTTTAAATGTTTCTGAATTTGATTATTATACAAGTATACATGATTTATAAGCTAGTATTTAATGAAATTCTCATGATTTGATATATGAATTGTTGAGTTGTATCAATTGAGCCTGAATAGTCATAGTAGTGGATAAGTAAGCGCTTACTTAGGTCAGAGTGTGTGTGCAGCTGCTATATGATAAAATGATATATGCGGGTCCGTTTGGATCCTTATTTCGACCATGTTTGGTCTATATGGAAATAAAGCGAGACCTCGGTCTCTATATGAAAATTACATGTTTGAGACTTATGTCTCTATATGCTTGGGATACTGTGTTCTATCAGTATCCATTGGACCGTATCCACTTCTAATGAGTTTATTCCGACTAATCAGGCTATATGTGTACATGTATTGTATATGTTGAGATGTTTATTAACAAGATTAAATGGATATGATGCATATGAATTCTTGTATAACTTGATGATATGCACCTTGTATATTGATTATAGTATTGTTGCACATATGTTATATGTATATTGTTATTTTGTTTTGTTCCTCCCCACTAAGCATTATCGCTTAGCACGGGCTCTTTTCCCGTGCAGGTGGCGAGTTTAGCTTGGAGTCAGATATCTGCAGGTCGGCCACTAGGAGTCTTTTTGGATGAAGTTGTTATATTTTTGAAGTCTTCCGCTGTAAATAGTTTTGTATATGGCTTGTGTATAGCAAAATGAATCTTTTGTAAAGAAACAAGCATATTTTTGTATATGTATTTGCTTACGAGCCTATTTTTGTAAAACGATATTGATATATGTTATATGTAAAAAGGATTTACTATTACAGGATTAAAAGTTTCTTTATTTTACATTTGGTTTTTTTTTGTTTATACATGTGTATATGAAATTGTATATGTGTTTGCCCGCGTGGCACGCCGGCATCCTTCCAACGGGGATGGCGGGGTGTTACATAATTGATAAGTTAATTAAGTTTATAAGAAAGATTTGTGTAAGTGAGTGAAGTGCATTTTGTTTAAGGACTAAAGAGCAATAATTGCTTAGGAAAAGTTAAGTGGATTGTGTGGTCGTATTAGGATCTGCCATGTGGGTTTTTAGGTGAGCATTGAAAGAAGAAAAAGAAAAGAAAGAGAAAGAGAGAGAGGTAACAGAGATTGCAATTCCCGTTCGTTCCCCTCTCACGCTGCTCCTTCTTCTTCTCTTCTTCCTTTTATGCTTTTCCTTTGGTTCTCATTTGGCTTGGAGTTGAGTTTGCATCGGTTGAGTTTTGGGTCAGCTTTGAAGAGGTAAGTGGGAGTTAACGTGTTGTTGTTCTTCTTCTTCTTCTTTCTCCTGTTTTGGTTGAGTTAGGGTTTGGACTAAGAATTATGGGTTTTATTTGTGCAAGCTTTGGATTACAAGAAGGAACATAGTAAAGGCAAGGAACGGATTGAGCATTGATCTTGAAGCTGATTTTGGATCGTCATTTTGAGGTTTGGGAGTGTTTTGAATGCATGCAATGTTTGAGCTTCTGTGTTCTTCAATTTCAGCATGTCTCTGCCCTATTTTCTCACTAGGCTTATAAATGGGTTTACATGGTTTAATTTCTGGAAATTGATGTGTTTTGGAATGTGTCATGCATGATTTATGTGAGTGGATGTGTTAGCAATGCATGATATGAATTGAATTGAAGTTCTGAGTTTAGGTTTTGAAATTACTGTAACTTTTAGGGTTTATGTTCTTAAAGGGATTAAATGTGTTTATGCATTGTTTTAATTGTTGAATTAAGTTGCAATTATCTTGTTTATGTTGTTTGAGACATCGATTGAAAGGTAAGATGAGTTTGGTGGTGTTTTGAATCAGATTTAAAATGATTTTTATCGAGTTCTTGATTTCTGGGTAAACTGGGAATGGAAAATCGCGTCTCTGTAGAATTTCCATTTCCAGTATGTGTCGGGGCTTTCTGAGAGAGAGAAGTCACGAGGCGTGACTCTCAGTCACGCCACGTGACTCCGTCTCCTAGTCACACGCGTGACTTCTCGGTGGGCTGGACGTGATCGCGCGGCGTGACTCCCAGTTGCGAAGCGTGACTGCCTTGTGAGAGGCGAGTCACGTCTCGTGACTTAGAGTCATGACGTGACTCTGGTAAAGGCGAAGCGTGACCCTTAGTCGCGAAGCGTGACTGTCTCTCTCTGTGAGAGGGAAGTCACGTCTCGTGACTTAGAGTCACGACGTGACTCCTGTGAAAGGCAAGGCGTGACTCCAAGACACGAAGCGTGACTCCTCTCTCTGTGAGAGGGAAGTCACGTCTCGTGACTTAGAGTCACGGCGTGACTCTTGTGAGGACAGGCGTGACATAGAGTCACGTCCCGTGACTCTCTAGCAGGTCACGAGACGTGACACTAGGTCACGCCGTGACCCTCTTGTGAGGTCAGTCATGAGTCATGACACGACTTGTGACCGACCCCTCTTCAGCTCCTTTTTCCGATTTCGCCCAGTTTTAACCAAAATGAATTTCCTATTTCTTCTGTATGGGTCTTCACTGCTGTATAATTTATGTCTCACTGTTATATGCTCCTGTATAGCTTTTCTGTTTTGATTTGTGCCCCGTGGCTAGTTTATTATAAAATGACTTTCAAATGCTTTTATGGCTTTTTCCTCTATTGTGTGCTATCTTATTTTGCTCATCTGGTTGGTTAGCCTATTTTAGTTGTGTTTAGCATTATGTTATGCCTGTCCTTGATCGGGGTTCTTATCTAGAATAACATGCCATGTTTAAGAGCATTGTATCATTTCCTGATTTAGATTATGTGTTTTTGATCATTGGCATAATATGACTCCATATGTGTTCCTGACATGCTTTAATTTGATGAGTATTGCTAAAATGTGATTAAGGGAATTATTGCATGCTCTTGAATATGCCTTGTATGAGCGTTGATTGATGTTATGCTTTAGCCTTTGAACTCAATGTGTTATGTTTAAATGTAATTTGGACTATGCATGATTTATACTTAGTATCCTCACCTAAACGCATGTTTAGGATTATGTTTTGATAATCATTGGCATGGTAGTGCTTCTTTACCTGATTCTTGACATGCTTTAGAATATTGTTTAATGTTAAAGTGTATGGACTGTAATATGATTTGCAATGGGAATGTATGAGATATGACCAACCTTATGAGCATATTTATATGTCTACTGTACTCTGATTTATGCATGATGTATATTTATATATATATTTATGTGTTGTGCGATTCGAAATGTGTATTGTCTTATGCATGACCTGCGAGAGTCAGTCTAGTGGATAGTTAGGCATGCCTAATAGAGTCTTTCAGTAGCTGCAGCGCCCTTTGAACGTATTGGACCCTGATCAGGTCCCCCGTTTGGTTCCTCGCGAACCCCCCTCAGTTCGGATCCTCGTGATCCTTTTTAATGTATTTGGATCGGGTTAAGATCCCCCATCAGTAAAATGCTTTTGTGATAAATAAAATGGTTTTCGACTTGTACCCGTAAGGTACTAATCAGTTCAGTACACTCGTTATCCACTATTGTGAGTCAGCAGGTGCTTTACTGGTTTGTATTACTTTGAAATAACTATATGAATGTGATATCCGTTTGATTATGATAAAGATCTCAGGAATCAGTTTATATGTATATGAATGTGACTATGGGCTTCAGAATGTATGTCTGTTTTAAATAAGCATGACTTTATATCTAACATGATTATCCGTACTCGTCATGTGATTTGTTATAAGTTTCTGAATGCTTTGATTATGATGCGACTAGAGAATTTATGTATGTGACTTAAACATGTTTTGTTAATATATTAGCTTGTGAACCGAAGCAGCTGTGATGGTAAGTATGTGATGATTACTGTACTCTCTGCATGATGATGATATGAATGTAATACTAAGTGGTTATGCCTTCAGTCTCCGTTATCAGAATTTTTCTGCATGATGCTTAATATATATTAGAGTTGCGCAGCGGTATTGTGATGCTCTAAATGTTATCCTTTAGATATTTGACTAGTGTATGTGTTTGGCATGTCTAAGTATGTTAAATGGCTAGCATTCTTAACATGATGGTTTGGTTGTCAGTTCATGCATGGGTATTTAGTTATGTCAATTGCATGAGTAAAGCTCTTGTGACTCTACACAGTAAGATGTTGATATTTGCTACCCATGTAGGTTTATGCATGTGATATAATATGTAGTTCAGCATGATGATGCTTGTGATGTATACTATAATATGTCTGTATTGGTATATCTTGGACATGAGTTTATGGTCTGTTTGTGAGTTATCGATTGAATGCCTTTATTGTGCAGCCTGATTATTGATATGCTATGAATATCCGCATTTGCCATTTGAATGTGTTATGCCTTGGCGACCATTGTGAATGGCCGTCCATATTCTTGTGTGTTCTCCCCACTAAGCATTATCGCTTAGCACGGATTTCCTTTCCGTGCAGGTGGCAGGTTTGGTTCTGTTCGAGTCGCGCTTCTGCAAGGTCATCCACGTAGGAGTTAGAAGTTCTGTATTTTGTTCAGCTACTGTATTTCAGCTTTTGTATTCGGTAGTATTGTATATGTAATTATTATGTTTCGTTCTTGAGTTTTCTTTTGGGAATGTAATAGTTAATATGTCTTTATGTTTAGATGTTTAGTTATTCCTTTGTTTTATTATTTCACTGATGCTTCCGTTGAATGGTTATATGTATGCTTCTGTGTATGTTTCAGCTTAGTGTCTGTGTGTGCATAAGTTATTGCATGATCAGTCCGTGCCTGCAGGTAAGGTAAGTTTTTAATTAATCCGTATTTCAGTATGCATGTTATGTATGAACGTATGCTTTCGCATTGTGCATGTGTATATCTGTATATGTGAGCATCGTGTAGCGCGTCCGTCGGCGTCTTTCCAATGGGGACGGCGATGGGGGTGTTACAGTTACTGCCATTGCTATGACTTTTATCTTTCACTTAGCAGTTCCTTGTTAATTATTCACTATTATAAATTTAACATAAATTTTAACAATTATCAAATCCACATTCTTCATCATTGTAGTTTTTATAGATTCATTCTTAATACGTAGATTCCTTTTTAATTTTATTCACTTATATAATTAACATCATAATGGGTTTATTAATTTCTATTTATTCGACACTTCATATTACCAATTATCTCTATTCTCCTTATACTCAATATTTTCCATTATATATAAATCAGATACTTTTAGTATTAAATTTTAACAATTTACATAATTAACTTATTAATCCTTTATAGCCTTTCATTCAGAAATCTTGCACTATAACTTAGTTCACTAAAGCCTCTTTTTAAAAGATTTTCTATCATAATTTACAATTTGTTATCTACATTTATCACAATTTCAATTTATCTTCTTATTGCACTTTTATTTATATCATCATCACTATTTATATTGTTAGTTTAATTTCTGCGACATTCCCTTATTTACCAATGTATAGGCAAATCAATATTTTTCTTCACTTCACTTATTAGCCAATTTTTCCAATTAATGTTATAGTATTTTTTTCATTTAGTATCCCATCCTTTATTTAATGTAATATCTGATCCCTACATTAACTCTATCCAAAACCATTACCTTTATTCTCTTCACTTATCACTCATTCACATTAGTGCCACTATTTCATACTTTTACCATTGCTTATATCTCATTTACAATCTTATCACTTAATAACCCTAGTTAGATTACACACACATATCTAATTATACTTTAGGTCAATTTAAGACCATTACTTAATTATTAATTATTTACATTACAATATTCCGATTTCATCAATTACTTACTCACTAATTATCAAATGTGCAAATAATATCGGTGTCAAATAATAGTTACAATATAATATACTAATTAGTCTTACAATTGTAAATTTACAATTTGGTCCCTATACATTATATTAATTTACATTCTTACTCTTAATTGTTTCATATTACAAAAATGCCACTATTTAATTTCATTACCATAATTATTCATTATTTTATCACACACTTTATCATTTAACTCTTACTATAACATTTTAATACAAATTACACTTTACTCTTTACTTTACCTTAAATCCCAATTTTATTACTTAAATTTACTATAATTACACTTATGCCACTACTGTCACAACCCGAAAAGTACCCCAGAAGGATTCGTACATATTTAGGTGAGTGGTGACCAAAGTTATGTAAATTGAAGTGTTAGGTATGTCAAAGGGACTATTTAAGAATTTAAGTAAAGGGTTCAACAAGTACAGTTAAGGGTATTTCTTGTTCTAGTGGCATTGGATTTGATTGAGGACTAAATTGAAAGATAATTAAAGTTGAAAAAAAAAGAAATAATTTTGTTTAGTGACCAAGTGGTAATGGTCAAGGACCAAAGATGTAATAAGTCAAGATTTTTATTGAGGACCAATAGGGGCTTGACATGTGGTTTGGTTGGTGTGGGCATTTAATGGAAAGGAAAGAAAAGGGAAAAGATAGGGAGAGAAGGCAGAATTTTTGCTTTCTCGTTCTCCTCTCTCTTTCGGCTTCTCTTCCTCTTTTCTTCTTCATTTTTCTGCTTTACCTCCTTGATTCTTTTTGGCTGGAGTTGTTGCAAGGTTGTGGGTGTTTTGGTTGAGGTTTGGGAGTAAGATTGAAGAGGTAAGGGTTTGGTTTTGGTTGCATGTGTTTGATCTTCTTCTCCTCCTTCTTTTGCTAGAAACTTTGGGAATTTAGGGTTTTGGTTAAGTGATTTCTTGGTTTGTTTGTGCAAGAATTGGGTGGCAGGAAGAAGAGCATGGGCAAGGAAAAGGTTCTAGCTTGAAGAAGAGCTGGGTTTTGAGATTCAGGAGGTTTGGGAGTTTTGTTTTTCTCTTTCTCTTTTGGATCATGTGTGTGGGTGTGGTGTTTGATTTCTGGAATTTTGAATGGTTTAGCATGTGTATATGCATGTGTTCATTTGCAGGAGATTCTTAGTAATGCATGTTAGTGATTGAGATGAATGTTTATGAGTGTTATAGTGAAATTACTTGAATTAGTGAAAGCTCTGTTCTTGATGTTCTTGCTCTGTATTTTAGTATTTCCTGTTGGATTGATTGTGTAAATTAGTGTAAATTGAGTGTATTTTGATTATGAGCATGTTTTGGAAGGCATTTGAGTGCTGAGGTAAGAGTTATTCCATGTTTTAGTGATGTGGGCATGTTTGGTTTTGAAAATAGAGCAGTGAAGGGCAATTTCTGGGGAAAAATACGACTCTATCGCGAGCGCGACGCTCGTTGCGATTTCGACAGAGCCGTATTTCCCCAGCACCTCTCGGACGCCTTGCACGAGTCGTGAAGGGCTGCTCCTGCGTGCTCCGAGTCATGTAAGCCAGCACGACTCGGAGAGGGATGAGTTGCTGTGCACAGGTCACAATTCGTGCAACAGACCTCTCTGTCTTAAAATTGTTTTGAAAATCTTCTCCTTTGCATGGTTTCTCACTTGTGTTATGCCGCTAAAAATTTAAATGAGTTATTCAAATGCTTTTATGCATGATAATAATTGAATTATGTGATTTTGTCTACCATTATTATTTAATGATTAGTTTTAAATGTTAGCAATGTAATTAGTACATGTGATATGCAAAAATATAAATTGTTTAACCTATGAAGGAATATATGTTTAGTTGTAATATGATAAGTGTGATTTGTGTAATGATATGCATGTTTATGGATATATGAATCTATGTGGAAATAAAGAAATGTTATAAATATTGTATGATGGAGTTAAAATTTAGCGTGCGTTAGTCGAGTCGTGGATAGATAGACGTGCCTATAGAGTTCTGATGCTACAGCCCCTTTGTTCTATTTGGACCCTGATCAGGTCCCCGTTTGGATCCTCACGATCCTCAATGTGTATGGATCTTGTTTAAGATCCCCCAATGTGAAAACATTTTTATGAGAAAATAAGAAATTGCTTTTCGATGGTACCCCCAATGTGTTCTGTTACTCACTTATCCACCCTTTGACTTAGCAGGCATTTAAAAGAACAACAAAATGTGAATGAATTGATAAGTTTTGTGATGATGTGCCAAGAGCTATGTGAATAAGCATTTGAAAGTGTTTACGGAATAATTGATATGCATGTTTTCTATAGTTGAATAATCAATGAATGAGTTTTATGTATATATTCGTTTACATGTTTGAATTTAGAACACAAGTACATTATGTAATTGCTTGTCTTCTGAACATTATCTTGGATGACAAATGTAAGTATATCGGTAAGGAATCTTTGTGTAATATTTGTTAGTTTTCGATGGACATGATGATTGCATATTGATTTATAGTCAAAGGGAAATAAAGTGGTAAGAATGAAATAGATAACCGAATTTAAGAAAGGATTTAGAGTTAATTTTGGATTATTTAAGTATAAAAGTTTTCTGCGGAACTACGTGGTTCTGATTCCCAACCATAGGCATACGTACGAAGCTTGGAATAATAGTTTCAAGCTCGAACCAATTCTCAGTATTGAAATTTTTTTTTTAGTTTTGAACAAGTAACGGTTTGATTAAAATGAAATGTTTTTATTTAAGTATTGATACTATAATTTGTATGATTTTGAAATATTTGTAATAATGGGAATTTCTGAACTTTATATTTCGAACCTTGAAACATATTTCAGGAATTTATGAAGTATAACTATCTATAGGGCCATTAAGTGATTTAAAGTATATGATAAGTTTTGTATAATATATTACTTTTTGATTAATGATATTCTTTAGTAATAACTTTAGCCGGCATTCCTTTATGTTTATGTATATATATGTATATATATATATATTGATTTGCATGTATTTGCCTCGGCAACCACTATGAGTGGCTGCCCATTAATTGTTTTGCCCGACTAAGCGTTATTGCTTAGCACGGTTGTTTGTCCATGCAGGTTAAAAGATCAAAGTAGCACAGCGGTCCGCTGAGTTTTGTCCAACGAGTCGCTAGAGTTTTTGATATCGGCATGTAATTAAATTTCATTTATTTAGTATTTGTAATAAGTTGTAATATTCTATAGTGCGAATAATGGTGTGTTGATGACATAGGTTTAGGATGTGCATGTCTTGAGATTTTTATTCTAGACGTTAGAAATTTTATTGCTCTATGTTCCGTATTGTTAAGTATTGTTCTCATCCGGTAGTACTCTTCGCTCACCATAGCTCTCTGTCCTTCGATATGCTACGTGTGGGAGTTGGGGGTGTTACAACTACTTACTCTTAGTATCACTTTTAATTTGTTATTCTCTCCTATTAAATCCTTAATCATATTAAATCATCAAAATTATCAATTAACTACATAAACACTCATTTAAATTATATTGTTCACTATTTACATTTTAATCCTTTAATTAAACTTATTTATTCACTAATTACATTTTTACCCTTAATCTTTTTCCTTGGTTTCCAACTTTATCCTTAACTTTTCTATTAGTTACATCTATGTCCCTACTTTCACCAAAATACCATCCATGTCCCTTCTTTTACACTAATTCCATTTATGTCCTCAATTTTTACTTAATTACCAAAATACCCTTACATATATTTAAATTACACTTTTAACCCCACTTATTCTTATTTTCCACTTTTACCCTTTATCATTTCTTTTAATTACCAATTTACCCCTTTTACACTTAAATTCCACTTTTAACCTTATTAATTTAGCAAATTACATTTAGGTCCCAAACTTATCACTTTTACACTAAATTATCATTTTAACCTTATATTTTATCTAAATTACCAAATCACCCTTAATTTACACTTTTTACCTAACTTTACCACTTTTTACCTACTTAATATAAAAATTACCATTTTACCCCTAAACTTTCCATTTATTACAATTTAGTACCATTTTCACTCATTTTCACTTCTATCACTATTTTAATCGATTTTATCAATTATTTACCATTATGCCCCTAGTATATATCCGATAGAAAATCTACCGACCGGATATGCGGGACGTGGACCCCCCAGATCCACTGCACTGTAGAATGACCCCATTGGCACCTTTCATCACTACACTATACTGCACTGATCACTATAAACACTGTATGCAATGTACACTGAGATAGACCGTTATTGCCCTATCAATATCGAGTCGCTATGACTCGTACCGCGGTGTGGAATCCCTATGGCTAGCTAATTATATCATGGACTTGATTTTACTACCAGACCACTATTAAGGGCAGTATACCATTAAATTTCACTTAGATTTCACATTATGCCAGCATACATAATTTGGCCAAGACATTCACTTATAATTTGAAATACACACTCATTTATCACTATTCATTCATTTCATGCCATTATATGCCATTATAAATCAAAGTACTCATTAGAAATCCCTTAAGTTCAATTTGGCCAACACACTCACTTTTCCTTATGATCACTTTCATTCCATTTAATTGTCCCATCATACAATTTTCATATTATACATGTCATAAATACCATTTACATGCCTTAGTACACCACATATGTCACACCCCCATCGCTGTCCCCGTTGGAAGGACGCCGACGGACGCGCTACACGACGCTCACATATACAGAGATACACATGCACAATGCGGAAGCATACATTCATACATAACATACATATGAAAATACGGTTTAATTAAAACTTACCTTGACTTACCTTGCGGTACCGACTGAACATGCAACAACTCACGCACACGCAGGCACTAAGCAAAAGCATACACAGAGGCATACATATGACCATTTAACGGAAGCATATTCGAGATAATAAAACAAAGGAATAACTAAACATAAAACATACTAACTATTACATTCCCACAAGACAACTCAAGAATGAAACATAATTAATTACATATACAATACTACAGAATTACAAAAGCTGAAATACAGAAGCTGAACAAAATACAGAACTTCTAACTCCTACGTGGCCGACCTTGCAGAAGCGCGACTCGAACAGAACCAAACCTGCCACCTGCACGGAAAGGAAATCCGTGCTAAGCGATAACGCTTAGTGGGGAGAACACACAAGAATATGGACGGCCATTCACAATGGTCGCCAAGGCATAACACATTCAAATGGCAAAAGCGAATATTCATAGCATATGAATAATCAGGCTGCATAATAAAGGCACTCAATCGATAACTCATAAACAGACCATAAACTCATGTCCAGGATATACCAATACAGACATAATACAATATACAATACAAATATCATCATGCCGAACTACATACTGTAACTCATGCATAAACCTACATGGGTATCAAATGATAGCATCTTACCATGCGGAGTCACAAGAGCTATACACATGCATTAAATATCACTAAGTACCCACGCCTGAACTGACAACCCAATCATCATGTTAAGCATACACACTAGTCAAATATCCAAAGGATAACATTTAGAGCATCACAATACCACTGCGCAACTCTAATATATATTAAGCATCATGCAGAAACATTCTGATAACAGAGATTGAAGGCATAATCAATTAGTATTACATTCATATCATCATGCAGAAAGTACAGTTAAACATCACATACTTACCATCACCACTGCTTCGGTTCACGTGATAATAATTAATAAAACATGTTTAAGTCACATACATAAATACTCTAGTCGCATAATAATCAAAGCATTCAGAAACTTATAACAAATCTCATGACGAGTACGGATAATCATGTTAGATATAAAGTCATGCTTATTTAAAACAGACATACATTCTGAAGCCCATAATCACATTCATATACACATAAACTGATTCCTGAGATCTTTATCATAATCAAACGGATATCACATTCATATAGTTATTTCAAAATAATACAAACCAGTAAAGCACCTGCTGACTCACAATAGTGGATAACGAGTGTACTGAACTGATTAGTACCTTACGGGAACAAATCGAAAACCACTTTATTTTGTCACAAAAGCATTTTACTGATGGGGGATCTTAACCCGATCCAAATTCATTAAAAAGGACCACGAGGATCCGTACTGGGGGGGGGGGGGGTTCGCGAGGAACCATACGGGGGACCTGATCAGGGTCCAAACGTTCAAAGGGCGCTGCAGCTACTGAAAGACTCTATTAGGCATGCCTAACTATCCACTAGACTGACTCTCGCAGGTCATGCATAAAACAATACACATTTCGAATCGTACAACGCATAAATATATATATAAATATATACATCATGCATAAATCAGAGTACAATAAACATATAAATATGCTCATAAGGTTGGTCATATCTCATACATTCCCATTGCAAAACATAAGACAGTCCATATACTTAACATTAAACAATGTTCTAAAGCATGCCAAGCATCAGGTAAAGAAACACTACCATGCCAATAATTATCGACACAAAGTCTTAATCATGCATTAGACGAAGATACTAAGCATAAATCATGCATAGTCCAAATTACATTTAACATAACACATTGAGTTCCCAGGCTAAAGTATAATCATGCATTCAGACATTAATCATAATATTCAACTAATATAGCATAGCATAATATCAATCATACCTCATTCAAGTCATATTCTGAAGCATGCAATAGGTCAATCAATCACATTTTATCACTACTCCAATTACTAGAGTATATCAAGAACACATGTGTAATCATATTATGCCAATGATCAAAAACGTATAATCTGAATCATGGATTGATACAATATTCTTAAACATGGCATGTTAATCTAGATAAGAATCCGATCCAGGACAGGCATAACATAATGCTGAACACAACTAAGATAGGCTAACCATCCAGATGAGCAAAATAAGATAGCACACAATAGAGGAAAAAGCCATAAAAGCATTTGAAAGTCATTTTATAATAAACTAGTCACGGGGGCACAAATCAAAACAGAAAAGCTATACAGGAGCATATAACAGTATAACATAACTTATATAGCAGTGAAGACCCATACAGAAGAAATAGGAAATTCATTTTGGTTAAAACTGGGCGAAATCGGAAAAAGGAGCTGAAGAGGGGTCGGACACAAGTCGTGTCATGACTCGTGACTGACCTCACAGGAGGGTTATGGCGTGACCTAGTGTCACGTCTCGTGACCTGCTAGAGAGTCACGGGACGTGACTCTATGTCACGCCTGTCCTCACAAGAGTCACGCCGTGACTCTAAGTCACGAGACGTGACTTCCCTCTCACAGAGAGAGGAGTCACGCTTCGTGTCTTGGAGTCACGCCTTGCCTTTCACAGGAGTCACGTCGTGACTCTAAGTCACGAGACGTGACTTCTCTCTCACAGAGAGAGACAGTTACGCTTCGCGACTAAGGGTCACGCTTCGCCTTTACCAGAGTCACGTCGTGACTCTAAGTCACGAGACGTGACTCGCCTCTCACAAGGCAGTCACGCTTCGCAACTAGGAGTCACGCCGCGCGATCACGTCCAGCCCACCGAGAAGTCACGCGTGTGACGGGGAAACAGAGTCACGTGGCGTGACTGGAAGTAACGCCTCATGGCTTGTCTCTCTCAGGGAAGTCACGACACACTGGGAATGGAAAATTCCACAGAAACGCGATTGTCCATTCCCAGCTACCCAGAATTCCAAGAACCCCATAAAAATCATTTTCAATCTGATCCAAAACACATCCAAACTCATCTTACCTTACAGTCGATCTTCCAAACATCATACACAAGATCATTGCAATAAATTCCACAATCAAACAATCAAAATCATGCATGAACCCATTCAAGAATATAAACCCTAAAAATACAGTAAGTTCAAAACCTAAACTCAGAACTTCAAATCAATACTTGTCATGCATTACTAACACATCTACTCACTTAATCATGTATGTACACATTCCAGAACACATCAATTTCCAGAAATTAGACCACGCAAACACAATCATAAGCCTAGAGAGAAATAGGGCAGAGACATGCTGAAATTGAAGAACACAGAAGCTTCCAAACATTGCATGCATTCAAATGCTCCCAAACCTCAAAATGACGATCCAAAATCAGGCTTCCAGCTTCAATCCTCAATCCTTCCCTTGCCTTTACTTTGCTTCTTCATGCAATCCAAAGCTTGCACAACAAAACCCACAATTACTCTTCAAAACCCTAACTGAAAATAAAACCAGTAGATAAAGAAGAAGAAGAACAGAACGTTAACTCCAACTTACCTCTTCAAGCAAAGCAGAATCCAAGCCAACTCAACTCCAAGCTAAACGTGAAAGAAAGGAAAAGCAGAGAAGGGAGAAGAGAAGAAGAAGGGAGGCGTGAGATGAGGGAGACGGGAAAGCCAAACCAAAATCTGTGTTTTTCCCTCTCTCTCTTCCTCTTACTTCTTTCTTCTTTTTCTTCTTTCAATGCCCACCTAACAGTCCACTTGGAAACATCCTATTGGACCCCAAACTCCACTAAACTTTTCCAAGTCCAATAATGCTCTTAAGTCCTTAAACAAAATACAATTCACTCACTTACACAATTCTTTCTTTACCAACTTAATTATCTTATCAATTAGGTCCTTAACACTCCAAATTTCTCTAGCATAAATTACCGAAATACCCTTCCGATCCCGACTTAGCATGCACAATCCGACCAGGGCTATTTTGGGGTGTGACAACATATTCCATTATTCTCCTTACTAATCCATTCGGTCTAACCTACATAAATTTGCTATGTTTTCTTTATATTCTTACAATTATTGCATCATGCTTTACACTAATTATACATATTATAACCATTATTTATAAGCCATAAAACTCATTTATACATTATAAATTCCTTAAGTATCCATTCGGTCCACTTTAGAAACTTCATATCAATATGTTTTAATTCCTTCTAAGTATGTTTATACACTAATTTAAGTCCACTAATTATGAATATCAAGTTAGTTTCAATTATTCATGCCTAATTCACATGTTCACACTTAGACATAACCTAAAACACACATAATTAAAGGAAAAAGAAGGATATTATATCCACTCACCTTAGATCCATCCTTTCAATGCTTAGCGATTCCTTTTCCATGCCTTCACCCTTTGAAATAACTTCCACCATAAAAGTTCCTCAAATCTTGACCTAAACTTTGCACACTTGATTTTCCTCACTTCCAATGCTTGAACTGGATCGAATTATTGTTTATATGTTGTAGAGAGGCTGAACTTTGTCTAAGAGGTTAAATTTTGGGGAAAGATTGGAGACATAAAGAAGAAAAATGGAGGAGAAATGAAGAAAACCCATTCGGCTAAGAAGGGAGACGAGGGAGGTGGTGGCTACTGGATTTCTCTAGAGAAATCTAGCTTCTTACTTCCTTATATAGGCTATAATTTAACTGAACTGATCCAACTGAAGTTGTCCGGCCGGTTGGAACAAAAATTTTGGTTTTTCGATTGATTTGATTTTTCAAAGCATCTCTATGTTCCTCATATTATTTTCACTTCTAACCAATTCAATTATTCTTAAAAAATTAAATATAGTCTCCCTGTAAATGTTTAGCTCAATCATAATCCATTTGTGCCCCGGTTCACTTAAACCGATCCGATTTAACCATTTTCGTTTCTACCGTAGAACTCAACTATAAAACTGTCAAAAATTATAGAAAATTATTCGAAGCCATTATTCTTCTTACACTCTATCTTTTTGAGCAAAATAACCATTTTTAATAGTTTAGTCAAACCCCGATTCAATTTAAATCGAACCCGAGGCCAACTTCAGAATGACTCTCGGAGGCCTATTTGACTCCATTTTTGACTCAAATTTTACCACTAGACTCCTGACGGCCCACAGATCATTTTTACGATATAATAAATTTTTTAAAAAATAACAGCCAGATTCGCTGTAAAACTTTCCCGAGGTTACCCATCCCGAAATTGCTATACTTCTGGTACACTTGACACTAAACTTTAACACTGGCAATATCACTTATTACACTATTTGAAGCTAGGATTATCATGAAGACAATGAAAACATGCATTGACACTTCCAGACAGGTATTTGGGCCGCTATATTAGGTCATTATTCTTGCCCCATTTGAGTCTTCTGTCGGTCCCCATTTGGGTCACCTTTTGTCACACAAATATAAATAATTAATGAAAATGAATTTTTACCTATGGGTACCTACTGTTCTATCTACTAGTTATCCACTTCCTTAGGCATTGTAGGATACTTTGTATTTGATAAATGAAAATCAATTATATGGAACATACTGGTTATAAATATTATTATGCATACCTGTTAAAGGATAAATGTATGTATCCATACATTATAAAGCAAGTTATATAAAGTATGCTTATAGGATGCATTTGTTTATATGTATATGAGTATGTATACTCTATGATTCGGATTAGTTATTTGTGTCTTCTTAATTGATATAAAGTACAATCTTTGGTAATGTGTGACAAATATTTAAGTTGTTATAAGTAGTAAAGGGAGAGTATATGTCTAACATCCTAAAAATTTCGGCATCGTGAATAATTACTCAACAGGTTAAGAATTTATAGGAAGTTAACTTTTGACCCTAAATGATTCGAATTTTTCTCGGAATCTACATAATTAAATGTAGAAATAATTATAGTCAAATAAATAAGAATATGATTATATATATATATATATATATATATATATATATACGAGTAAGTAAATAGTAAATAAAGTTGTAAGTCTTAGATTTTTCTAGAAAAATAAGAAAAAAATATAAAATAATAATAATAATAATACTAAATAAAATTACATAAGTCTAGAATTATCTGGATTAATTTTAGAAGAGAAGAAAAAAGATTGAGAAGGAGGATAGATACGAGAACAGAATAGGGGAGGGGGAGAGAAAATTGAAAGGGGAGAGAGAGAGAAAGAGCACAGCGGAGGAGCAACCGACGAGGACGACGATGGCGATCGAGCTGCCGTTCTTCGCAATGCTGGCTAGCCCAACCAATCGGGTCTCTCATTCATAAAGACAGACCCAATTTGGAGAGAGAAGGCCAAACCTTCTTCTGCTTGCTCCAGCCACCTCCGATAACTGGTGGCAACACATATGGCGACGGATGACTCCTGGCAGTGAGGCGAACCTTCCGGTGTAACTCTCGCCTCCTCATTCGCCGGTGATTAACAGATTGGCATCTAGTGCACTGAATTCTTCTGACATTGATTCTAGTGAAATGATAGGGAGTCAAGGCGCGTGGCTAATAAATAAGCAATCCCGACACTTTAATCTCCCTTCCAGCAGTAGTTGTGCCTTTGATGGAGCTCTGGTGAGTCTCCGGTGATCGGCGAAGGGGACAAAAACTGGAGAAAAATTATAAGTGTCTACCAAACTTACTTTTCTATGTGATTTTTGCATAAATTAAATCTGTTAGGGTGTGATTTTACAAATTACAATATGTAAAAAATATGTTTGTTGGTTCTATTGATTTATTGGCTGTGTTGTTACATGTATTGGCTTGGCTGAATAGGAATTTAATTAGGATACACAGATTTTGGGTTGAATGAAAAGATTTGGAAAGTTGTAAGGTATCCTACATTTGATAAAGTCGTACTGGATTTGTAAAGATGAAGAAATATAGGTTAATTTGTAAGTTAGGATTTAAATTGTATACAATTTTTATAATATTTAAATTTTGACATTTAAACCAGATTAGTAAATAATTAATAAATAATTTAACAATAGTTAAATCTTAATATATGAATTGGTATCATAATATACATATATAGGTAATGATATTGTAATTGTTAATATGTGAAGAATTGGTAGAAAATTGAATGTTAAATGGGAAATCCAAGTATGTTTATTTAAAGTTTGAATTAAAGATATTTCATTAAATTACGTTGAAGGTATGTGATGTGAGTATATTAGAATTTGGTTAGTGTATGTTTTAAATAATGGGTGGATATTTGAAGCCATTATTCATGTAGTTGAATTACCGTTGGGATTAATTAGATGTACATGTGTGTGTGTGTGTGTGTGTATAATGGTTAAATAACATAAGAATAACTTTAGGATAGATTTATACAATATATTATGGTAATAAGTTGAATAGGGAATTTTAAAAGAGCAGGTGTTGTGTTAGTTAGACAAACTCATGGATTTTGGTTATAAAATAGTGTAACGGTAGTTAGATAATGATTAAAAGATTTTGAATAATCAACTAGATAAATTGTTGCTTAAATTGAATTCTTCTTGAAGCTAAATAATTTTTTAAATTTAAAGAATTTAGTTATAACTATAATTTGACTCAAAGAAGTTATAGGTATAGGTTCAAAATGTAATTGAGTTTAAATATTAAAATGGTTTTAAGATAGAATTAATTATGTATCTCAATTTTGTGAAATTTTGAGTAAATTAAGAAGCATGTGTTAAGTTAAGATGTAATTGCTAAGGATAAGATAGGGTTAACTGTTAGTTGAGAATTTAGATCGACTAATTAGCAATTAGCAATTAATTGTTAATTGTTTTTAATGAGGTGGGACTTGTACATTAAGTTTAAGTAAGACTTGTGCATGTATTTGTTTGCATTCTAACGTGTACGTGTGAATGGGGCATATTTCATAATTTTAATATATATATATGTGTGCGTGTGTGTGTGTGGTTGAATGTGAATAACATGGGTTAAATGGAGTTAAATGTATTAAGGTGAACTTAAGGTTAATATAAGGTGTATAGAGTAGGAAAATTGAAGGGAAATAATGTGGCTTAAAAAAGTAACTATAAAATCCACATTAGATGACGAATAGATTTAAGCTCAAAGTAAGGAACTTAATGGCATAAAATTATGAGAAGAAAGAATTTGGGATTAAAAATTAGATAAATACTGAATAAAATAAATATTAAAGAAGTTATTTATTAAATGCACCAAAGGTAGCATTTTGTAAGAATGTGTATAGTATTTATGTGTATTTGGGTTTTAAAGAAATTGATGCCATAATTAAGTAAAGGAAAACATAAAGATATGATGGAATTGAATGACTGCATAAAAGTGGAACTTAAGAAATAATATTGTTTATGACCGAATATTGTAACCTAATTGATATAAATGTAATGTAGTTGAATTATGTCATAAGTACTGTTAACTAAAAATGATCAGTGACGAAATATGATAAGTGAGTGTCATGCTACATTGTAGTAAAGAACAAAAGTCATAAGCACAAATGTGCGTTGGTTTCAAAAGTGTAAATGCAAAATATATAATGTAAAATAAATGGTTAATATCGAAAAAGTTACGTGATATAAGAGATATTATGAATGTGGCAAAGAAGTAAATAAGTGCAAGTGACATTGATCGAAAGTATATTGTAATGACCCGCAATATACCCTAGTAGCATTTTGCTTAATTAAGGAAATTAGACAAGTTTGATTTAAGCTTTCTAATTTTAGATTTAAGTGTAATTGGAAGAGAGGACCTAATTGCAGATGTGCATGACTAATTAAGGGAAGGATTAATTAAGGATAAGTGGGATTAGATTAACTTAATCTAATGTGAGTGCTTTCCAAGTGTCTTGAGCTGGCTTTGCCAACTCAACTCCTACATGCATATTTAAGGTTGAAGAGGCAGAATTTGTCTCATTCCTTGCACTCTTTGTCCGGCCATTCTCTTAGTCCATTTATGTTCTTCTTCTTATTTCTTCTTATTCTTCATCTTTAGTTTCACTCCATTGAGTTATTGATTGATTGGTCAATTGATTTCTGAGTTGTGTTGAGTTCTTGGCAAGTCAAGGTAAGTGATGCGTTAGATTCTTCTTCTTCTCCTTCTTCTTTTCTGTCCAATTCTAGAAATTTGATGTGTGTTATAGTGGAAGAAACCAAAAAAGATAAAGGAAATAAGAAGCTTAGTGAGCCAAGTGTTAAATTAGCTCATTGGAGCAAAGGAGTTAGAGGTTTGGGAAACTGTGCGATTGTGCGTTAAATTTATAGTTGATATAATCTGAAATGTGTGATTGTGCTTTGTGTTGAATTGAATTAAAGATGTGTATTTGTTACGTAATTCAATTGCTATGAAGTTTATTGACTTATAAGCATGAAACCCTGTTTTAGAAGACTTGAGAATTTATTGTGTAATTTCTGAGTTAATGTATATCTATTATGAAATGGAATGTCCCAAAGTGTTCATGTAACAACGCAATTTGGGCCCTAGTAGTATTTGCAGGGTTATTGTATAAAAGGGGCATAAGTGTAATTGGACAAGTGTGAAATTTGAATTAATTAGGGACTTAATTGGAAGAGAATGTAAGTTTTAGAAGAAAAGAATTTATTTTAGTGAGTAAAAGGATTTTAACCAAGTACCAAAAGAGATAAAAGTCAAGGATTGTTTAAGTTTGACCAATAGGGAAGTGACACCTAAGCTTGGATGGTTGGAAGCATTAAATGAAAAGAGGAAAACAAAGGTACGGAGAACAGAGGGAAAATCAGATTTTGCCCTTTTTTTTCCTATTCTTCTTCCTGCGTGCGTGTGTGTTTTCCTTTCTTTTTCTCATTTCTTACTTCCTCTCCTTCTCTTATTTGGTTGATCTCATGGGATTTGGGTTGGAATTGAACAAATAAGAGTTTGAGTTTGAAGAGGTAAGTTGGTTGAATCGGTTTTCTTCTCCTTTTCTTCAGCATTTTGGAAGAGTTTTGGATATGTGGGTTTTTGTTTAAATGTGTTTTGGTTGGTTTTATTGCAAGAAATTGGTGACAAGAGAAAAGACAAGGGTAAACAGAAGGTAGGATCTTGAAGTGAGTGGTTTCGAAGCTGTCATTAGAGGTTTGGGAGTTTATGAGTCTTTGTTGTGTTTTGCCATTTTATTTGAATTTCTTGAAATTGAGTTGTAAAATATGTTTACATACATGTGTTTGATTGAGTTTTTCCATGGATATGAAGTATGATAAGTAATTTTGGCATATGAGAGTTGAATGTGGATTTGTATGATTTTAGAGTAAATTTCTGGGTTTAATGATTTATTGTGCTTTCTTGCCAAATTAATTGTTTTTAACAAGTGTATTTGTTGCTAATATGATTATTAGCATGTTTTGAAAACATATGTTAAGTGATTTGATGTTGTATGCATGTTAGATTGATGTTGGGCTTAGATGAGCATGAGTTGAGGTGGAGATGAGCGTTTTGAGGTTTGTGAGATCGCCTCAGTCGTGAGAGCGACCTAGGTCGAGGGCACGACCTGGGTAGCGGGCACGACAGAGAGCTCGTGTTCTGAAATATCGGTGAGAGCTCAGACTTTGATCTGCAGCTAAGCTACTGCCGAGCTTGACTGATGTCACGAGTGCGACATAAGGCCTAGGAGCCAAGCATCAGATGTGCGGTCCCTATCTCGAGCATGCCGGTGTGCATGGGCATGGCCAAGGCCCCAGTCTTCTATCGCGAGCACGACCATTTGAGTTTTAGGCACCTGTTGCGGGCACGACCTTGGTCTCGAGCGCGAGATACCCCTGTTTTGCAAATATTATTTATTTGAGATCCTTTGCATGGTTTTTTACTTATGAGCTATGTATGAACATGTATTGTAAAGTTCATTCGAGTTAACTTAAATGAATATATATGAATCATATGCTTGCTCAATTGATTAGTTTTATATGAAACGAAGTAATGTGCTTTAGATGTGTTCTTGTATATGGGCAAGGTATATGTGGTAGTGATAGAGTTAGTTTGAGCCTAAATGGTCATAGTAGTGGATAGATAAGCATGCTTATAAAGGATTAGAGTGTGAGCGCAGTTGTTACATGTTGGCCTCGTTTGGGTCTATAAGACAGCCATGCTTGGGTCTATAAGACTTGAGACTTAGGTCTCCCATTCTACCTTCGGGTATATATGTTTCGAGACTAATGTCTCTATATGTTCCATACTGTGTCCAATTAGTATCATTAGTACCCGTATCCACTATTTATTGTGAACTTAGGATATCACATGTCTATATTGTTATTGTTATAGAATGCTAGTATGTTATATGTGCATGTAATTTGAGTAAAGGCAAGATTGAGTGAGTGGATATTATTTCAATTTTTTTATTATATGCTAATAAGTATGTACATATGTGGGCGTTATAAAGATATATTTTTGCATGATCATTTCTTGAGATGTGTGTAATATTAATAATATTGCATGTTAGAGCACAAGGACGGCTTCATGAGTAGTTTGTATGTAAACTATTTGCATCAGTCATTTTTATATACTAGCAATATAATGGTTGTGAATTCCATAGAGATTTCTTGTTCTTGTTCCTCGAGACTAAGTGTTATCGCTTAGCACTGGTGTTTTTCCGTGTAGGTGGTAGGTTCATTTTCGGAGTTAGGCATCTGCAAGTCAGCCACTAGGAGTTCCAGTTGTAGTAATTTTTTGTATTTGGCTATTATATTTTTTACAGTTTTGTATTGTATATGTAAGAGATATTACGATTAAGCTATTGTCTATGTTTTGTACAGGAATATTTCGGCATATGTAAGTTTTTATGTTAATAAAGAACGCTTTTGTAATCTTAAATTTATATATATATATATATATATATATAAATATATATATATTACATGGTTGATTTCTGATTGTTTGTATTCGATTTATTGCTCCCGCTTCAGTTGTATATGTATGATGTTTTGTGTGTGGCGCTCCGATATCCTCCCATGGGCTATTGGGGGTGTTACAATTTTATTTATATCAGAGCCTAGGTTTAGGTGGTTCTGGTCTATAAGGTGTTAGAGTTGTTAGTGTAAGCCCTAGCCCCAATACATTGTAATAAAACACTTTAGTTAATAAATGAGGCATTTGTTTTACCAATTGTATTCCTGTGCATATCAATTGATAGAACTGTCCAAGAATGTCGTTTCAGTTTAAGTTATCATGTGTGAGGCACATGGTTGTAAGACCTTGAAACAAATGAGACTTCATTCTAAATATCCCTAGTCAGTCATTGTTATGGGAATAACAAATGAATTAAGACTAGTATGCTCTCTCTGATTAGTTGAGTTCTGTCTTACGGATCATAAGGACAAAAGTGTCAATCAGAGATCATAGATACATGTTTATAACATGGTATTTGGATACGATCCACACATGAGAACACTACATGGTACAAGTCATAAGTGTTCCTCATATGCAAGTTTTGTATCGGAGTTCTTAGACCTAAAATCTCTATGAAACTCTTTATGAATTACTGTGTACTTTGACATACACCTAACGTGCTCGTAACTGAGTGACAAGTATGGGTATGCTTGGGTATGCATTGATTCATGTTAGAGAGCATGAGAGAAGTGAAGGGATTACCCCTCTCTATAAGAGAGAAAAATATCATCGGCCACTTGATCAGTGAACTGAGAAGTGTATGGCCATACCGAGATGTAATAATGTGCAATCATTATTTATCTGAGAGTTCAGTGTCACTGGAATATCAAGAAAGGAATTAACTTACACATGAGGATGACTTGTTCCATGCCTTATGTTAATTCTGATATTTATGGGTAAGGGACTATACAAAATTGCATTAGGTCACCAAATGCCATTTGCATTTTCATTTAATTTGGAATGCTATAAATATCTTGCTAGAGAATATATATAGCCTTTGAATTAATTCAATTGCCAATATTAAATGGACCTATAGGATCGCACACAAAGCATTGGGCTTAAAATATTTAAATAAGGGATTGAGCATTAATTTGGGCTTTTAATAAAAGTCAAGCTAATGTATGTAATGGGTATTAAATTGCTATTGGACCTTGGTCCATGAGAGAGGAAGATTTCGGCCCACATGGTTTAATGTCAATTAATTTAATAATATTGATTAAGTTAATTGAGTATTAAATCCTAATTGAATTTTAAATTCAAAAGGGTTTAAATTAATGTTTGTTACTTATCTATAGGAATTGTTTAAGGTTGAATAAACTACTTTTAGGTGGTAAAATTCGGAATAAACACTTGCCATAAGATGAGGATAAAGATTGAAAAGAAAAACCCGAGTGAAAAGAGAGAGTAGGCGTGAACTTCCCTCTCTCTCTCTCAAAAATCTTTTCTTGGCCGAAATACATGATAAGTTGCAATTATATTAATATTTTAGATTAATTGTTGGCCTAATTATATGTTTTATTTATTTAATTTTAATAATAATTAATGAGTTTTTGTATTTTTATTAATTTATAATGTTTTTATAAATTTAATAAGTTTTAGGATGTTTTCAGGTGTTATATTATTAATCGGAGCTAAATTGGAGGTTGTTGGGTGATTTTAGAAGAAATAAAGCAAAAGAGGCTAATTTTGCCTAAAGCACAGTCGTGCTTTTCATAAGCACAGCTGTGCTTTCGAGGGTGGCAGGTGCATAGGCAAAAGGCACAGCCGTGCCACGAAGAGGAAGAGGCGTGCACAGCGTGAAATTAAGCGACACAGCCGTGCAATCTCGCAAGGCACAGCTGTGTCACGCAGCAGGAGGCGCGCGCATACGGAGCAGGTCACGCGTTTTTCGCCCAGGAGCACAGCTGTGCTTCAGCGAGAAGCACAGCTGTGCTTCGCCTTTTTCCGCCAGCAGTCGCGCAACCCTAGCACAGCACAGCTGTGCTTTGTAAAAGCACAGCTGTGCTTTTCTCCAGAGTGAAAATAAAACGCCGCTTCATCTTCTAAAAAAGGAGTTATATAGTTTTTAGTTTGTATTTTCTTATTCTTTCCTTTAGGCAGTAGACTTAGGTTTATTTTTCTTTAATTTTCAGCAACAATTTATTTTATTTTCATGTTTTAATTTTCCTTTTAAATTCTGTTTAACTTAGATTTAATTTTGAATTGAAATTTCCTTCTTAAATAATTTAGATTAATTTAGTTTAAATCTAGATTTTAGGGATTCAAGTGGATTCCAAGGTTGAAGAACAAGAACTTCAAGATCTATTTTCTCTCTCATCAAGGGTGTATTCTAAACTCTAATTTTCATCTTTTATGGTTATATTCTTGATGTTAGAGTAGTTAATCATGCTTGGGAGTTCTTGAATCGTATTTGTATTTTGGATATTTGGATTTAATAAATATTTTCATGTTTTCTTTTATTCCTCTTGTTATATATTGTTTTGCAATTATAATGATGATTGGAGCTAAATCCGAAAATTATTGTTTGTGCAAATGCTCTGTTCTTTTAATATTGACATTTATCTTTCCAGCTTAATCCAGGGATATGGTAGGTTGGTTTGTGGGTGTTGATGTTATTAGATTAAGAATAGTGAGGAATAAATAGGTTTAAGATAGCTTAATCCGGGATGGTAGGTTGTCTTAGATCTAGGATTTGGTAACCCGCACTTAAGCTAATTAATAGACTTAATCCAGGGATATGGTAGGTTTATTAATTAGAATAGCTTAATCCATGGATATGGTAGGCTTGGGTTCAGTTGGGTTGTCCAGAATTTCATGTTATATTGTTTTACCAATTTTCAGTTACATTTATGAGGATAGAATTTCCTAAGCATTTAATTTCATCCTTGAGTAATTTCTTGATGACCAATTTTATATTTAATTGTTAATTTATTTTCTTGCTTAGTTTAGTTTTCTCCACCAAACAAATTGGGGACATCTCAAATTCACTCATCTATAGATATTTAACTGGACAATCCTTGTTCCCTTGGGTACGATAACTCGGGGTCCTAACTATACCCCACTTTATTACTTGTCGATTCGGTACACTTGCCGAGGACCCGTCAAGTTTTTGGCGCCGTTGCCGGGGAATAATGGTGTTGTTTGTTTTATATCTATAGTTGAGTTAGTTTGAGGTTTTTATTTTTCTTTTTATTTTAATTTGGTGTTTATTTTTGCAGGAAAATTTTGAGACATTTTCAAAATGATGCAAGATAGTGATCAAGATTATGAGTTGTTCCTTTTGCGAGAACAAGTGAATGATATGATGAGGGAGATGCAAGAGTTACGACAAATGTATTCAACTTCACCAGTCACCTATTCACCGTCTTTTGAAGATCCTCACTCTTCATGTGTATCACAAGAGTATCACTTTGCCCATATCGAACGTCTTTCAAACTACAATTATTGTAGAGAGAGGGAATACCAAGCAGAAAGGAGAGAGTTGCAGGCTACAATCAACTTTCAAGAGGAAAGGATCAAGGCTCAAGGGAATCTATTAAGAAGTCAAGAATTGGAGATCCAAAATTTGGAATCCAAGTTAGAAATTTTAATTGTCTCTTCGAGTGATAAAAAAGATAGTGGTGAATTGAGTCATGCACCTATAGAGATTAATGAGAATATTGAAATTTTTGAGGATGGGTTGCATGAAGAAGAAAAGGAGCCAATTATTGTTGAAGAAAAATCTTGTGTTTTTTTGGAAACTAATTTCAATTTTTCTGTGCAGGATAGTGCACCAAAGGAGCAAGAGTTGAATGATTCTCAAATGGAAACACTGAATTCAGTCCATTTGAAGGATTTATTTAGGGTTGAAGAGCCGGTAGAGTTCGTGTATAGTGAACCCAAGGTGGAGTCATACTTCATCGAAGACATGGAATTTCCCACCTTGGTAGCTTTCGATGATTTTCTCCTACTGATGGGGGAAAATGAAGAGCAAAAACTGGAAAGACCATTATTTGGTTCACAAGCTCGTCCACCCGAGAGTGAAATGAGTCGAGCTGGGACTCAATAAACCAGAACTTATATTTTTCTTAACCCTTCCTATTTAATTTTTCTGTGTTTATGTTTTGATTTTTAATTACTAGTTGTTTGTATTTTTATTTTTATTTTTCTTAAAAAAATAAATAAATAAAAATAAAAATAAATAAATAAAAATAAAAAAAAAAAAAAAAATAATAACAATAATAATAATAATAAAATAAAATTATTATATATATTTTTATAAAATAATATTCCTTAAATTTTTAGTGTGTTAGAATGTTAATTTGTTATTTTTAATGTTTAATTTGTTGGATTTAATTTTGTGTATTTGGTTTTGATTTGTTTAATTGTTTTGGAAATTAACAGTTGAGAAGGAAGAAAAATTCAAAAGGAGCAAGAAGCGAAAAAAAATGGAACAGGGAAGTAGCATCAGGTATAGTGCAGAAGACACAGCTGTGCTTTTACAAAAGCACAGCTGTGCTTTCATTTAAAAAACACGCCCAACGTCGCGCATTGTAAAACACAGCTGTGCTTCCTTTAAAAGCACAGCTGTGCTTTTCACACAGCCCCTTTTAAAACACGCCTGTGCTTATTTTTGCTGCTCTTTTCTCTTTTCTTTTTCTCCCCTGTTCCCCCCTATTCTTCAAAATCAAAATTTTCTCTCAATTTCTCTTTGATCTTCACTGACAATCCAAGCTAATCTCAGGTAATTTTAATTTTATGCGGTTGTATAGAGCTTAAAAGGAATTCTTTTCATTTTCGTTCTTCAATTTTCCTATTTGCCGATTCTGATCTTTCCCAAATTTTTATGCAATAAATTCCAGATTTCTTTGGGTTAAAAGAATTAAGAGTTCTCTCTCTCTTTTCCGTTATTTATCTTCCAATTTCCTTAAGTCAGTAGCTAAATTCAACATTTCCAGGTATTTAATTTCCTCACTCTTCGCATTTTTATTTTCTCATTTTAATTAACTGGGTTTGATTCTCAAATGGAAATTTTGTTGTGTTAATTGTGAATTTTGATGTGTGTTGCTTCTTCGGGCCAACGTGAACAGAAATGGGTAATTAGGATTGAAAAGATTGTGCTTAAAAATCTAGTTAGAATCATGCTCACCAACTGTTTGATGAAATGCCTGAATGAGAAATGCATGTACATTAATGGACTAATAACGTGATTAATTCAGCAATTTGTTAATTTATCCTGGCCAACTCTGTTAATATGATATTTTGAGATAATGTTCATATTTAGATGGCATAAATTAGGTTGTGTAAACAGGCAATTAGGTCACTGTTGGCATGTCCACTGCTGATTTGGAACTTTAACTAACTGAGCTTTATCTGACCATATTGTACACTGAGCAATTGCATTTTGAGCCTAATTTCATATATGTGTTTGTGTTTAAATTGCTATTATAGCAGTGTTGAGTTGATGGATGCCATTTGAATTGAATTTGAACTCAGTACTCATTGTGTTAGATGGGGATATATTGTGTATTTTGCCTTGAAATATAGCTGCTGGAAATGGGGAGTTTGGACTTCAAAATTCTGAATTGAATGGCTTTGAGATAATTGGGGCAATTATGCATTGTATAAATATGGAAAGAAAATTTTTGCAAGTTGAATTCTAATTGCTTGAGATTATGCTTGGTATTATCTTGTGTTAATAATGTTGCTGTTGCTTTAGTTTTTAATTTAGATGCAATTGAATATTATGCTTGATTGAATTGAGTCAAATGCATGTTTGCTAGTTCCCGACTTGATGGGATTAGGATAAGTTGTTTTGGATGCCAATTTTTCACATTTTTATTTACATGCAACTTTGAATTTTTCCTACATATTTTTGCTGTGAATGAAGCAGTGATTAAGTGAACTTTGCATTTCTCTCTATTATTCTCCAATAATTGCATTTATTTTATTTTTGGCATGTACACTTCAAGAATTGATTATTTGTGTTTATTGTCATTCTCCACTTTGTGCTTTTCATCTTTAATTTCGTTAAATTCTAATTTGTGCAATCTTCCAATTGTTACTATTTTGTGCATAGAATTTGTACTTTAATAGGTTTATACATTTGCCTTATGCTTAATGTTTCAATTTTTGCATCATCATTAGCTAGAAAGTATATTTATTTTGCAAATTTCTGTTGTGACGTTTTGGTGAGTTTTGATATTATTCTTCCAATTTAGTTATAGATGTGATATGCGCTTAATGAAACCAAGAATGTTGTGAACAAAGTGTTTACTTTCTTTTTTCAGGAACCATGGTTCGTAACAGAGAGGAGCAACCATCAGCGCCCATTCAGCCTCCTGATTGGTTGACTCCAGAGCAGCGCACCCTGTTCAATAAGCTGGCTGCAAAAATTATTATTTCGAGTAGGTTCATGAGTATGAAGACACTCATTGACCTGGGCATTCAAGAGAGGGTATTATCTTTGCTGAGGAACATTGGATGGGAGGAGTTCTTTTCTCTGAATGGTCCGACTTATCCTGAGATAACATTGGAGTTCCTTAGTACGTTTCAGTACTCTCCTAGGTTATCTCTGGATGATCGGAATACCATTCAGTTTAGAGTGTGCAATATCCCTTATTTTCTATCTATTTCTGACCTGGCTAGATACTTGAGGTTGCCAGAGGATGGAGAGGTGCATGTTGTGGGTGACTCAGCTGTGCATTGGGCTATTATTGGGAAGCCCAATATGGATTTTCATGCGAGAAACACCAAGTCAACGAAGCTCCGCTCTCCAGTCTATCAGTACCTACATAGAGTGATGACTTCATCAGTGTTTATGCGATCGGGGTGTCCTAGCAATGTGAGCACACCAGATTTATTTTTTCTATATGCTATGGAGACCGGCACTAGAGTTAATGCCGTACCTTGGTTGTATAAGCAACTGAAGAGAGCCACCGCTACTTCAGGGAAGAGGATCGGGATTGGTGGATTGATCACCTTGATCATGAGAGCCCTGCATCTGCCTACTCCTGACATGGGACCAGCTTTAGGGTCATCGTACTTGATTGATGAGGAGGTAGTGCTCAGATGTAGGATCGCTATAGAGGATCCTTCTTCCGAGAGTGGATATCGACTTAGGAGAGCGGAGGAGATGGAGGCCCATGACTTGGGTGATGATGGAGAGGGTGACTCTGATGATGCCCACCTGCCAGCTGATCACGATACTGATGCGCCACCACCACCTCCGCCACAGAGAGATACTTCCAGTAGGAGGGTGAGACGGCGGAGTGATATTCCCTTCTCCCCTCCAGATATGAGCCGCTATGCTCAGGGGCATGATGAGCCATCTTCTTCTACAGCCCCTCCACCCTCAGCTCCACATCTAGATGCTTCTTTGGTGCAGACTTTGACATCTGAGATTCAGTCTATGACAGCATCGATGACGCAGTTTCAGACTTCTTTTAGTGAGTTGAGGAGGGAGCAGGCATCCTTCCAGGAGAGGGTGTGGGAGAGATTGGATGAGCTGAGCAGAGGATTGGCGGAGGTCAGGGCAGCTACTACTCAGAGTGACCAGATGATCTCTGGCATGGACTTATCGGTACAGCGAGCTTGGGAGCGACTGGCTTCTATTGAGACTCAGATGGAGCAGGTGCGCCGAGATATGGTCCTGGGAGCTGAGCAGAGAGATGCATTTTTGGGATCCTTCTAGCACAGGATTATGACACAGTTGGACAGGTTGAGCATTGAGATTCGTGGATTTTTCACTCCTGTTTCCACTGTGTTTCCTCCACATCTGAGACGACCACCACATTAAAATATTGTATATATTTCAGGAAGTGATTCGTACACAACAGATTTTGTATATATTTATTTATTTATTTTAGTTAATGAAATTGATGAAGTCAGGCAATGTATGATTTTGTTTACTTTATTATATTTTGGAATTGTGTGGCTGAGCCAATGACGTGTGATAGGATAGATATTATTTGTGTTGGCTATGAATCTCACAGATTTCAGAGTATTTCGATTTTGCACAGTGATTATTGGATTCTTGCACAGGTTTTGAATTTTCTTCATTTTGCACAGGTGGCATGCAGGAATTTTGTATGGTTGTTAATTTTGCACAGTAATTATTTTATGTTTGCCATTTTTGAGATGCTTGCAATTGATTTTAAATTGCAATGAGTTTTAGCACAGCATAGGGGAAATTTTTTGAAAAATATCTTTGTGAGCTTCATTTTTTTTTGCACTGAGGACAGTGCAACATTTTGAGTTTGGGGTGGAGTACCATTTCAATTTTTCAAACCAAAACCAGATTTGTTTTGTTTTATTGTCTTTTTAGTTTGTTGCGTTTGAGTAGTTGTTAGTTAGTTTGCTTTGTTTGTGGCGTGTTTGTGTCAAGTTTGTGTCTAAATATTTTTATGGTTGTTTCTTTTTGATTTTCCTTCGATTTAAATTTTTATTTCGTCCTAATAGTTCTCAATTGTGAATGATTTTGATCTCAGGTTTAGAAATTTGTGTTTCATTCAATATTAAGTTGAGTGAGATATAGTCATGTTTATATCTTTGTTTGTTAGACTGCATGTAAACTTTGATTATACTTTGCAATTTCTAAATTTTGAGCACTTTGGGCCTGTTTTCAAAAATTGAGAAAAATCTAGTTGCAATTAGGGGATTAGATGAAAACTCACTAAGAGCACTAGAACCTTTCTGATTACCCATCGAAGCGACCTAAGATGAGACACAACTTAGAAAATGATTTAGGCAACCCTTCTTTGTACAGCTACTTTAAATGACTTTTCCTACCTTAATTTCATTATCTCTTGTTAGCCCGTTGAGCCTATCAATTTAGTATGCTAAATGCGTGCTTATTTTATTGTTACACATATTAAAACTACCTTTAGCCTTAAATGATTTTTGCCTCCCTTAGAAGAGTGGCCACTCTAGTAAGGTTGGGTTTTTATTTTGGGTAAAAGGGAGTTTAGATTTTGTCAATTCTTGGTGTAAATTGCTGTTTGAGGATTGATTGGTGTGTGTAATGGAGAGTTGAGCCCATTTAAAGAAATGAGTTTGGGGTTGATATAGAGGAATGTGATTTAAGTGGTTTATTAGTTCTTGTTGGGATTTATAGACGAATTAAGTACTTTATTTATTGTTAATGGCTAGTTGGTTTTTATGCTTCTAAAATAAAATAAAAAAATAATAACGAAAAAATAAAAATAAAAAATAATAAAATAATAAAATAAAATAAAAAAAATAAAAAAATAAAAAAATTTGAAAAAGAAGAAGCATTGTAAGTTTTTCCTAGCTAATTGGGCAAAATGTGAGTTTGGGGTACAAAATTTAGTGAGACTTGAACTAGTGCCTTGTGAAAATCGGTGTTGAATATTATGTGGCATTTGTTATTGTAAGTTGAGTTTGATGATGCTAAGGTGTCTTTTAGACCAATTTTATTTTGATTATATGTGATTGAGTTGGGAATATTTATTAGTACAGTTGGGTGATTGTGTTTTGTTTAGGTAGTGGCTATTTTTCTCTAGTGACTTGATCTTTCTTTGTTAGCTAATTTACCTAAGCCTAACGTTACAACCAAAATGTAAGACCTCTTGATTCTTTGTTTTGTCTTGTTCTATTTAGTGGAGATGACCTTCTAGTAAGGTTTGGTACGTAAGAAGAGGCATATGGTGTTTCTTGAGCTTTGAGTGAAAAGCCATGAGTGCATTCACGCATTCGAGTTGATTCATTTTCCCAACATTGTATCTAGAAGTTTTGTTTTTAAATGATAAAAATTATGTTTTGGCCTTTTGCACACACACACAGAAATTGTGTAGTATGTTCTTGTGTTTATTTGTTATTTAGTGAGCATTGTTATTTGCAAACCTATTTTCTTGTCCCTTAATTGAGAATGACTCCTTATTTTCTTTTGTTGAGATTGAGATGATTGAGAATGTGGTTCATTCAGTTTACTCGAGGACGAGTAAAGGTTTGAGTTTGGGGTAGTTGATAAGTTGCAATTATATTAATATTTTAGATTAATTATTGGCCTAATTATATGTTTTATTTATTTAATTTTAATAATAATTAATGAGTTTTTGTATTTTTATTAATTTATAATGTTTTTATAAATTTAATAAGTTTTAGGATGTTTTCAGGTGTTATATTATTAATCGGAGCTAAATTGGAGGTTGTTGGGTGATTTTAGAAGAAATAAAGCAAAAGAGGCTAATTTTGCCTAAAGCACAGCCGTGCTTTTCATAAGCACAGCTGTGCTTTCGAGGGTGGCAGGTGCACAGGCAAAAGGCACAGCCGTGCCACGAAGAGGAAGAGGCGCGCACAGCGTGAAATTAAGCGACACGGCCGTGCAATCTCGCAAGGGACAGCTGTGTCACGCAGCAGGAGGCGCGCGCATACGGAGCAGGTCACGCGTTTTTCGCCCAGGAGCACAGCTGTGCTTCAGCGAGAAGCACAGCTGTGCTTCGCCTTTTTCCGCCAGCAGTCGCGCAACCCTAGCACAGTTGTGCTTTTATCCAGAGTGAAAATAAAACGCCGCTTCATCTTCTAAAAAAGGAGTTATATAGTTTTTAGTTTGTATTTTCTTATTCTTTCCTTTAGGCAGTAGACTTAGGTTTATTTTTCTTTAATTTCTAGCAACAATTTATTTTATTTTCATGTTTCAATTTTCCTTTTAAATTCTGTTTAACTTAGATTTAATTTTGAATTGAAATTTCCTTCTTAAATAATTTAGATTAATTTAGTTTAAATCTAGATTTTAGGGATTCAATTGGATTCCAAGGTTGAAGAACAAGAACTTCAAGATCTATTTTCTCTCTCATCAAGGGTGTATTCTAAACTCTAATTTTCATCTTTTATGGTTATATTCTTGATGTTAGAGTAGTTAATCATGCTTGGGAGTTCTTGAATCGTATTTGTATTTTGGATATTTGGATTTAATAAATATTTTCATGTTTTCTTTTATTCCTCTTGTTATATATTATTTTGCAATTATAATGATGATTAGAGCTAAATCCGAAAATTATTGTTTGTGCAAATGCTCTGTTCTTTTAATATTGACATTTATCTTTCCAGCTTAATCCAGGGATATGGTAGGTTGGTTTGTGGGTGTTGATGTTATTAGATTAAGAATAGTGAGGAATAAATAGGTTTAAGATAGCTTAATCCGGGATGGTAGGTTGTCTTAGATCTAGGATTTGGTAACCCGCACTTAAGCTAATTAATAGACTTAATCCAGGGATATGGTAGGTTTATTAATTAGAATAGCTTAATCCATGGATATGGTAGGCTTGGGTTCAGTTGGGTTGTCCAGAATTTCATGTTATATTGTTTTACCAATTTTCAGTTACATTTATGAGGATAGAATTTCCTAAGCATTTAATTTCATCCTTGAGTAATTTCTTGATGACCAATTTTATATTTAATTGTTAATTTATTTTCTTGCTTAGTTTAGTTTTCTCCACCAAACAAATTGGGGACATCTCAAATTCACTCATCTATAGATATTTAACTGGACAATCCTTGTTCCCTTGGGTACGATAACTCGGGATCATAACTATACCCCACTTTATTACTTGTCGATTCGGTACACTTGCCGAGGACCCGTCAATACATAAGGAGAAGAATTCTTTCTTGCTTTCTTGTGTGATTAGGCATTAATAGCATCAAAAGAAAGTGCAAGATCAAAAATTTTGTAGCTATAACCCTTGCCATTACAAAATACTTATATTGAGAGCTAGCATTCTCGGTTTTAAGCCTTGCTTGAAAGTGTGTGTGTGAGCATAGAGAGGATTGGCGCAAAGGCTATTCCTTGGCATTGGTGGTGAAGATCAAAGGTGGACAATATCATCTTAGTTTCTGGTCATCATCAAATTCATTTCGGAATAGGCATCTAAAGTTGTAAGTTTTTAAAAACCCTAAAAGTGCATGTTTCGATTCTTATCGTGGATTTGTTTGATGTGTATGATCGTTTTTCGATATTTTTCCGCTGCGTTATCTACATACACATACCATGACTTATTCCATCAGTGGTATCAGAGCCTAAACATGCTTATTTTAGTGCTTTAGATGCATGAAATAATTAATTAAAAATCGTTACTTTTAATACATGCAATGCTGAAATTTTCTGTTTTGAGTTTTTTGCATTGTTTTGGTGTAAAAACGATTTTAATTGATTAGATAGGTATTATAATTAATATGACATGTTAATATACTGTCCTAAGATGTTCTAGGAGCTGTTATTGGTCAGATTTAATTGGTAATACCTGATGGTATATGTTAATATTAAAACTAGGTGCTTTTTGGCATGTTAATTGTTAGTTTAACAACTAGTTTTGAATATTAAATGTAAAAACGTTTTTGGCATGTTTGTAAGTGGTTTTTAATGATTAAATATCAGGTCTGGACATTTTTAAAATTTGGTTTTAATTCTGGTCCATGACAATTTAATTGATTAATTTTAATATCACTTAAAACAATGACTAGTTTGTGTTTGTTACATGTTTAATCAACATTGTTTGTTTTGATTTGATTAAAATGGTAAAAACACATTTAGATCAGATTGGTACAATATATTAAATCATTTTTATGACCTTATTTGAATTATTAATTGACTCATAAAATTGATTTAAGGGTTTGTGCATTTTTTTGTGGCATCACATAAGCATTAAACAACTAGTTTTGTTGTTTGTTTGTTTTTATATGTATGTCGTGTATCATATATATGTTCTTCATGTTTTAATTCATGTCGGTATATATTATATATGTTTTTTTAATGTTTATGGGCAATATGACATAAAATTAAAAATGGAAAAATTGGAAATTATACTAGAGTTGATTTATAGCACAAATCTAACTAGTTTGTGTTTTGGGCTTTTAAGAGAACTTATTCAATAAGAGGATTTAGTCCATTGGGCCTCGGCCCAGGCCCATCATGGGGTCATCTCTTAAAGGTTCAAGTACACAATTTCAATTAATGGGCTTGGCTAAATTAATTAAAATTGGACTTTGTTTAATCCATGAATGTTATGTATATTTATTTGCTTGTTTGGTATGATGAATGGATATGCATGGTGCATTCATGGGCCCTGGGTTTTTGTAATTAATTATGGCCTGCGAGCCATTATGTATTATTGTAAAAGTTTCATTTATTTCTTAGAATAGAATTTACTTGAAGACTTTGTAAATCAAGATGAAGCCCACCGGAGTGGTGAAGCCCAACTCGAAGATTCTTGTGTAATAGTATAGAATCCTAGTTGTAGGTTTTATGGGCCCATGCGCTTTACTTTATGCAATTATTTATATATGCATGCTATGAATGGATGACAAAGCGTATGCCATGTAAGCCGTAATAAAATGAATCCCTAAAATAGTAAGTCACAAAGTTGCCTTCCTAATTCGAAACATGTCAAGGCATCGATCATCGGTAACGTAGACTAGGAGTCCTAGATGCGCCCGATTATCTTTGTGAGGCATGAGTTGTGAATGTAGGTTGGACTTAACATGGAAAGGGATGCCCGGACCTAGGCAACTAATAAATGGGTTTGTGCTATAACATCTTAAGATGTTAGCCCATTTGATCCAAGAGTCATGTACGAGTCATGATTGGAGTTATCCTACCTAAGTAACTTAACTTGTTAGGTGTACAAGCTCAGCTTGACTAATAAGGTTGTTGTGAAAAGTGGATCTTGGCCCACATTAAATCACTAACGCGAATTATTTAAAGGGATATTAATTCGGTTTGTGGGATTATTAATAAGACCTCATTTAATCTTGCTAAATTTTATTGTAGATTGAAAAATGGCATCTTCAAACAACAATTTCTCATTGCGATCGGTCCTTGAAAAGGACAAATTGAATGGCACCAATTTCATAGACTGGTCTCGAAACTTAAGGATAGTTCTTAAGCAAGAGAAAAAGTCGTATGTTTTGGATGCACCCTTGCCTCAAGAACCTGGTAGGAACGCCTCTGCGGTTCAAAGGGAAACTTTTGAGACCAAGAAGAGCGACTCCAATGATGTGACCTGTTTGATGCTAGCCACTATGGTGCCTGACTTGCAAAAGCAATTTATGGACCAAGAGGCTTATGCGATCATGGTGCACTTAAAGGAGATGTTCCAAGAGCAAGCTCATCACGAGAGGTTTGTGACAACTAAGGCCTTAATTTCCTGTAAGATGGCTGCAGGTACTCCTGTTAGTACGCATGTACTCAAGATGAAAGGGTATCTTGATACTCTTGAGAAGCTTGAGGTACAAGTACCAAAGGAATTGGCCACTGACTTGATTTTAGGATCATTGGCTGATGATTATGATCCATTTGTAATGAATTATAACATGCATGCGATGAACAAGTCAGTTACTGAGCTTCATGGGATGCTTAAGAATGCTGAAGAAAACATTCGAAAGACCAATCCCGTACTGATGGTTCAAGAGGGCATCAAGAAGGGACCCGCTAAGGGAAAAGGAAAGGGAAAGGCAAAACCCAAGAATGACCTGACTCGGCTCAAGTCAAATGGGAGTACACCTCAGGCCCAATCCAAGCCCAAGGCACAAAAGCTCAAGGAGAGCGAGAGCACTTGCTTCCACTGCAACAAAATAGGGCATTGGAGGAAGAACTGTGCTCTCTTCAAGGAAGAACAAAAAAAAGAATGGAGCCAAGGCGTCCAGTTCAGGTATTTTTGTTGTTGAAATTAACCTTTCTATTTCTACCACTTGGGTACTAGATACCGGTTGTGGTTCTCACATTTGTTCAAATGTGCAGGGGCTAAGAAATAGGAGGTTACTTGGGATGAATGAAGTGGACCTCCGTGTGGGGAATGGAGCACGAGTTGCTGCCATGGAGATAGGCGACTATCAACTCACTTTACCTTCCGGACTTTGTTTAGTTTTGAAAAATTGTTATTATGTACCTGCTATGAGCAGAAACATTATTTTAGTTTCATTATTGGATTTGGATGAATTTGATTTTGTTATTAAAAATGGCAATGCTCATATTCTTCGCCAAGGCATTTCATATGGCAATGCCATGTTGCAAAATGGCCTTTATATCCTTGATCTATCAAACAAAGAGTCCATATACAACATTAATACAAAGAGGGTTAAAGCAAACGAGTTAAACCCTACTTACTTCTGGCATTGTCGTTTAGGACATGCAAACGAAAAACGCATTTCAAGACTCCACAAAACTGGAGTGCTTGTGTCATTCGACTTAGAATCTTATGATACATGCGAGCCATGTTTGCATGGAAAAATGACAAAGAGTCCTTTTAACAAGAAAGGTGAGAGGACTAATGGCTTATTGGAGCTAATACATACCGATGTATGTGGACCATTAAGTACACAAGCCAGAGGTGGTTTTAGCTACTTCGTGACATTCACAGATGACTTCAGTAGATATGGATATGTCTATCTGATGAAGCATAAATCTGAAACTTTTGAGAAATTCAAAGTGTTTAAAACCGAAGTAGAAAACCAACTTGGCAAAAGTATAAAAGCCATTCGGTCAGATCGAGGTGGCGAATACTTAAGCCAAGAGTTTGACTGTCATATAAAGGAGTGTGGTATTATTTCACAGCTCACTCCTCCTGGAACACCACAATGGAATGGTGTGTCCGAAAGGAGAAATCGAACTCTATTGGACATGGTTCGATCTATGATGAGTCAAGCAAATCTTCCTATCTCTTTTTGGGGCTATGCATTAGAAACTGCTGCGTTTCTACTAAACCGTACTCCAACTAAAGCAGTTGAGAAGACACCATACGAGGTATGGACTGGGAAAGAACCCAATATGTCATTTCTTAGGATTTGGGGCTGTGAAGCACATGTTAAGAAATTAACATCTGACAAACTAGAGTCCAAATCCACTGTCTGCTTATTTGTGGGTTATCCCAAAGAAACAAAGGGATACTACTTTTACTCACAAGCCGAGAACAAAGTATTTGTTGCTCGCAAGGCTGTCTTCTTGGAAAAGGAGTTCCTTCTCAAGAAAGATAGTGGGAGTAAAGTAGAACTTGGAGAAATTCAGGCGCCACAAATTCCTATAGAGGATGAGTTGGAAATGGGATCAAGTTCACAACCACTTGTGGAACAAGAACCCATTACACAAGTACCTAGAAGGTCTGGTAGGGTACGTCAGGAGATTCAGAGATATGGATTTCTAATCACTGACAGTGACACTATTGAGTTAGTAGATCGTGAGGATCCTACTACCTACCGAGAAGCTATTGAAAGCCCAGACTCGAAAAATTGGCTTGAAGCCATGAAATCCGAGATGCAATCAATGTACGATAACCAGGTTTGGACCTTGGTTGATCCACCAGAAGGTGCTAAAGTAATTGAATGCAAGTGGCTATTTAAACTCAAAGCTGATAAGACCTACAAAGGTAGACTAGTAGCGAAAGGTTTTCGACAAACACATGGTGTAGACTATGATGAAACCTTTTCGCCTGTAGTCATGCTCAAGTCCATTAGGATCTTGCTTGCCATAGCTGCATATCATGATTATGAGATATGGCAAATGGATGTCAAAACTGCTTTCCTTAAAGGAAATTTACTTGAGGATGTGTATATGACACAACCTGAAGGTTTTGTCAATCCCAAGCATCCTAAGAAGGTTTGCAAGCTTCAGAAATCCATTTATGGATTAAAGCAAGCATCCCGAAGTTGGAATCTTCGTTTTGATGAGGCAGTCAAAGAATTTGACTTCGTCAAGAACGAAGATGAGCCTTGTGTATACAAGAAGGTTAGTGGGAGCATAGTAGTATTTCTGGTCCTGTATGTGGACGACATCCTTCTCATTGGGAATGATATTCCAACATTGCAAAAGGTTAAGCAATGGTTGGGGAAATGTTTCTCAATGAAAGACTTAGGTGAAGCTGAGACAATACTTGGCATTCGGATCTACAGAAATAGATCGAATCGGCTATTGGGACTAAGTCAAGAAAAGTACATAGACAAGGTACTAAAGCGTTTTAGTATGGGAGACTCAAAGAAAGGGTACATACCTTTGGCTTTGGGAGTTCCTTTAACTAAAGAACAGTGCCCTAAAACCAAAGAGGAAAGGGACAACATGAGTAGAATCCCATATGCATCTGCTATTGGATCTATCATGTACGCTATGTTATGTACTAGGATGGATGTTGCTCATGCACTGAGTATAACCAGTAGGTTTCAGCAAGACCCAGGTGAAAAGCACTGGTCTGCTGTAAAAGGGATTCTAAAGTACCTGCGAAGGACTAAGGATCACTTATTGGTGTATGGTGGTCAGGAAGAGCTCGTCATACAAGGCTATGCCGATGCTGCTTTTCAAACCAGCACTCAGGACTCAAGATCGCAATCTGGATTCGTTTTTGTTTTAAATGGTGCTGCTGTCAGCTGGAGAAGCTCAAAGCAAGAGACCGTTGCCGACTCAACTACAGAATCTGAGTATATTGCAGCAAGTGAGGCTGCAAAAGAGGCTGTTTGGATTAGAAATTTCATTTCTGGATTAGGAGTGGTCCCAAGCATCCTAGATCCATTAGAAATTTTTTGTGACAACAACGGGGCCATTGCACAGGCCAAAGAGCCCCGGTCACACCAGAAATCCAAACACATACTCAGGAGGTACCACCTGATCAGAGAAATCATTGATCGTGGGGACGTCAAGGTCAGCAAGATAGCAAGTGAAGACAATGTAGCAGATCCTTTGACGAAACAGTTGCGCCCAAATCTGCACGAAGCTCATTTGAGAGCATTCGGTCTTAGGGCTATGCCCAATTGGGACTAGTGCTAGTGGGAGATTGTTAGTGTAAGCCCTAGCCCCAATACATTGTAATAAAACACTTTAGTTAATAAATGAGGCATTTGTTTTACCAATTGTATTCCTGTGCATATCAATTGATAGAACTGTCCAAGAATGTCGTTTCAGTTTAAGTTATCATGTGTGAGGCACATGGTTGTAAGACCTTGAAACAAATGAGACTTCATTCTAAATATCCCTAGTCAGTCATTGTTATGGGAATAACAAATGAATTAAGACTAGTATGCTCTCTCTGATTAGTTGAGTTCTGTCTTACGGATCATAAGGACAAAAGTGTCAATCAGAGATCATAGATACATGTTTATAACATGGTATTTGGATACGATCCACACATGAGAACACTACATGGTACAAGTCATAAGTGTTCCTCATATGCAAGTTTTGTATCGGAGTTCTTAGACCTAAAATCTCTATGAAACTCTTTATGAATTACTGTGTACTTTGACATACACCTAACGTGCTCGTAACTGAGTGACAAGTATGGGTATGCTTGGGTATGCATTGATTCATGTTAGAGAGCATGAGAGAAGTGAAGGGATTACCCCTCTCTATAAGAGAGAAAAATATCATCGGCCACTTGATCAGTGAACTGAGAAGTGTATGGCCATACCGAGATGTAATAATGTGCAATCATTATTTATCTGAGAGTTCAGTGTCACTGGAATATCAAGAAAGGAATTAACTTACACATGAGGATGACTTGTTCCATGCCTTATGTTAATTCTGATATTTATGGGTAAGGGACTATACAAAATTGCATTAGGTCACCAAATGCCACTTGCATTTTCATTTAATTTGGAATGCTATAAATATCTTGCTAGAGAATATATATAGCCTTTGAATTAATTCATTAATTCAATTGCCAATATTAAATGGACCTATAGGATCGCACACAAAGCATTGGGCTTAAAATATTTAAATAAGGGATTGAGCATTAATTTGGGCTTTTAATAAAAGTCAAGCTAATGTATGTAATGGGTATTAAATTGCTATTGGACCTTGGTCCATGAGAGAGGAAGATTTCGGCCCACATGGTTTAATGTCAATTAATTTAATAATATTGATTAAGTTAATTGAGTATTAAATCCTAATTGAATTTTAAATTCAAAAGGGTTTAAATTAATGTTTGTTACTTATCTATAGGAAGTGTTTAAGGTTGAATAAACTACTTTTAGGTGGTAAAATTCGGAATAAACACTTGCCATAAGATGAGGATAAAGATTGAAAAGAAAAACCCGAGTGAAAAGAGAGAGTAGGCGTGAACTTCCCTCTCTCTCTCTCAAAAATCTTTTCTTGGCCGAAATACATAAGGAGAAGAATTCTTTCTTGCTTTCTTGTGTGATTAGGCATTAATAGCATCAAAAGAAAGTGCAAGATCAAAAATCTTGTAGCTATAACCCTTGCCATTACAAAATACTTATATTGAGAGCTAGCATTCTCGGTTTTAAGCCTTGCTTGAAAGTGTGTGTGTGAGCATAGAGAGGATTGGCGCAAAGGCTATTCCTTGGCATTGGTGGTGAAGATCAAAGGTGGACAATATCATCTTAGTTGCTGGTCATCATCAAATTCATTTCGGAATAGGCATCTAAAGTTGTAAGTTTTTAAAAACCCTAAAAGTGCATGTTTCGATTCTTGTCGTGGATTTGTTTGATGTGTATGATCGTTTTTCGATATTTTTCCGCTGCGTTATCTACATACACATACCATGACTTATTCCATCAAGAGTATAAGGCATATGTATGTGAGGCTATCTAGAGTTATGGCTTAATGCAGATGCTATCTTGTGTAGCATTACATGGAGTCTGATCCTAGTGAGAACATGGGTAAGACGACGAGTAGTATGAATCTGGTAAGAGTTGATTGACCCGCACCTTAGCGTGCCCCAGCAGAGGGTCTTGGTCCTGCACATGAGAATCTAGAACAAGTACAAGGGTTATTGCAATTGGTTGATAGATTGATAGCTCCTAAGGCTCCCATAGAACTTTTGAGAAAGAGAGGAGCAGAGGAGTTTAGTGGAACTTCCTTGGACCAATCAAATGTAGCGAAAAGACGGATAGGATATTACAAGAGATCAGTTGTCCTCCAAATCAGCGTGTAGCTTGTGCGATGCCATTATTACAAGGGTCGGCATACGATTGGTGGGAGCTTATGCTTCGCAATCCTCAAAGACCAGTTGAGCTATACTGGGACTTATTTCTCAAAGAATTTAAAAAGAAGTATGTTACTAAGGCCTACCGAGAGGCGAAGTGAAAAGAGTTTATCAATTTGAGATAGAGGAACTTGACAATTAGTGAATATGAGAAAGAGTTCAGTCGATTGAGTAAGTATGTGCTGGATATTCTGTTGACCGAGGACTTTAAGTGCCGTCAATTTGAGGATGGCTTGATAGAAGTGATAAGAGGACCCTTATCGGCTATGGCGGTTATGCACCAAGTGGGTTATTATCAGCTAGTTTCAGTGGCGATAAAGTTAGAAAAGTATGAAATGGTAAAGCATAGGCGAAAGCAAAGGAAGAGGGTATCGAATGGTGTAGCGACTGGTAATAAGAGAGCTAGAGATGTTGCAAGTGGACAAGTTGCTAGAGGGACTGCCCAAGTACCTTTGGAGGTAAGTAGTATTGCAATGCCCTCTAGTAGAGGTAGCAGAGCACTGAAATGTGAACACTGTCAGAGAGGTCATTGGGGTACATCCGGGAAGGTCACAGGAGCATGCTTCAACTGCAGTAGCATGGAGCACAGGTTTGCCAGTTGCCCAGAACAGAAAGAGAACAAGGACCAACAAGAGAGTAAAGCTAGTGGAGATAGATTTGGAACAGTAAGATGTAACACCCCCATACCCCCGGTAAGGAATATTGGGGCGCTACGCGGACACTTACGTATACATGTACATGCATTAGCGGAAGCGATAGCATAAACACATCCATATAAAAGTAATTAAATACTACACTAGGGCCCACTTGCATTTCATATTAACTACATATACATTTACATGTACCTTTACTTTGTGATTTTTCTACTTATATTACATAATGATTTTACTCAAAATGTAAATACTCTATCTCTAACTTATACAAAAAGGAGATCAAAATAAAACTCCTAGTGGCCTTGACCTGTAGATGTCCACTCACTGATCCGAACCTGTAACCTACACGGAAATAAACATCCGTGCTAAGCGATAACGCTTAGTGGGGATGAAAACAATGCGAAGGACTTCTTTACGAAGTCACAAATAAATCACACAATTCATGTAACAAAATCAACTAGCTCATGCATATAGCTTTTATACATGTATGGGTTGCATGCTCAATTATCAAGTACTATGAATTCACGTGCATATAACATGTATTCATTTACCTTTTTATATACACTACAATTTGTACATATCACGTATTCAAATGTGCACTATCATGTGTCCATATACATGTAAACACGCTCATGTAATTATACACTTGTATACAAAGCTGTCATGTAATTAAACATTACTCTCATGTACTATGGCTTCATTCGAAGCAACACTATAATCATCTCAAGTTCACTGCACAACATTTAACAAAACAAGCCTGAGTTCCTCTCATGGTGGATACGGGATGCTCTATAAAAAAACATTTTCGATAGACCGAAGTCACAAAACATTTTTATCTATCTCTATTAATGACCATTCTCGGAGGTCGACCCGCTTCACCCAAACGGGGCGGAACGTTGGCAGCTGCACTCTCTAATCCCTTTATAAGCATGCTTATCTATCCACTATAACGGTAATCAGGCTCAATACCGACTCACACACTATACACGGACATCAACTCATCAACTAAAATTCAAGTGCATTTATCAAATTCAAAGACATTTAATTGATGTAAAATCTTTAATAATCATCATATACATGTGTTCAACTCATGACATAAACATATAAATCATGCAAAGCAAGACAGAAGAAAGCACTCTCTTCAAAACAAATAAAACAAGATGCGAAGAGGTTCACTGTCGCGATCGTGATGGGAAGTCGCGCTCGCGACAGAAGTCAAATTCATTGTCGCGATCGCGACAAGAGGTCGCGCTCGCGACAGAAGTCAAATTCATTGTCGCGATCGCGACAAGAGGTCGCGCTCGCGACAGAAGTCAAATTCATTGTCGCGATCACGACAAGAGGTCGCGCTCGCGACAGAAGCTAGATTACAAAAAGGCTCTATACTCTATACCAAATGCGTTATATACCAATTCCTATGTTCATACGTATTTATCATGTCAATTACTATACTTCCTACAACTATACATTGTTACTTTATTAGTTAAATTACCATCTTTAATTATACTCATGTATTTTTCCATTAACAACTAATTTGTAATCATTTAGGAGCCCTAATCATGTATAAAACGTTAAAGGGAAAGGCAAGGGGTTTACCCATGCCAACCATGGGCTCAAAATGAAGAAAAAAGAGCATAATATAGGTTGTTCTGTCGCGAGGTCGCGACCTGTGTCGCGCTCGCGACATAGGCTCCGCTTTGGTGCCTCACAAGACTGCTTTTTACCCTAAAATTGTATCGTCTAAATGAACCTCTAAACGTCATTTTTAGGCAAAACGTTCTTCTTAACAATTGTTCGCTAGGATGTTAGCTTTCAAATAGGATAATTTTCAGGTCGTTTAGACATCTATAACAAAAGATATGATCTAAACAACCCATACTGTTCCAGTGAACCCGCCAGAACAGGGTCACCTACGTTTTAATTACTTTTTGGGATACTTAGGGCTAGAAATAGATCAAGTACCCTCTTAGACATTTTTAGATACGGATCTTATCTTTCATATGCAATTCGAATCAACACAATTGGAGTCCTATAGTTCTACCTATCACAAATACAATACACAGAGGTCTGATGACAAATAAGCAGAATTTCGCAAAAATCAAGCTCTATCATCAACACAAACACTCAAATGATCAGGTTACATACTTTAAACATATATAAACTTGTCATGAACACTGTAAGCAATCAAAATGAACATCTTGAGATAATTAAAGCTCATCAAGCATCTCTCATATAAACACATGCAAAGTTAACACAGTTACACTCGATCCCTACCTCTAGGAACTCGATCACAGTTCTCTACTCATTCCGATCTTCTCTTTTCCTTTATCGACTCTCTTGCCTCCAACTTGCACCAAAACCACACACAAAACACTTGGGGTTACTCTTCTTTTTTTTTTTACTTTAAATCAAAATAGAAACCAAGTAGTAGAAGAAGACTAAATAATAGTACTACTTACCTCTTCTCAAAAATCTACTCTCTTCATCCCAACCTAAATGAGTCTCTTTAGGAGCAAATGGAAAATAGAAGAAAAGAAAGGAAAGTGGAGCACGACCAATAAGAGCAAAGAAAACAAAAAGGAGAATTGAAAGGCCAAATGAAGGAATTGAAATGGGAGTAGGGAAAGTGGCCGGTCAACTAAAGGAATTAACAAATTAATTACCCACTAACCACATTAAAAGCCAACCATCTCATTTAATCCATCCCTATCCCAAGCCAAGCCAAGCCAAGCCAAGCCAAGCCAAATCAAGCCAAGCCAAGCCAAGCTAAGCCAAGCCAAGTGTCACCCTCTCAAGTTGCCATGTGTCAACACCCTATGATGCCACTTGTCACTCTCATATGCCGCCACTTGTCACTCTCATATGCTGCCACTTGTCACTCTTCTACGATGACACTTGTCACTCTCTTATGACACCATGTGTCAACTCACTACAACTCCAAGTCTCTTAGTCCCACTTATGCACACATCTCGCGAGGGGGTTCTGTCGCGCTCGCGACAGAACGCTCACGCCTGCACCAACCAGCTGAAGTTCGAAAACCGCTGGAGGGCTCTATCGTGCCTGCGACACTTGTCGCGCTCGCGATAGAACTCTCGCACATAAACTTACCTTTTTCGAACCAAACTCTGTAATTCTTTTAGGGCCACTTTGGGGTGTTACAGTAAGAAGTGGCAGAGGAAGAGGCAGAACCTCTCAGGCACAATCTACGAAGGTGGAAAAGCCAACTGCTGCTACTAGTAGTCTTGCACGGGTATATGCCATGATTCGGGAAGATACAGATGAGCCCATAGGTCCTTCCTGTAAGTTGTGATTTGTTAAGTTTTGATGCAAGTCCTTGAGATAGTGGTTAATCATATGTTAATTAGCGTGGAAATTTCGAGGATAAAATTTCTTAAAGGGGGGAAGATTTGTAACAACCCGATTTCGAACCTAGTAGTATTTGCAGGGTTATTATATAAAAGGGGCATAAGCGTAATTGGACATGTGTGAAAATGGAATTAATTAAGGACTTAATTAGAAGAGAATATAAGTTTTAAAAGAAAAGAATTTATTTTAGTGAGTAAAAGGATTTTAACTAAGGATAAAAAGAGATAAAAGTCAAGGATTGTTTAAGTTTGACCAATAGGGAAGTGACACCTAAGCTTGGGTGGTTGGAAGCATTAAATGAAAAGAGGAAAAGAAAGGTAAGGAGGAGAGAGCGAAAATTAGATTTTGCACTTTTGTTTTTCCCGTTCTTCTTCCTGCATGCGTGTGTGTTTTCCTTTCTTCTTCTCAATTCTTGCTTCCTCTCCTTCTCTTCTTTGGTTGATCTCATGAGATTTGGGTTGGAATTGAATAGATAAGAGTTTGAGTTTGAAGAGGTAAGTAAGTTGAATTGATTTTCTTCTCCTTTCTTCAGCATTTTGGATGAATTTTGGATATGTGGGTTTTTGTTTAAATGTGTTTGGTTGGTTTTATTGCAAGAAACTGGTGACAAGAGAAAAGACAAGGCTAAAGAGAAGGTTCGATCTTGAAGAGAGTGGTTTTGAATCTACCATTAGATGTTTTGGAGTTTATGTGTCTTTGTTGTGTTTTGCCTTTTTATTTGAACTTCTTGAAATTGAGTTGTAAAATTTGTTTACATGAATGTGTTTAATTGAGTTTTTGCATGGATATTAAGTATGATAAGTAATTTTGGCATATGAAAGTTGAATGTGAATTTGTATGATTTTAGAGTAAATTTCTTGGTTTAATGATTTATTGTGCTTTCTTGCCAAATTAATTATTTCTAACAAGTGTATTTGTTGCTAATATGATTATTAGCATGTTTAAAAAACATATGTTAAGTGATTTGAGGTTGTATGCATTTTAGATTGATGTTGGGTTGAGATGACCATGAATTAAGGTGGAGATGAGCGTTTCTAGGTTTGGGAGCTCACCTTTATCCCAAGCACGACCTAGAAATATGCGCAAGAGCTCGCATTTCAATCTCCAGTCGAGCTGCTGCTGAGCATGCTCTGTCGCAAGCATGACTAATATCGCGAGCGTGACAGAGCGTGTGGGAGCCGAGCATCCGATGTGTGGTCCCTGTCGCAAGCGTGCTGATGTGCGTAGGCACGATCAAGGCCCCAGTTTTCTATCGCGAGCGCGACTATTCATCGCGAGTGCGACCATTGGAGTTTTAGGCGTCTGTCACGAGCGCGACCTTGGTCACAAGAACGACATACCCCTATTAATCAAATTTTTTTTGTTTGAGATCCTTTGCATGGTTTCTTAATTATGAGATATGTATGAACATGCCTTGTAAAGTTCATTCGAGTTAACTTAAATGAATATATATGAATCATATGCTTGCTCAATTATTTAGTTTTATTTGAAATGAAGTAATGTGCTTTGGATGTGTTCTTGTATATGGGCAAGGTATATGTGGTAGTGATAGAGTTAGTTTGAGCCTGAATGGTCATAGTAGTAGATAGATAAGCATGCTTATAAAGGGATAGAGTGTGAGTGCAGCTGCTATATGTCGGCCCCATTTGGGTCTATAAGATGGCCCTGCTTAGGGCTATATGATTTGAGACTTAGGTCTCCCATTCTACCTTCTGGTATATATGTCTTGAGACTCATATCTCTATTTGTTCAATAATGTGTCCAATGAGTATTGTTAGTACCCGCATCAACTATTTACTGTGAACTCAGGCTATCACATGTCCATATTGTTATTATTATAGAAATGGTAGTATGTTATATGTTGAGTGAGTGGATATTATTGCAATTTTTTATTATATGCTAATAAGTATATATATGTGGGTGTTATAAAGATATATTATTGCATGATCGTTTCTTTAGATGTGTGTAATGTTTATAATATTGCATTTTAGAGCTTAAGTAGGGCATCATGAGCTGTTCGTATGTAAACTATTTGATTTATCATTTTTATATATTATGATTGTTGTGAATTCCATAGAGATTTCTTGTTTTTGTTCCTCCCTACCAAGCGTTATCGCTTAACACGGGTCTTTTCCCATGTAGGTGGCAGGTTCATTTTTGGAGTTAGGCATCTGCCGGTCGGCCACTAGGTGTAACACCCCAAAACCACCCCAGTAGTTTGAGCCTGTCCGTGTCTGTATATGTGTATTTTTATGTGTTGCATGTATATGTTAATTTGGATTATTTCTCTAATTTATGTGTTTGTATGTGTATTAGTATGAGAAGAGGAGATAGGATAGTGTATGAGTGGGTATATGGAAGTAGGGTGTGAACAAGAGATAACTTAGTGTGTATGGTAGTGTATGGGAGTAGGGTGTGTTATGGGGCAATTGTCTTATGGGGAGAATGACATGTGGCATAAAAGATAGGTTAGCATTTAATGGGTTTGGTGAGAGAGAGAGAAAGGGCAGCCATTCCCTTTGATCCCTGTTCCTCTTCCCTCTCTCACGCCATTCTCTCCTTTTCCTTCTTCTTCTTCTTTGTTCTTCCTTCTTCTTTGCACAATCTTGCTCCCTTTTCCTTCCTTGAGTGAATTAAGTTGTTTGGCTTGTGATTTTAAAGCTCAAAAGGTGAGTATGGGTTAGCGATGTCTTAGATTCTTCCTCCTATTCTCTAGGTTTTATATAATTATATATGTATATGTGGGTTATTATGGAATTGATCTTGGTTGTTGTGGGTTTGTGGTTCAGAGGAGTCTCCTAGACAGGCAAAAGGAAAGAAATAGCTAGCGGGAGCGGAGTTCACGAGTAGGAGCAAAGGAGATCAGGTTTGGGAACGTTTGTCTGTTGTACATATTTGTGATTTGAGTTAGATGTTTGCATTTTTGCTTTGGGTGGAGTTATGAGTTGGGTAACTATGGCTGAAATTGAATTAAGCATGATATGTGATGCTAGTGGGTGTGTATGGTTTGAAGAATTTGCAAGAAATTGTGGATAGTTGCACTTATTGTTAAAAATTGCTGTTTTGGGATTTCTTGGAATTGAGCATGTATTGGGCTTGATTTAATTGAAATAAATGGTGATAAAGCTGGGTTTTTAATTATATTATGCGCTGTTGATGCTTGTGTTGCTTAATTTTGGGGTTTGGAATCAATTTTGGATGTTTGAATGTGTTTAGTGTGAGAATTCTGCAGATTTTGGGCAGAAGAGCTGAAAAACCCGTATCTGTAGCGATCGCGACCGCGACAGAGCGCGGAGGTTTCAGCCCTCGCGCCGGCGAGAGAGGTGTCGCGCCGAGGAGCTCGAAGGGAGCTCTCTGTCGCGAGCGCGACAGAGTGCTCGAGCTCCGAACATGTCCAAGGTTCTCTTCTGTCGCGAGCGCGACAGAGAGCGGCACCAACATCCTCTCGCGAGCACGAGGTCACTCGCGATCGCGAGACGAGGCGGGGAGGTGTATTTTGGCTTCTGTCGCGAGCGCGACAGACGTGACTTCCAAATTTGGTTTCTTCTCCTTCTTGCTTGATGAGTTGAGTTCTTTTGCATGCACTCTTTTATTAAAGCCTTGACCACTTATTTAAAGGAATAACATGTATGTTAACTTAATAAATTTCCATGTAACCTGTTAATGTCGGATAAGTGGATAGTTAGGCATGCCTAATAGAGTTATGTGTTGCTGCAGCTATGTGTACGCTTTTAGACCCTGATCAGGTCCCCCAATTGGATCCTAGCGATCCTTCTGCTCGAATCTTTCTTAAGATTCTATGTGAAAGCAAATGGAACAAAAAAATCAATAGAACCTTTTGGTACCTTCGGGTATCTATGTGTGCATGATACGATATCGGTACCCTCGGGTATCTATGTGTACTCGTTATCCACTCATTTTGATTAAGCAGGTGCTAAGATGTTAATATGCCTTTGGTGCATGAATTCTGGATGATATATGTATATGTGATGTGAACTCTTAACTAATGAAGAATAGTTAGATTAACTGGGTATGAGGTTATATCTATAATTATACCAACATCATGTGTTTTCTGTTATCGTCACTGTGAGTGGCGGTTATGCATTTTTGTTTTCCCCACTAAGCGATTTCGCTTAGCACGGGTGTTTAACCGTGCAGGTGTGGAAGGTTTTGGTACGCATAATCTGGGCGTGTCGCATCGGGAAGGCCAACACAACTTGAGATCGGGGCTTTATAGCATAGGCTTTCCTTTCTTTTGTAGCAGATATAATGTTTTGTTGGCCCTTTGGAACAGTGTACCTTGGGCTATTGTATATTTGTTTTGTTTATATCTGTTGTAAAATGTAAAGACCTCTTTTGTGTATATTAATAAAAGTATTCATTTTGTTCAGTATCACTCTTCTTTCTTTCCGAGCTTGACTTATCCTTGATATGTCATTTTGTATGCGATGTTTTCATATTTGTACTAGTGGGATGTGATACTCCTATCTATCTGGACCCTTCTTCCCTTAATCCGAGTAGAAGTCTCCATGGTATAGGTTGGGGTGTGACATTAGGTGGTATCAGAGCTATTGGTTTAGATGTTACTGGGTTTCAGTTTGTTAGTAAGTCTGTTGGAGCTGTGTTGGCCTGATGCGTACTGCGTTTATGTTTTGTAGCTATGGAGTCCGCGCGTGAATCACTTGAGGGGTCAACGGAAAGTGCTAATCCCCAAGAGCAAGATCCCTCAGTTTTTGGTCCGGCTCAACCTCCTTGGGGGCGACCTGAGGTTCCTATTGGACCGTTGGAGGCGATGCTTCAGAATATGACGAGGGTACTTGAGAGGGTAACAGCACCCAGTGCCCCTATGGAGAAGTTAAGAAAGCATGGTGCAGAGGATTTCTTTGGTACTGGCATAGATGAATCTAATAAGGCAGAGATGTGGATAGAGAAGACGTCCAGAGTACTTAGGGAGATAAGATGTCCACCAGAGCAAGAAGTGGAGTGTGCACTGTCTTTGTTGCAAGGCTCTGCTTATGATTGGTGGAGGCTAGTGGTTAGTCAACCGCAGGTTCCTGAACCGATTACCTGGGAATTTTTCGAGAGTGAATTTCAGAATCGGTATGTAACTAAGCATATAAGGATGCCAAGTGGGCGCAGTTTCTAACTCTCAAGCAAAGAACAATGTTTGTGGCCGATTATGAAAATGAGTTTAACAAGCTTAGTAAGTATGCACCGCCAAGGGTTCTCACAGACGAGTTCAGATGTCAACATTTTGAATCAGGCTTAAATGAGTCTCAGAAGGTGATGTTAATCTCTTTGATGTCGGCTCCAAGTGTGAAGTACTATCAGTTGGTTCAAGCAGCCTTGAGGGCAGAGCGTTCTGAAAATATTCTGAGAGAGAAAGCTCAAAGAAGGAAGTCAGTAAGAGGTGGCTCTTCTTCAGGCAAAGGGCCGAGGGAGTCGCAAGGAAACCTTGTTGATGAGTTTGCAGCTAGTCCGGCTCCTAGAGGGAGGAGACAGGGTTCTTCCGGGGGATCGGGCATAAGTAGAGGAGAGGGAACTCCCAGATGTACTCATTGCAACAAACAACATTGGGGTGAGTGCCGATGGTTAACAGGAGGTTGTTTCAGATGTGGTTCTACGGACCATCTTCTTGCGAATTGTCCCAGTCAATATGGAGATCCTTCGGGGCAACAGGAAGGAAGCCGAGCTGGATCTAATGTACCTCAAGGAAGCCATAATTGGGGTAGAGGAAGGGGTCGTGGTGGACGACCTCGAGAGAGAGAACCCTTAGAATCAGTTGATCGCCCTGTGCCGACAGCTGGCAGGGCCTATGCTATGAAGGCCCGAGAGGAACAGAATGCTCCCGAAGTAATTGCCGGTAAGTTCTCTTTGTTTGATTTTGAACTTTATGCTTTGATTGACCCGGGCTCTACCCATTCTTATGTGTGTTCTGATAAGTTATGGGATAAATTGGGAAGTGAGGAGAAGATGGAATATGAGATTTGTGTATCTAGTCCTTTGGGTCATAGTGTTATGGTTAATCGGGTGTGTCGGAATTGTCCCTTAAAGATTCAGGGTACAGAATTTGTGGTGGATTTGATCTGCTTGCCGTTTCATGAGTTTGATATTATTCTGGGGATGGATTGGTTGGACAAGCACCGTGCAGTAGTGGATTGTCATAAGAAAGTGATGGTTTTAAAGGATAAGGACCAAATGTCTGTTGTTGTGAAGGGAATTGGAAGCAGTTCTCTACATAATGTGGTGTCAGCTATGAAAGCCAGAAGATTTATCAGGAAGGGTTGTGAAGCATTTTTGTCTGTGGTTTTGGACTCTCGGAGAGCACAAGTTAAGATTCAAGACATTCCTGTTGTAAGAGATTTTGTAGATGTCTTTGCGGAAGAACTACCGGGATTACCTCCCGAGAGAGAGGTTGAATTGTCAGTAGAGATTGTCCCTGGAATAGCTCCGATTTCTAAGGCCCCTTACCGAATGGCTCCAGTGGAATTGAAGGAATTGAAGAGTCAGTTACAGGAGTTGTTAGACAAAGGATTCATTCGGCCCAGTGTATCACCATGCGGCGCTCCAGTGCTGTTTGTCAAGAAGAAGGATAGAACTCTACGGATGTGCATTGATTATCGACAGCTTAATAAAGTAACTATCAAGATTAAATATCCATTGCCTAGGATTGAAGACCTTTTTGATCAGTTGAGAGGAGCTGGGGTATTCTCTAAGATAGACTTGAGATCAGGCTATTACGAGTTGGGGGTTAAAGAAGCAGATGTGGCTAAGACGGCTTTCCGGACACATTATGGTCATTATGAATTTCTAGTGATGCCTTTTGGTCTGACCAACGCGCCTGCAGCCTTTATGGATCTGATGAACCGAGTTTTTTGACCGTATCTGGACAAGTTTGTCGTGGTATTTATTGATGACATTTTGGTATACTCCAAAGACCGAAAAGAACATAAGGAACATCTTAGGCTGGTATTCCAAATGTTAAGAGATCATCAACTGTACGCGAAACTCAGTAAGTGTGAGTTTTGGTTGAAAGAAGTGGCTTTCCTTGGACATGTGGTATCAGCAGAAGGTGTACGTGTTGATCCAAGTAAAATTGAAGCGATTGTTAATTGGATGCCTCCGAAGAGTGTGCCAGAGGTGAGAAGTTTTTTGGGTTTAGCAGGGTATTATCGACGATTTGTTCAGGGGTTTTCAGTGTTAGCCTCTCCTTTGACCAGGCTACTTCGGAAGGAAGTCAAGTTTGTATGGACTAAAAAGTGTCAAGCTAGTTTTGATCGTTTAAAAGAGTTGTTGGTTAAAGCTCTTGTGCTCACACAGCCGGTTTCGGGTAAAGAGTACATTATGTACAGTGATGCTTTCGGGAGTTGGTTTAGGTTGTGTTCTGATGTAAGGGGATAAAGTTATAGCTTATGCATCGAGACAATTGAAGCCTCATGAGCGGAACTATCCAACCCACGATTTGGAGTTAGCAGCAGTAGTATTTGCGCTTAAAGTATGGCGGTACTACTTATATGGGGAGACGTGCAGGATTTTTTACTGATCACAAGAGTCTCAAATATTTGTTAATGCAGAGGGAGTTGAATTTGAGGCAACGGAGATGGTTAGAGCTATTCAAGGATTATGATTGTATTATTGACTACCATCCGGGTAAGGCTAATGTAGTGGCAGATGCTCTCAGTAGGAAGTCTATGTCGGTGTTGCCAGCTAGCCGAAGCAGATGGAGATTTGATTCTGAAGGTGCTCTGATTGCTCGACTTAAAGTTAAGCCAAGTTTGAGATCGGAGATTGCAAGGGCATAGTTAGATGACCATGTGCTACAGCGTGTTTGTCAAGCAGTGAAAGAGGGCAAGCGGACTGAGTACTTGTTAGATGGTGAAGGAGTCTAATTGGTTATGTGTACCTAATGTGGGCGAGTTAAGAAAGAAGTTATTGCAAGAAGCTCACTCATCAGTCTTTACTCTGCATCCTGGTGGGGACAAAATGTATCAAGATCTGAAACAATTTTACTGGTGGCCAGGCATGAAAAGAGATATAACAGAATTTGTTTCAAGGTGTCTCACCTGTCAGCAAGTGAAAACCGAGCATCAAGTGCCATCAGGATTGCTTCATCCCTTACCCATTCCTCAATGGCGGTTGGATTATTCTATGGACAAGTTAGCGGAACTTTATGTAAATGAGATAGTTCGATTACATGGGATTCCGTTATCCATTGTGTCTGATCGAGATCCGCGTTTTACATCCAAGTTTTGGAAAGAGCTTCAGGCGGCTTTGGGAACTCGGTTAAATTTCAGCACTGCTTTTCATCCACAGACCGATGGTCAATCAGAGAGGGTTATTCAAGTTTTGGAAGATATGCTGCGGGGTTGTGCTTTGGAATTATCGGGAAGCTGGGATCGGTATGTGTCTTTGATGGAATTCGCGTATAATAACAGCTATCAGGTAAGCATTGGTATGGCCCCTTACGAAGTACTGTATGGACGAAAATGTAGAACACTGGTATGTTGGACTGAATTATCAGAAAAGGCTATGATAGGTCCGGATATAGTGCGGGATACCGAAGAGAAAGTGAGGACTGTGCAACAGAACTTGAAAGCAGCTAAGGACCGACAACGTTCTTACGCTAATCTGAAGCGCAGAGATATTCATTACGAAGTAGGTGATAAGGTTTTCTTGAAAGTGCCACCGTGGCGTAAAGTTCTCCGTTTTGGGAAGAAAGGCAAGCTAAGTCCACGCTTTATTGGACCATATGAGATCCTAAGAAAAGTAGGTCCAGTAGCGTATCAGTTGGCTTTGCCTATGGAACTTGCTAAATTACATGACATTTTCCATGTATCTATGCTTCGGAGATATCGTCTGACCCTTCACATGTGTTACCAGTGCAAGATATTCTGGTTCAGCCAGATTTTTCTTATGATGAAGAACCGAAAAGGATTTTGGATAAGGAAATCAGACAGCTCCGGAATAAACAGATACCATTGGTCAAGGTCTTATGGCAACATCATGGTATTGAGGAAGCTACATGGCAACCAGAGAAAACCATGAGATTACAATACCCTCAGTTATTCGGAACAGGTAAGAATTTCGAGGACGAAATTCTGTTAAGTGGGGGAGTATTGTAACACCCCAAAACCACCCCAGTAGTTTGAGCTTGTCCGTGTCTATATGTGTGTATTTTTATGTGTTGCATGTATATGTTAATTTGGATTATTTCTCTAATTTATGTGTTTGTATGTGTATTAGTATGAGAAGATGAGATAGGCTAGTGTATGAGTGGGTATATGGAAGTAGGGTGTGAACAAGAGATAACTTAGTGTGTATGGTGGTGTATGGGAGTAGGGTGTGTTATGGGGCAATTGTCTTATGGGGAGAATGACATGTGGCATAAAAGATAGGTTAGCATTTAATGGGTTTGGTGAGAGAGAGAGAAAGGGCAGCCATTCCCTTTGATCCCCATTTCTCTTCCCTCTCTCACGCCATTCTCTCCTTTTCCTTCTTCTTCTTCTTTGTTCTTCCTTCTTCTTTGCACAATCTGGCTCCCCTTTCCTTCCTTGAGTGAATTAAGTTATTTGGCTTGTGATTTTAAAGCTCAAAAGGTGAGTATGGGTTAGCGATGTCTTAGATTCTTCCTCCTATTCTTTAGGTTTTATATAATTATATATGTATATGTGGGTTATTATGGAATTGATCTTGGTTGTTGTGGGTTTGTGGTTCAGAGGAGTCTCCTAGACCGGCAAAAGGGAAAGAAATAACTAGCTGGAGCGGAGTTCACGGTAGGAGCAAAGGAGATCAGGTTTGGGAACTTTTATCTTTTGTACATATTTGTGATTTGAGTTAGATGTTTGCATTTTTGCTTTGGGTGGAGTTATGAGTTGGGTAACTATGGCTTAAATTGAATTAAGCATGATATGTGATGCTAGTGGGTGTGTATGGTTTGAAGAATTTGCAAGAAATTGTGGATAGTTGCACTTATTGTTAAAAATTGCTGTTTTGGGATTTCTTGGAATTGAGCATGTTTTGGGCTTGATTTAATTGAAATAAATGGTGATAAAGCTGGGTTTTTAATTACATTATCCGCTGTTGATGCTTGTGTGGCTTAATTATGGGGTTTGGAATCAATTTTGGAAGTTTGAATGTGTTTAGTGTGAGAATTCTGCAGATTTTGGGCGTAAGAGCTGAAAAACCCGTATCTGTCGCAATCACGACACTGTCGCGACCGCGACAGAGCGCGGAGGTTTCAGCCCTAGCGTCGGCGCAAGAAGTGTAGCGCCGAGGAGCTCGAAGGGAGCTCTCTGTCGCGAGCGTAACAGAGTGCTCGAGCTCCGAACATGTGCAAGGTTCTCTTCTGTCGCGAGCGCGATAACCCTCGCGAGCGCGACAGAGAGCGGCACCTATGTCCTCTCGCGAGCATGAGGTCACTCGCGATCGCGAGACGAGGCGGGGAGGTGTATTTTGGCTTCTGTCGCGAGCGCGACAGACGTGACTTCCAAATTTGGTTTCTTCTCCTTCTTGCTTGATGAGTTGAGTTCTTTTGCATGCACTCTTTTATTAAAGCCTTGACCACTTATTTAAAGGAATAACATGTATGTTAACTTAATAAATTTCCGTGTAACCTGTTAATGTCGGATAAGTGGATAGTTAGGCATGTCTAATAGAGTTATGTGTTGCTGCAGCTATGTGTACGCTTTTGGACCCTGATCAGGTCCCCCGATTGGATCCTAGCGATACTTCTGCTCGAATCTTTCTTAAGATTCTATGTGAAAGCAAATGGAACAAAAAAATCAATAGAACCTTTTGGTACCTTCGGGTATCTATGTGTTCATGATACGATATCGGTACCCTCAGGTATCTATGTGTACTCGTTATCCACTCATTTTGATTAAGCAGGTGCTAAGATGTTAATATGCCTTTGGTGCATGAATTCTGGATGATATATGTATATGTGATGTGAACTCTTAACTAATGAAGAGTAGTTAGATTAACTGGGTATGAGGTTATATCTATAATTATACCAACATCATGTGTTTTCTGTTATCGTCACTGTGAGTGGCGGTTATGCATTTTCGTTTTCCCCACTAAGCGATTTCGTTTAGCACGGGTGTTTAACCGTGCAGGTGTGGAAGGTTTTGGTACGCATAATCTGGGCGTGTCGCATCGGGAAGGCCAACACAACTTGAGATCGGGGCTTATAGCATAGGCTTTCCTTTCTTTTGTAGCAGATATAATGTTTTGTTGGCCCTTTGGAACAGTGTACCTTGGGCTTTTGTATATTTGTTTTGTTTATATCTGTCGTAAAATGTAAAGACCTCTTTTATGTATTTTAATAAAAGTATTCATTTTGTTCAGTATCAGTCTTCTTTCTTTCCCAGCTTGACTTATCCTTGATATGTCATTTTGTATGCGATGTTTTCATATTTGTACTAGTGGGATGTGACACTCCTATCTATCTGGACCCTTCTTCCCTTAATCCGAGTAGAAGTCTCCATGGTATAGGTTGGGGTGTGACACTAGGAGTTCCAGTTGTAGTCCTTTTTTGTATTTTACTATTATATTTTGTACAGTTTTGTATTGTACATGTAAGAGATATTACGATTAACCTGTTGCATATGTCTTGCAAAGGAATATTTTGGTATGTGTAAGTTTTTATGTTTAAAAGAACGCTTTTGTAATCTTAATTATATATATATATATATATATTACATGGTTGATTTTTGATTGTTTGTATTTGGTTTATTGCTCCTGCTTCAATTGTATATGTATATTGTTTTATGCGTGGCGCATCGATATCCTCCTAAGGGATATTGGGGTGTTATAGTTCATGCATGTGTTAAGTTAGTTTAGATTGAGTTTGAGAAATGGTTATGTCAATTTAGCTGGTTTCAAGCTTGATAAGCTTGAAATGTAAGATTGGTTTTTGAGGTTCATTTTGACCTATTTTGATTGTTTATGTTATAAGATGAGTTTTATAACTCTGAATTATGTGAGGTTAATGGGATTAGAATTATAATTTCTATGCCTATAATTGTTATAGAATATTCCTTGTGTTTTGAGGACTCTAAGGTTTTCAAAATTGCCTATATGTGTAGCTAAAGTTCTTTAGGAGGGCCTTTGGAGCAGTTGTGTTCTCTTGGCTATAACTCTTTAATTTTGAGTCAAAATGCATTGAGGTTTGTGCCATTAGGGAGTTATCACGTAGTTGATCATTTGTTAAGAAGGCCATATGGGCTGAAAATGATGTTTTGGTTGGCTTTAGAAGTCATACAAGTGGAAATAGGAAAGTGCCTGGAAGAGGTAAGTGAAGTAGGAGCATTGAACATATAGTTCATGCTCTATCGCGAGTGTGACAAGGGCTGAGAGCACGACAGAAGGCTCTGTAAGGCAGAATTTGCAGGGTTATGTTCTGTTGCGAGCGCGAGTGCTATAGAAGTCTTTTGTGTCCTGTCGCGTAAGCGACTTGTGCCGCGAGCATGACATAAGGGTATGTTAGATCTGTCACCATGGCGACAGAGCTATGAGTTATGAACACGTGTTAGTTGTTCTATTATGTGTGAATTATTGTATTGGGTTTATGAATGATGATGCATATGGAAACTATAAATGTGTTAACCCATGTGAACATAGATAATGAAGTGCAAGTTTGTTTGATAAGCCATATGTGTGTACAAGATATCTAATGATATGATGTTGCTTGATGTGGTTATATGGATGTTATACAATGCGATAATGTGGACATTAATTGGATTAATAATTTAGCCTGCAAGTCGAGTCATAGATAGATAGGCATGCCTATAGGGTCAAGTACTGCAGCCGAAGCATTTTTTATTCCCGTTTGGAATCCCCAATGCATATAGAATCCTGTTTGGATTCACATAAGTGTGTGTATATATATGAATTTATCGGTACCTATGGCTACTAATGTGAAATTGTTGTACCTTCGAGTACTAATGCATAATTGTTGTATCTACAGATACTAATGCGATATATGGTACTTACAAGTACTAATGCGATATCCTGTTATCCACTTTTATGAATATACAAGCAAGGTAAGAAATTAATTATTAATTAATAATAAGTAATGTGAATAGTATGCGTTATGAGAATATGATGTGAAATTTGAATCTAAGAATATGCAGCCACAGTAAAAAATGAAAGATGAATTGTTAATAAGTGGTGTGAATTCTATGCATTATGAAAACTAGATATATATATCAGAATATAAGAATATGGTTTACTGATGATGTTATATATATATATATATCCATCATAGCAAACATTGAATATCATGTACATACTTTATAGTAATACACCAGATAGTGCATCAATTACCATTCCTATTCATATATATATATATATATATATATATATATATATATGAATAGGAATGGTAATTGATGCACTATCTGGTGTATTACTATGAAGTATGTATGTATGTATGTATATATATATATATATATATATATATATATATATATGAATAGGAATGGTAATTGATATACTATCTGGTGTATTACTGTGAAGTATGTACATGATAATATTCAATGTTTGCTATGAATGGATATTGTGTGTTGTTTTCCTACTAAGCATTATCGTTTAGTACGGGTGTTAATCCGTGTAGGATCTAAAGTAAAGCGCGTTTGAAGGATGGCCTCGCATCTTCTCTAATTAACAAATTAGGGTCCGTTATTTGTGTTGGTTCTTTTGTAATATGTACATTGTAATTATAAGTTTTGGCATGTAAATTAAAGTGATGTAATTGCTGAGTTTTTTAACTATAATCTATAATATGTATTAGAAAGTTAATAGTATGTAACATAAGTTGTCATCTAATGTTATGTATTTAACGTATGAGTTATGGAATGTATCTTGTTGCTTTAAAAAGGAATTTGTTAATTAAGGATTTTGTTTATTGCTCATTTGTGTGTATGCATCATGTGCGTAGTGACGCTCTTTAAATGCCGTAGCAAAGCTATGCGTGCGGTCGGGGAGGTGCGGTACAGGTTCTGGTATCAGAACGTAGCCTAGGTTTAGTCATTTCTGGACAAAGTGTAGAATAGAAATGCATATAGTTATGTTGACCTAATGCGGATGTCCTTATGAATGTACCAGATTGATGGATCTTTCTTAGGAAACTAGAGAAAAGACCGCAAAAAGTGTTAATCCGAGAGACCTAGAGATGTCTGTGTCTGGTCCTTCTGTACCAATGAGTGTTAAACGAAATGTTTTGATGGTATCGATGGATGCTCTGCTTAAGATGTCTCAAGATTTAGCAAGGGTGTTAGATCGAATGACAGCACCGAAAGATCCAGTGGATTTGTTCAGAAAACATGCACCGGAGGAATTTTGTGGTACAAGTTTGGGCGATTCTTTTAAAGCAGAATTCTTGATAGAGAAAGTGCAGAGGGTACTTGATGAAATCAGATGCCCTCCTCAACAAAAAGGAGAATGTGTGGTTTCTCTTCTACAAGGATATGCTTATGATTAGTGGAAATTGGTCCTAAGACATCATTTGCTTCCTACTCCAATTACTTGGGATTTCTTTGTCCAAGAGTTTCGTAACAAGTATATTACCAAGGCGTATCGAGAAACAAATTGGAAGCAATTTTTAAATTTGTGGCAGAGAACCTTGATAGTGGCAGAGTATGAGAAAGAGTTTTGTAGGCTCAGTAAGTATGCACCTGAAGGCGTGCTTGCAGAAGAATTTAGATGTTAGCGGTTTGAGGAAGGTTTAAATGAGTCGATAAAAGGAACTTCTGATTTCCATGACTACCTCTCAAAATGTGAGCTATTATCAGATAGTTTAAGCAGCCATGAGAGTCAAATGGTCAGAAGCCATTCAGAGGGAAAGAGTACAGAGGAGAAGTTCTTCTAGAGGTGGTGCTTATTTGGGAAAGATATCGAGAAATTCTCAAGTGGCACTTCGAGCTGAATTAGCTAATAACCCAGCTACCAGAGGCAAAAAACAAGGACCTTCTTTTGCATCCGGTACTGGTAGAGGTGGATCTAGTAACAGAAGTGATGTACCTGAGGGTCCCCATTGCTGTAAAAGTCATAAAGGTGAATGTTAGAAGTTGACTGACGCCTATTTCCGATGTGGGAGCACTATACACTTCTTAGCTAATTGTCCTAAAGCCTATGAAGTGAAAGGGGATCAACAGGAAGTAAGTAGAGGTGGATCTAATGTACCTCCAGTAAACTATAGAAGAGGTAGTAGATGTGGTAGAAGTAGAAAGTCTAGAGGTGGTAGAGTGTCTGAATCAGTTAATCGACCTCCTACAACACCAGCACGGGCTTATGCTATGAAAGCTCGTGAGGAGCAGGATGCACCAGAAGTTATGACTGGTACATTTTTACTCTTTGATATGTAAATGTTTGCATTAATTGACCCTGGATCCGCACATTCATATGTATGTTCTAAAAAGTTATGTGATAAAATGTCTTCAGTTGATCATTTAGACTATGACATGTGTGTGACTAGTCTATTGGGGAATAGTGTTAATGTGAATAAGGTGTATAGAGATTGTCCTTTAGTGGTTCAAGGTCAAGTTCTTGTACATTTGATAGAACTGCCTTTTCATAAGTTTCACTTGATTTTGGGGATGGATTGGTTAAGTAAGCATCGAGCTGTTGTTAACAGTAAAAAGAAAACAATTGCGCTTAGAAGTTCAGAACAATCTAAGGTGATAGTGAGGGGTGTACATTCTAATCCTTTAGTAGAGGTAATTTCTGCTATGCAAGCTTATCTGTGTCTGAGAAAATGATGTGAAGCTTTCTTAGCTCTTGTATTAGATTCTAAGAGGGAACAAGTTAGAACATAGGAGTTACCTATAGTGGAAGAATTTCTTGATGTGCTACCGGAAGAGTTGGTTGGTATACCACCTGAAAGGGAAGTTAATTTATCAATTGAGATTGTGCCGGCTACCTTAACTATCTCTAAGACATCTTGATCTATGGCTCCTACTGAGTTAAAAGAATTAAAAACTCAGTTGTAAGAGTTACTGGATAAGGATCGTATACGACCCAATGTATCACCCTGGGGTACTCCAGTCCTATTTGTTATAAAAAAGGATGGTAAAATGAGAATTGCATTATGTGATGCGCGCAAACCAACAAGGCCCCCTTTGAACCCACTTTTAGGGCTCGAGGGATTGGTTCGCGTCTTTTTTGATCTTGGGCATCGTGAGACATTTTGGATGCCTCCTACCCAATAGAACATTGGGAGAATCATCTAATCTCGCGACACCTTTAGGCACCTTGAGGCATTTTGGAGTCGGCACCCAATTTACGAGAAATTGGGAAAAGGGTCGTCTAACCTCGGGGGTCTTAAACCAGAGAACGTGTTCGAAACTTTACTTTTATTAATGATTTAAGTTAAATTTTATAAATGAGGTTTTAGCAAGACGAAATTCCATCTCTCATCTCATACGATCATGCATTGAATTTAAAGCGCATTTCATTCATCTTGGAAAGAGTTTAAACAAAACAATAAATAAATAAATAAATTATAAGAATAAAATTTGCCCTAAAAATTAATTACAAGGGCCCAAAATGAATAAGTAAATAAATACTTCATAAAAAGGGAATAAAAATACATCATACATAAATCGTGGAATTTATTAGGTTTTGGGAACATCGGTTCCTTTTATTTTAAAAAATTAGAGAACTATTTTTAGGCATTTATTGAGAAGACCGAGATGAGTGATCGCATTTTATGAAAATTAGTTCTCCATTTGATAGTGATATTTTATTGGGTAAAATAGGATATTGGTCCATTTTATTAGGAAAAATTCCAATTTTAATTGTTGTAAAAATGCGATTTTCTATAATGCGGACGAATTTTAAATATATTTTTACACTCAAGATAAAGAACAATATGATAAATAAAATACAATAGCAATTAGAAATCCAAACCCAAAATCGGAAGGTCTTAATTTCTCGATCCTCCGCTCCGCTCGAAAAGATCACTCAAGGTGAAATAAATAATTTTCGAGATAATAAAAAAGAATAAGATATATGTTAGTAAATTAAATTAAATAAATAATTTAATATAAACAAGCAATTAATTGAATGAACTAATCAATTCAAACGACCAATTAAACGATTATTCAAATTATATAACAATCAATTAAACTAATTAAATATATATAATCAGTCAAATTAATTAAAATATGAACAATAAATTAAATCAATTAAATTAGTTAAATATAAACCAAAATTGACAGTTGTATTAACAAAAAAGGTTGAATAAATATTGAAATCAATCAAATAATTCAGAATCCAACAAAATGATAAATTGATATTAATTATTTTTATAAACCATGTTCATGCATCATGCTAATAAATTAACCTAAATTAATGTTATTTATGACAAACACATTAGTGTACATACAAATAAATAATGACAATACACAGATTAATTATAACAAGCAAGTAATTAGTAATTTAATAGCTAGATTGATTATTAAGTTAATTATGAACCACAACTCTTAAGCCACAAGAAACCCATGAACAGTGGCAATATCAGAGAATAAATTACTAGTGAAAATAAACGGAAAATGAATGAATAATAGCAAGGAGGTTTAACAATATACAATAACCAAGTTAATAATAAATAATAATTAATGAATAATAAACATAAACTGATTGATAATCAATACTTAATGATAAACAACTATATTAATAATACAACAAGAACATGCAGATTAATCATAATAAGTAACAAGAAATATAACATAACAACAAGAAATAAATATACAAACAACAAGAAATACATTTACAGATAAATAATAAACCAAACAAACAAAAGATAGTTAGCAATAATCAATAAACATGCAGATTATGATTAATGACTAATAATCTAACAATATACAACAATAAATATAGACAGTATATACAATGAAGAGAGCAAATTAGGGATGCAAAATAAGAAAGAAAAGAAGAAGAACAGATTTAGCTCAAGTGTTTACCCTCAGATATGATTTGGATTTGAAAACTGAAAGAAGATTATTATTTCCTGTCGATTTGCATGGAAAGAAAATTAAAAAACAAGAGAAAAACTTTACATGAAAATTTTCTTGAAGAAAACTAGATGAAAACAATTGAATCACAAACTACAAGAATTAATTTCTTGGGTTCAAGAACAATTTCAGAAAATTTTTGAGAAGAAAATCATTTTTTGCTCTCCAAAAACCTTCTTTTTTTTTCTGTCTGTATTTTCTGGTTTTTTTCAGACGCTCTTACCAAAAAAAACCTTCTCCTGTTATCTGTTCTAATTTTTCTATTTATATTCCCTAAAATCCTTTAGGTTTTTAAAGAATTTTGGCTAAAAACCTTAATTTCCCCTCTAGAAACAGACATTTTTCCCTTTAAAATTGGATAGACCGCCTGAAATTTACCCGAAAAAGGCCAAAAAAAGGGAAAAAATGGTGCGCTAGAGGAAGGAGACGGGCCCGTAGCGCCTGCGCGCAGAGCCGCATATCGTGCGGCATGACACCCAACATGCCAGAGCATGGCCGCGTGTCGCGCAGCGCTACTGGCACAAGGGCACGCGTCGCCCCAGCCCCTGGCGACATGAGTCCCCTGCGGCACGCGTCTCCTCCGGGCCCATGCTCGTACGCTCGGCGCACAAATTGCACGATGCAGTACCGAAAAAAATGAGAATGAAATCCGAGAAATAAAAATAAACTAAAAATAAAAATAAATAAATAATTAAAATAAAAAAGGCTTGGATAAGAAAATCATCGTTTTTTAATCATTTTACTCGTGAGCAAGTGTCATTTGCATCATCGGGTACCCTTGGTTTGAGTTGCCTCAGGGCCCAGTGTCTACACATTGATAACCTACAGCTTAATAAGGTAACAGTGAAGAATAGATATCCTTTACTTAGGATTGAGGATTTGTTTAATCAGTTGAAAGCAGCTAGTGTGTTTTCAAAGATCAATTTGCGATCAGGATATTATCAACTACAAGTAAAGAAGGAGGATATTTCGAATACTACATTTAGGACTCGATATGGTCATTATGAATTCCTAGTAATGCCATTCGGGTTGAGTAATGTGACTACAGCATTCATGGATTTGATGAACCGAGTGTTCAGGCCGTTTTTAGATTAGTTTGTTGTGGTGTTTATTGATGACATACTTGTGTATTCAAAGAAAATGAACACCATTTGAGAATTGTGCTTTAGACCTTGAGAGAATAATAATTGTAAGCTAGGCTTAGTAAATGTGAGTTCTGGCTTAGAGAAGTATCTTTCTTAGGTCATATTGTATCTTCTGAGGGCATTAAAGTTGATCTGGCTAAGATAGAAGTAGTAGTGAGTTGGAAATCGCCCAGAAGTGTGCCTGAGATTAGAAGTTTCTTGGGCTAAGTGGGTTATATCGGCATTTTGTAAAAGGATTTTCAATTATTGCTTCTCCACTCACCAAATTGCTTCATAAAGGGGTTAAGTTCATATGGTCAAATAAGTGTCAAGCTAGTTTTGAACAGTTGAAAAGATGCTAGTTGAAGTGCCCATTCTGGACAACCTATTTCAGGAAAAGAATATGCCATGTATATCGATGCTTCAGGAACGGGATTGGGCTGTGTATGGATGCAAGATGGGAAAGTGATAGCCTATGCATCAAGACAGCTAAAACCGCATGAACATAACTACCCGATAAATGATCTTGAGTTAGCTGCTATAGTATTTGCTTTAAAGGTTTGATGCCATTATTTGTACGGTGAAAGATGCAAGATTTTCACTAATCATAAGAGCATCAAATATTTACTTACTCAAAAAGAGTTGAATTTGAGACAAAGGAGATGGCTTGATTTGTTTAAAGACTATGACTGTATTATGGATTACCATCCTGGTAAAGGTAATATAGTAGCTGATGCTTCGAGTAGTAAGTCAGTCTCAGCTTTGACATTGCAACTTATCAAATGGAGATTTGTAACTGATAAGGCATTAATAGCTTAGTTGAAAGCAAGACCTAGTTTGAGGAAAGAGATAGTGGATGGATAGAAAGATGCTTCAGGAACGGATTGGGATGTGTATTGATGCAAGATGGGAAAGTGATAGCCTATGCATCGAGATAGCTAAAATCGCATGAACATAACTACCCGATAAATGATCTTGAGCTAGCTGCTGTAGTATTTGCTTTAAATGTTTGGCGCCATTATTTGTACGATGAAAGATGCAAGATTTTCACTAATCATAAGAGCCTCAAATATTTACTTACTCAAAAAGAGTTGAATTTGAGACAGAGGAGATGGCTTGATTTGTTTAAAGACTATGACTGTATTATGGATTACCATCCTGGTAAAGGTAATATAGTAGCTGATACTTCGAGTAGTAAGTCAGTCTCAGCTTTGACATTGCAGCTTATCAAATGGAGATTTGCAACCGATAAGGCATTAATAGCTCAGTTGAAAGCAAGACCTAGTTTGAGGAAAGAGATAGTGGATGCAAAAAAAGATGCTTCAGGAACGGGATTGGGATGTGTATTGATGCAAGATGGGAAAGTGATAACCTATGCATCGATACAGCTAAAACTGCATGAACATAACTGCCCGATAAATGATCTTGAGTTAGCTGCTGTAGTATTTGCTTTAAAGGTTTTGCGCCATTATTTGTACAATGAAAGATGCAAGATTTTGACTAATCATAAGAGCCTCAAATATTTACTTACTCAAAAAGAGTTGAATTTGAGACAGAGGAGATGGCTTGATTTCCTTAATGACTATGACTGTATTATGGATTACCATCCTGGTAAAGGTAATATAGTAGCTGTTGCTTCGAGTAGTAAGTCAGTCTCAGCTTTGACATTGCAACTTATCAAATCGAGATTTGCAACTGATAAGGCATTAATAGCTTAGTTGAAAGCAAGACCTAGTTTGAGGAAAGAGATAGTGGATGCACAGAAAGATGATTCTAAGTTGCAACAGATTATGCAGTCAGTCAGGAATGGTGACAAGACATACTATTCAGTATACAAAGAAGATGTCCTATATTACCAAGATCTGTTGTACGCAGCAAATGATAAAGAGTTGAAAAAGAAGCTTTTGCATGAAGCTTATAATACGCTCTTTACCATACATCCAGGTGGCAATAAGATGTATCGAGATTTGAAACAGTTTTATTGGTGGTCTAGTATGAAGAAAGATTTGGTTGAGTATGTTTCCAAGTGTTTGACTTGTCAGCAAGTGAAAGTGGAACATCAAGTTCCATCAGGTTTGTTGAATCCTATTCCGATTCCACCATGGAAATGGATAATATTACAATGGATTTTGTAATAGGTCTTCCAAAGACATCTAAATAGCATGATTCTGTATGGGTGATCATTGATCGGTTTTCCAAGTTGGCTCATTTATACCGATTCAACTTGATTACCCTATAGACCATTTGGAAAAACTGTATATAAATGAGATTGTGCGACTTCATGGTATTCCTTTATCCATTGTATCTAATTGAGGCTCGAGATTTACTTATAAGTTCTGGAAAGGCTTACAATTTGTACTTGGTACACGAATGCATTTCAGTACAGCTTTTCATCCACGGACTGATGGACAATTGGAAAGAGTAATTCAAGTGTTAGAAGATTTGCTTCGAGCTTGTGTTTTGGACTTTTCTAGAAGTTTGGACAAGTACATTCCATTGATGGAATTTGCATATAATAATAGTTCTCAAGTGAGTATCGGCATGGCACCTTATGAAGATTTTTATGGTAGAAAATGTCGAACTCTTATATGTTGGGTAGAGTTGAATGAGCATTAGATAATTGGGTTTGATTTTGTAAGGGATACTGAAGAAAAATCAAAGATTATTCAACAATGGTCAAAGACTACAAGTGACAGGTAAAAGTCCCATGATATAACATCCCAAAAATGGCCTAGTTAAAATTGCATGTTTAATTGGACATATCAAGGGTAATTTGGTAATTGTGTTAGTGAATTGGGGTTTAATTAAGGATTTATCAGAGTTTTATTGATGATAAAAGAAAAGGAAGAAAGTCAAAGAAGTGGAATATAAGTTCCAATGAGAGATGGACATGTGGCTTGGTAGGTGAGTGCAGTAATGGAGATTTGAAAGGGTGAAGAGAGAGGGAGAGCAGAAAAGAGTTGCTTCCCATGGAAGCCACTAGTTGTTCCTTTTCCTTGCTTTTCCCGTTCTCTCACTCCCTCCTCTCTCTCATTTTTCTGCTCTCTACTCTTTCCTACATTGTTCTTCACGTTTGAGCTAGGGTTTGTGATCAAGAGTTGTTTTTCCAAGAGGTAAGTGGTTGGGTGTACTGATTTGCTTCTTCATCTCCATCCTTTTGGGTTGATATGGGTTATCTGGTTTGTTCATGGGTTAACTGAGCTATTGTTTTGGTTGGATTATATGAAAGAATCTGAAGAGAGAAGAAAGAGCAAAGGAAAAGGAAAAGTGGTATATTGAAGATTGTGGCTTGAGCTCCATTTCAGGTTTGGGAGCTTTGTGTTTGGCTATGTAGGTTTGAGTATTGTTGTCCACTTCTCTTCGGATCCTAGTGTGATATGTGAATATCTGTCATTTATGTGTTTTGGTACATGAAAATGCATGAGTATAATAGATTTGTGTATATGATTTGAGATATAAGAGTTATAATGCTTTGCATGTCAATTTTGAAGAGCATGTACATGAACATGAGATGGATTTTCTGGGTTTCTGCAACCTCTATATATGTTGATTAGATATGTGTTAATATTGTGTAAATTGAGTTTTTATTGTTATAAGCATGTTTTAGAGGCACTAGAGGTAAGATTTTACATGATTTTGCATGATATTTGGTTATGGGGAAAGATTGGCTTTTGGTTTTCAAGCACGATTTTTCCAGCATTTTGCTGAGGAAGGGAAAACATGCTCCTATCACGAGTGTGAGAGAAGCGAGTCAATGCTTTCTCTCGCGGTTGATCCGATCAGCCTGAAATCATTCACAACACGTGAAGAATAGTCCGTTCAGAAGTAGAGGCCGCTCGGCATAGCCCCGCTCAGCATGGGAGTCTTCACGACACAAAAAATTCTTCACCAGTCATGAAGATAGTCCGTTCGGAATGCGATCCGCTAAGTATGGGATCCCGCTCGGCTGATTATGCACGTCTCGGTTGATTATGCACGATTTGGCAGAGGGAGCATGACTTGTGCTTCCTTGGCTACTATCGTGAGCGCGACGGTGACCCATATGCCCGCCTACCCTATTTTCCGAAAATGGTTTTCAAGCTTCTTTTACATGGGTTTTACTATATGGTACACGATTTGCTTATTATATGGATTATTAAATAATAAGATTTGTATATAATTTATATGTATATGGATTATGTGTCTATGACTTACATGATTATGATAAAGTCTATATATATATATATATGTATGATTTATATGTCTCTGAAATTGGTCAATATACATGTATACATGAAACTATATGATTATACTTGATTTTATTCTCTATTATATGATAATAATGCTAGAACATGATTGAGTTGTTATTTGAGCCTGATGGTCATAGTAGTGGATAGATAAGCGCTTATCAAGGGTTAGAGTGTGAGTCCAGCTGCTATATGTTACAAGTTATATGTTGACCCCGTTTTGGTTTATATGATTTGAGACTTCGGTCTCCGGTATACCTTCGGGTATACATGTTTACACGTGATTCGAGACTCGTGTCTCTATATGCTTGGATACTGTGTCCTATTAGTATCATTAGTACCCGTATCCACTAGTTACTGAGTAATCAGGCTATTATATGAGATTTGTATATGAGGCCATTATATATGATTATGATATGTGTTCCTAGTGATCCGAAAATGGATATATGTTACATGTATATGTACATGCGATATGACAAGGTATGATGCGATACTTATAGTTGGATATCAATGGCTAAATGTTTATATTGTGGGGATGCATATGAAGAATGACTACTTGGATATGAATGGCTAATTACTCTATCTTGTGAATATGCATATGATGAATAAGCAATGGTCATATTCCTATATATATGTGTGTGACGAATACTTGTTATAAGCATGAGTAGTATACATTTATATGCTTTGGTTCTTATTAAGCTTATATATTTTTATTGCAAGTATATGTATATGCATGTTTTGTTCCTCCACACTAAGCATTATCGCTTAGCACGGGTTGTTTTCCCGTGTAGGTGGCAGGTTCATTTTGGAGTAGGACATCTGCAGGTCGGCCACTAGAAGTCTTTAGTTGGAGTTCTTTTTATCTTCCGTATATTTTGATTTTCGAAATGTAATTCTGAAAAGGATCGATTTTGTATATGTATATGTTAAATGTTTACAAATCCCTTTTTGTAAAACGATATGGGCATTTATGTACGGTTTTTGCATCTTTATGATTATATGTATTTGCTTTTAGCATGCTTGAGTATATGAATTTGTATTTATATGCATAGCACTCCGATATCCTTCGAAGGCGGATATCGGGGTGTTACAGTTTGGTATCAGAGCACTGGTTGAGTCGGTTCTTGTCTATGTGATGCTTGAGTATAGAGTCCTTGCATGAGAGTCTGTCTAGAGTCATGGCCTAATGCAGATGTTGTTTTATGTAGTGTCTAAATGGAGTCAGATCCGAGTGAGTTTATGAGCGACATGATGGAAAGTGTTAATCCGATCGAAAGTAATCCGGTCGGACAGGATAGACCTGCACGTGAGCGTGCACAAGCAGAAGGTCTGGGTTTTGGGTTTGAGAATCCGGCATTGGTACAAGGGCTATTGCAACTAGTGGATAGATTGACTTCTCCTAAGGCTCCTTCTGAGGTTTTGAGGAAAACGGCAGTGGAAGAGTTCTATAGAACCTCTTTGGACAAATCAGACGTGGCGAAATTCTAGTTAGAGAAGATTGATTGGATTGTACAAGAGATAGCTTGCCCTCAGCATCAACGAGTTGTTTGTACCGTATTGCTTTTACAAGGATCGGCATATGATTGGTGGAAGATTGTGCTTCTCAACCCACAGAGACTGGTTGAATTGACATGGGAGTTTTTTGTGCAATAATTTGAGCAAAAATATGTTACCAAGGCCTATTGAGAGGCAAAGTGGAAGGAATATATAAGTTTAAAGCAAAGGAACTTGTCGGTTAGCAACTATGAGAAAGAGTTCAGTCGCTTGAGTATGTATGTGCCTACGACATTGTTGACTGAGAATTTTAAGTGTCAGCATTCTCAAGACGGGTTAAGTGAAGTGATTAGACGTCCGTTGTTAGCTGTAGCGGATATGCAACCAGTTGGGTATTATCAGTTAGTGTCAGCGACAATTAAGTTACAAGAATATGAGATGATAAAGTAGAGAATAGAATAGAAGAGGAAAGCATCGGATAGTGGTCTTGTCAGTAATAAGAAGGCCAAAGGTGCTCCAATCGGACAAGTGACTAGAGGGACTGCTCAAGTGCCTTCTGAAGTGGGAAGTGTAGCGCCGCTTGCTAGTAGGGGAAGTAGAGCATCGGAATGTGAGCATTGCCAAAGACAGCATTGGGGTACGTGTCGAAAGATCACAGGAGCGTGATTCAAGTGCGGATGCATGGAGCATCGGTTTGCTAATTGTCCCGATCGAAGGGAGAATAAGAGCCAACAAGAGAGTAAAGCTGGTACAGATAAATCTAATGCAACAAGAAGCAATCGAGACAGAAATAGAGCTCCTTAGGTGCCATCAAAAATCGTGCATCGGATCCCGACCGAGGGAGAGTATGTTCAGCCACGAGTGTATGCGATGATTAGAGAGGATACTCCCGAGCCTGCAGGTCCTTCTGGTAAGTATTAATTTGTTCAGTTTTCATATGAGTTTGATTTTGGTAATTGCGATGTAAGTGCTTAGCGGGGAAATTTCGAGGAAGAAATTTCTTAAGGAGGAGAGAATTGTCACATCCCAAAAATGGCCTAATTGAAATTGCATGTTTAATTGGACATATCAGGGGTAATTTTGTCATTGTGTTAATGAATTGGGGTTTAATTAAGGATTTATAAGTGTTTTATTGAGGATAAAATAAAAGGAAGAAAGTCAAAGAAGTGGAATATAAGGTCTAATGAGAGATGGACATGTGGCTTGGTAGGTAAGTGCATTAATGGAGATTTGAAAGTGTGAAGAGAGAGGGAGAGCAGAAAAGAGTTGCTTCCCATGGAAGCCACCGGTTGCTCCTTTTCCTTGCTTTTCATGTTCTCACTCCCTCATTTGTCTCATTTTTCTGCTCTCTACTCTTTCCTACACTGTTCTTCAAGTATGTGCTAGGGTTTGTGATCAAGAGTAGTTTTTCCAAGAGGTAAGTGGCTCGGTGTACTGATTTGCTTCTTCATCTTCATCCTTTTGGGCTGATATGGGTTATATGGTTGTTCATGGGTTAACTAATCTATTGTTTTGGTTGGATTATATGCAAGAATCTGAAGAGAGAAGAAAGAGCAAAGGAAAAGGAAAAGTGGTATCTTGAAGATTGTTGCTTGAGCTCCATTTCAGGTTTGGGAGCTTTGTGTTTGGCTATGTACGTTTGTGTATGGTTGTCCATTTCTCTTTGGATCATGGTGTGATATGTGAATATCTGCTATTTGTATGTTTTGGTACATGAAAATGCATGAGTATAATAGATTTGTTTATATGATTTGAGATATAAGAGTTATAATGCTTTGCATGTCAATTTTGAAGAGCATGTACATGAACATGAGATGGATTTTTTGGGTTTTTGCAACCTCTATATATGTTGATTAGATGTGTGTTAATATTGTGTAAATTGATTTGTTATTGTTATAAGCATGTTTTGGAGGCACTTGAGGTAAGATTTGACATGATTTTGCATGATATTTGGTTATGGGGAAAGATTGGGTTTTGGTTTTCAAGCTCAATTTTTCTAGCATTTTACTGAGGAAGGGAAAACAAGCTCTTATCGCGATTGTGATGCTTGTCATGAGCACGACAAGAGCGAGTCAACCCTTTCTCTCGCGGTTGATCCGATTGGCCTGCAATCCTTCACGACACATGAATTTCTTCATGAGTCCTGAAGAATAGCCCATTCGAAAGTAGAGGCCACTCGATTTAGGCCCGCTCGGCATAGCCCCATTCGGCATGGAAGTCTTCACGAGTCATGAAGATAGCCCATTTAGAATTAGAGCCGCTCGGCGTGGGAGCCTGCTCGGCAGGAAGTGCCCGCTTGGCTGATTGTGCACGTCTGGATTGATTGAGCACAACTCGGTAGAGGGAGCATGACTCATGCTTCCTTGGCTACTGTCGCGAGAGCTACAGTGACTCATATGCCCGCCTACCCTATTTTCCAAAAATGGTTTTCAACCTTCTTTTACATGGGTTTTACTACATGGTACATGATTTGCTTATTATATGGATTATTAAATAATAAGATTTGTATATGATTTATATGTATATGGATTATGTGTCTATGACTTACATGATTATGATAAAGTCTATATATATATATTTATGTATGATTTATATGTCTCTGAAATTGGTCAATATACATGTATATATGAAACTATATGATTATACTTAATTTTATTCTCTGTTATATGATAATAATGCTAGAACATGATTGAGTTGTTATTTGAGCTTGATAGTCATAGTACTGGATAGATAAGTGCTTATTAAGGGTTAGAGTGTGAGTACAGCTGCTATATGTTACAAGTTATATGTTGACCCCATTTAGGTTTATATGATTTGAGACTTCAGCCTCCGGTACACCTTTGGGTATACATGTTTACACATGATTCGAGACTCATGTCTCTATATACTTGGATACTGTGTCCTATCAGTATCATTAGTACCTATATCCACTAGTTAGTGAGTAATCAGGCTATTATATGAGATTTGTACATGAGGCCATTATATATGATTATGATATGTGTTCCCAGTAATCTGGAAATGGATATATGTTACATGTATATGTACATGCTATATGACAAGATATGATGCGATACTTGTAGTTGGATATGAATGGCTAAATTTTATATTGTGGGGATGCATATGAAGAATGACTACTTGGATATGAATTGTTAATTACTCTATCTTGTGAATATGCATATGATGAATAAGCAATGGTCATATTCCTATATACATGTGTTTGACGAATACTTGTTATAAGCATGAGTAGTGTACGTTTATATGCTTTGGTTCTTGTTAAGCTTATATATTCTTATTGGAAGTATATGTATATGCATATTTTGTTCCTCCCCACTAATCGTTATTGCTTAGCACGAGTTATTTTCCTGTGTAAGTGGCAACTTCATTTTGAAGTCGGACATCTGCAGGTTGACCACTAGAATTCTTTAGTTGGAGTTCTTTTTGTCTTCTGCATAATTTGATTTTGGAAATGTAATTTTATAAAGGATCGATTTTGTATATGTATATGTTAAATGTTTACAAATCCCTTTTTGTAAAACGATATGATTATTTATATATGGTTTTGGCATCTTTATGATTATATGTATTTGCTTTTAGCATGCTTGAGTATATGTATTTGTATTTGTGCTCGTAGCGCTCCGGTATCCTTCCAAGGTGGATACCGGGGTGTTACACATGCGGATTTAAAGAGAAAAGAAATATAGTTTCTTGTGGGTGACAAAGTCTTTTTAAAAGTCTCTCCTTGGAGAAAAGTGCTTCGATTTGGAAAGAAAGGGAAATTGAGTCCGAGATTCATTGGACCTTATGAAGTGCTAGAAAGAGTTGGAACAGTGGCATATCGGTTAGCCTTACCTCTAGCTTTAGCTAAACTTCATGATGTATTCCAAGTGTCTATGCTCCGAAGATATCGTCCACATGAGTCACATGTTTTTTCCATGCAAGATGTGCAAGTGCAACTATAGTTCTCTTATGATGAGAATCCTAAATAATAGTGGCACAAGAAGTAAAACTACTTCGGAATAAACAAGTTCCGTTTGTAAAAGTGATTTGGCAACATCATGGAATAGAAGAAGTAACATGGGAACCTGAATCAGTGATGCGAGCTCAATATCCTCTTCTATTCAGTACATGTTTGAATTTAGCGGATGAAATTCTTTTTAAGGAGAGAAGAGTGGTAATGACCCCTGAAATCTACCCTAGTAGCATTTTGCTTAATTAAGGTAATTAGACAAGTTTCATTTAGGGTTTTTAATTTTTGATTTAAGTGTAATTGGAAAAGAGGATATTATCAGCTACAAGTAAAGAAGGAGGATATTTCAAAGACTGCATTAAGGACTCAATGTGGTCATTATGAATTCCTAGTAATGCCATTCGGGTTGACTAAGACTCCTGCAGCATTCATGGACTTGATGAATCAAGTGTACAGGCAATTTTTAGATCAGTTTGTTGTGATGTTTATTGATGACATACTGGTGTATTCAAAGAATGAGAAAGAACATGAACAACATTTTAGAATTGAGCTTCAGACCTTGAGAGAAAAACAGTTGTATGCTAAGCTTAGTAATTGTGAGTTTTGGCATAGAGAAGTATCTTTCTTGGGTCATATTGTCTCTTCTGAGGGCATTAAAGTTGATCTAGCTAAGATTAAAGCAGCAATAAGTTGGAAATCGCCCAGAAGTGTGCCTGAGATTAGAAGTTTTTTGGGTTTAGCAGGTTATTATCGACGTTTTGTAAAAGGATTTTCAGTTATTGCTTCTCTACTCACCAAGTTGCTTCGTAAAGGCGTTAAGATTGCTTCGTAAAGGGGTTAAGTTCATATGGTCATATAAGTGTCAAGCTAGTTTTGAAAAGTTGAAGAAGATGCTAGTTGGAGCACCGATTCTGAACCAACCTATTTTAGGTAAAGAATACGCTATGTATAGTGATGCTTCGGGAACTAGATTGGGATGTGTATTGATGCAAGATGGGAAAGTGATAGCCTATGCAATGAGATAGCTGAAATCGCATGAACAAAACTACCCGACACATGATCTTGAGTTAGCTACTGTAGTGTTTGCTTTCAAGGTTTGGCGTTTTTATTTGTATGGTGAAAGATGTAAGATTTTCACTGATCATAAGAGTCTCAAATACTTGCTTACTCAAAAAGAGTTGAATTTGAGACAGAGGAGATGGCTTAAGTTGTTTAAAGACAACAACTACATTGTGAATTACCATCCTAGTAAAGCTAATGTAGCAGTTGATGCTTTGACTAGAAAGTCAGTCTCAGCTTTGACATTGCAACTTGTCAAATGGAGATTTGCAATTGATGGGGCATTAATAGCTCGGTTGAAAGATAGACCTAGTTTGAGGAAAGAGAGTGTGGATGCATAGGAAGATGATCCTAAGTTGTAACAGATTCTGCAGTCAGTCAGGAATGGCGACAAGGCTCACTATTCATTGAATAGAGAAGATGTTATGTATTACAAAGATCCACTGTACGTTGCAAATGATAAAGAGTTGAAAAAGAAGCATTTGTATGAAGCTTATAATACGGTCTTTACCATGCATCCAGGTGGCAATAAGATGTATCAGGATTTGAAACAGTTTTATTAGTGGCCTGGTATGAAGAAAGATGTGGTTGAGTATGTTTCTAAGTGTTTGACTTGTCAGTAAGTGAAAGCGTAAAATTAAGTTCCATCAGGTTTGCTGAATTCTATTCTGATTCCACAGTGAAAATGGGATAATATTACAATGGATTTTGTAACAGGTCTTCTAATGACATCCAAACAGCACGATTCTGTATGGGTGATCGTTAATCAATTTTCCAAGTCGGCTTATTTTATACTAATTTGACTTGATTACTCTATGGATCATTTGGCTAAAATGTAAGTAAATGAGATTGTGTGACTTTATGGTATTCCTTTATCCATTATGTATATGTTTACTTCAAAGTTCTAAAAAGGCTTGCATTTTGTATTTGGTACATGACTACATTTCAGTACAGCTTTTCATCCACGTACTGATGGACAATCAAAAATAGTAATTCAAGTGTTAGAAGATTTACTTCGAGCTTGTGTTTTGGACTTTTCCAAAAGTTACGATAAGTACATTCCATTGATGGGATTTAGATCTAATAACAGTTATCAAGTGAGTATCGGCATGGCACCTTATGAAGCTCTTTATGGTAGGAAATGTCGAACTCCTGTATGTTAGATAGATTTGAATGATCATGAGATAATTTGTTCTAATTTGGTAAGGGATATTGAAGAAAAAACAAAGATTAGTCAACAACGGTCGAAGACTACAAGTGACAGGCAAAAGTCCCATGCCGATTTAAAGAGAAAAGATATAGAATTTGTAGTGGGTGACAAAGTCTTTTTGAAAGTCTCTCCTTGGAGAAAAGTGCTTCGATTTGGAAAGAAAGGGAAATTGAGTCCAAGATTCATTGGACCTTATGAAGTGCTAGAAAGAGTTGGAACAGTGGCATATCAGTTAGCCTTACCTCCAGCTTTAACTAAGTTTCATGATGTATTCCATGTGTCTATGTTCCGAATATATCATTTAGATGAGTCACATGTTTTATCAGTGCAAGATGTGCAAGTGCAACCAGATTTCTCTTATAATGAGAAACATAAAGCAATATTGGCACAGGAAGTAAAGTAACTTCGGAATAAACAAGTTCCGCTAGTGAAAGTGCTTTGGCAATATCATGGAATAGAAGAAGGAACTTGGGAACCTGAATCAGTGATACGAGCACAATATCCCCATCTTTTCAGTACAGGTATGAATTTCACGGACAAAATTCTTTTTAAGGAGAGGAGATTTGTAATGACTCGAAATCTACCCTATTAGCAATTTGCTTAATTAAGATAATTAGACAAGTTTGATTTAGGGTTTTTAATTTTAAATTTAAGTGTAATTGGAAAGAGGGCCTAATTGCATTAAATAAATAAGTTAAGTGACTAAGATGTAATTGTGCATGACTAATTAAAGGAAGGATTAATTAAGGCTAAATGGGATTAGCTAAATTAATCTAATGTGAGTGCTTTCTAAGTGTCTTGAGCTGGCTTTGCCAACTCCTCCTTGGACTCTTTGTCCGGCCATTCCCTTGGTCCATTTCTGTTCTTCTTTTTCTTTCTTCTTCTTCTTCATCTTTAGGTTTAGTCCATTGTGTTCTCGATTGATTGGTCAATTGATTTCGCAGCTATGTGGAGTTCTTAGCAAGTCAAGGTAAGTGATACATTATATTCTTCTTTTTCTTCTCCTTCTTCTTTTCTATGTTGAGTTTGGAATTGATCCCTTGTCCAATTCTAGAAATTGGATGTGTGTTGTAGTGGAAGAAACCAGAAAAACTAAAGGAAAGGAGAAGCTTGGTGAGCCAAGAGTTAAGTGAGCTCTTTGGAGCAAAGTAGTTAGAGGTGTGGGAAACTGTGTGAATATGTATTAAATTTATAGTTGATGTAATCTGAAATGTGTGATTGTGATGTCTGTTGAATTGAATCGAAGATGTGTATTTATTATGTAATTCAATTGCTATAAAGTTTATTGACTTATAAGCATGAAACCCTGTTTTAGGAGACTTGAGAATTTGTTGTGTAATTTTTGAGTTAATGGATATCTATTTTGAAATGGAATAAGCTGAAGTATTCATGCATATGTTAAGGTAGTTTAAATTAAGTTTGGAGAATTGGTTGTGCCAATTTAGTTTGTTCAAGCTTGATGAGCTTGTAAGTGTAAGACTGGTTTTTGAGGTTCATGTTGACCTACTTGGATTGTTTATCTTATAAGATGAGTTTTATAACTCTGAATTGTTTGATGTTAATGGGATTCAAATTATAATGTCTATGCCCATAATTGTTATAGAATAGTCCTTGTACTTAGAGGACTCTAAGGTTTTTAAAATTTCCTATATGCGTTGCTAAAGTTCTATAAGAGAGCCTTTGGAGTAGTTGTGTTCCCTTGGCTATAACTCCTTAATTTTGAGTCCAAATGTATTGAGGTTTATGCCATTAGGGAGTTAACATGTAGTTTATCATTTTGTAAGAGGCCGTATTGGCTGAAAGTGATGTTTTGGTTGTATTAGAAGTCATATAAGTGGAAGTAGGAAAGTGCCTAGAAGAGGTAAGTGAAGTAGGAGCTTTGAACATATAGTTCATGCTCTGTCGCGAGTGCGACAGAAGTCTTTTTGTGTCCCGTCGCACACGTGACTTGTGCCGCGAGCGCAACAGGGTATGCCAGGTCTGTCGTGGGCGCGACAGAGCTATGAGTTATGAACACTTCTTAGTTGTTCTAATGTGTGTGAATTATGGTATTGGGTTTATGAATGATGATGCATATAGAAACTATAAATGTGTTAACCCATGTGAACATATATAATGAAGTGTGGGCTTGTTTGATAAGCCCTATGTGTGCACAAGATATCTAATGATACAATGTTGCTTGATGTGGTTATATGGATGTTATACAATGCAATAATATGAACATTATTGGATTAATAATTAGCCTGCAAGTCGAGTCGTGGATAGATAGGCATGCCTATGGGTCAAGTGCTATAGCCGAAGTGTTTTTGATTCCCTTTTAGAATCCCCAATGCGTATGGAATCCTGCTCGGATTGACATAAGTGTGTGTGTATATATGAATATATCGGTACCTACGGGTACTAATGCGAAATTGTTGTGCCTACGGGTACTAATGCGTAAATGTTCTATCTATGGATACTAATGCGATATATGGTATTTATGAGTACTAATGCGATTTCCCGTTATCCACTTCTATGAATATGTAGGCAAGGTAAGAAATGAATGATGAATTAATAATAAGTAATGTGAATGCTATGCATTATAAGAATGTGATGTGATATCTGAATCTAAGAATATGCAGGCACGGTAAGAAATGAATGATGAATTATTAATAAGTGGTGTGAATTATATGTGTAACACCCCACTCCCATCCACATGCAGCTACGCTACAGCGGTCGGAAGCGGTTGTCACCGCACTCATACATGCAAGCTCAAACTAATCAATACAATAATATGATTATACTACATTTCCAGGCAAATTAATTTTGTTGGCATGCAGTGGAAACATTCACATCGCATAGTCCGATTAAGTTACATCCCATACTGAGTTATATAATTGTTATTACATGCCAACCATAGTTCATTAGTTACATGCCTTAGCAAAATATTCAAAAATCCTACACTATGAATGAAGTCCTAATGTGCTGATTACTCCAAGATGCGGGGACGTCCACAGGGTCACTTTGCTGACGAACCTACACGAATTGAAACCCGTGCTAAGAGATAACGCTTAGCGGAGAAACAATAACAACATATATACAATATTCATGCATGCATATATAAGTAGTGACCAATGATCAAACATGGTGTACATGGCATCGTTCACATTTCATGTTTATACACATAACATGCTTGCAACCTCATAGGTACTTCAGTATTAGTAGTTATAAACACAACAATAAGTTACGACACTTGTCATATCAACTCATGATAAGATTATGCTTTGACATTAACCGTATTATATCTCATCGCATCTTACATGCATATTCAAAAGCATATACCCATCACATAAACAAGCACATTCATTGATTAATTTCTTTTGTTATTAAGCCTTGCCTGCATATCAATGACGCAGATAAGCGGGTATCGCATTTCTGCTCAAGAGTACGATAAATTCCATTGAATCAGTATATACACATTTATCACCTTGGTACCCGAGGGTACAGAAATATTCAATAATTCACCTTAAGGAATCCAAATTGGATTCAAATCGCATTAGTGATTCCAAAGGAATTAGACGCATTTGGCTGCAGCACTTAGACCCTATAGGCATGCCTATCTATCTACAACTTAACTCGCAGGCTAAACATTATTAAGTCTAGTTTTCATTGTAATAGCAAATACAACATTATAATATCATTCAGTTATATCTCACCACATCGCTCATATTCTTTGTAATTTTGCATCACAATTTCTTCATCATAGCACATACATACAATCATATGTGTAAACATATTGATCAACATAAATCTCATGTATGTGCAATTTTAATCACATGTTTATAATAAGATTCAAATCATACACATGCTAATCACCATTTAATAACTGAAGTGCCAATAAATAAGGTTTGAAATAAAATGAGTTCAAACGGAACAAAAAAGAATGAAAAATCAAACTTTCAATTTTCAGGGCAGAGGGCATTTACACGACAGTATGATATTGTCTTACCGCCTTGTAAGACATCCTACACGGTGGTAAGAACAAGTCATACCACCGTGTAGTATGCCTTACACAATCCCTCAAGAACAGAATGCATTTGCACGGCGGTATGGTAAGCCTTACCCAAGTGTAAAATGCCCAACCCAAAATATGATCATAACAAAATGACTTTATACAGCGGTATGCAAAGTCCTTACCGCCGTGTAAAATCACGGACAAGCATTTTTAAAGAACAGAATGTGTTTACACGGTGGTATGCCCATTTCATACCGCCGTGTAAATCACCCTATCCCAGATTTTAACTAAAAACTCACTTGCTTTAAAAATCGATTTCACCCAAACTCATTTTAACATGCAATTTTGCCATCTAGTGAACTCCCAGCCTTGAAGCCCACTAAACCATCTTAATATAAACTAAGCCCACAGCCTCATTAGTCCTAGTTAAGCCCATCTACAAATCTGATTTTCTTAATTCCATAAACCCATGCAATGCAAGTCCAACCCTCTAACAATATCTAGCCCTTTAACACTTTAATCACTTAAATAATTTTATCTATGCAATTAAGTCCCAATGAACACAAATTTAAATTCCAAATTTTAGAATCCTATCACATGCCATAACCAATTCACATAATTAAACACATAATGTTCCTAGGGTGATATACGGGCTGTTACAACTCTCCCCTCCTAATAAGAATTTCGTCCATGAAATTCATACCTGAATCAAAGAGATGATGGTATTGATCTCAAATAGCCGCTTCTGGTTCCCATGTTGCCTCTTCCATCCCGTGGTGTTGCCAAAGAACTTTAACCAACGGAACTTCCTTGCTCCGTAGCTGTTTCACCTCTCTAGCAAAAATCTCAATAGGTTTCTCATCATAAGAGAAATCTAGTTGCACTTGTACATCCTGTACATCTGAACGATACCTCTGAAGTATTGACGCATGGAATACATCATGCAGCTTAGTCAAAGCTGGCCGCAAGGCCAATCAGTAAGCCACCGAACCCACTCTTTCCAATACCTCGTATGGCCCAATAAACCTCGGACTTAGCTTTCCTTTCTTACCAAACCTTAACACTTTTCTCCACGGAGATACCTTGAGAAACACCTTATCGCCCACATCAAATTCAATGTCCTTCCTCTTCAAATCCGCATACGATTTCTGCCTATCACTTGCAGCTTTCAACCGTTGTTAAATCAATTTCACTTTCTCTTCCATATCCCTTATCAATTCTGGCCCAACAACCTTATGCTCGGTTAGATCAGTCCAACAGATTGGAGTTCGACACTTCTTACCATACAAAGCTTCAAATGGCGCCATACCAATGCTTGCTTTATAACCGTTGTTATAAGCAAACTGTATTAATGGATTGTACCTATCCCAACTTTTTGAGAAATGAAGCACACATGCCCAAAGCAAATCTTCTAACACTTGAATGACCCTTTCTGACTGTCCATCTATTTGCGGGTGGAAAATAACACTAAAATTCAATCTCGTGCCCAAAGCAGCTTACAAACCCTTCCAAAACTTTGAGGTAAACCTTGGATCTCTATCAGAAATAATGGATAGAGGGATACCATGCAGGCTGACGATCTCTTTCACATACAAATCAGCCAATTGATCCATTGAGTATCAAGCCGAATCGGTATAAAGTGAGCCAATTTCGAAAATCGATCAACTACAACCCATACAGAATCATGCTGACTTGACGTCATGGACAAACCCGAAACAAAGTCCATGGTTATATTATACCACTTCCACTGGGGAATTTGAATGGGACTCAATAAACCATGTGGAACTTGATGTTCTGCCTTCACTTGCTGGCAAGTGAAGCACTTAGAAACATAGTCCACCACATCCTTTTTCATCCCAGGCCACCAATAAAATTTCTTTAAATCTTGGTATATCTTGGTACCGCTTGGATGCATAGTGAACACCGTGTTATGCACTTCATGCAACAATCTTCTTTTTAGCTCCTTATTGTTAGCAACAAATAATCGGCCTCGATAGCACAGCACCAAATCTTCACTTACTGAAAAATCGGTCTTGTCCCCCTTTCTCACTGACTGCTCAATTTGTTGTAGGTTGGGATCACTCTTTTGTGCACTAGTCAACTCATCCTTTAGCAGTGGCATCGCTTTTAACTGTGCCACTAAAGCGCCATCAGAATCGAATCTCCACTTAAACCTTTGCAATAGCAAGGCTGAAATTGAATTTCTACTCAAAGTATCTGCTACGACATTGGCCTTACCCGGACGATAGTCCACGATGCAGTTATAATCCTTAAATAATATCAACCACCTTCTTTGTCTCAAGTTCAGCTCATTTTGAGTGAGAAAGTACTTAAGACTCTTATTGTCTGTAAAGATCTTACACCTCTTGCTGTACAAGCAATGCCGCCAAATCTTTAAAGCAAACACTACTGCGGCCAACTCTAAATCGTGAGTAGGATAATTTTGCTCGTGCGGCTTCAACTGCCTTAAAGCATAAGCCACTACCCTACCTTCTTACATCAATACACATCCAAATCTGATTCTATAAGCGTCGCTATACAAAGCATACTCCTTAACCAAAATTGGTTGAATCAAAATTGGTGCTTCAACTAACATCCTTTTGAATTGCTCGAAACTGGCTTGGCACTTGTCCGACCACTCAAACTTAACTCCCTTACGCAACAGCTTGGTAAGAGTAGAAGCAATTACTGAAAACCCCTGTACGAAATGACGGTAATACCCTGATAAACCTAAGAAGCTTCACACTTCAAACACATTCTTAGGGGGTTTCCAATTCACCACCGCCTCAATCTTAGCCGGATCCACTTTAACACCTTCGACAGAGATAATGTGCCCAAAAAAGGACACCTCCTTCAACCAAAACTCACACTTGCTTAGCTTCGCAAACAACTAGTGTTCTCTTATGGTTTGAAGCACAATTCTCAAGTGTTGCTCATGCTCCTTCTCATTCTTCGAATACACCAAAATGTCATTAATAAACACAACTACAAACTGATCCAAATAAGGTCTAAAGACCCTATTCATTAGGTCCATAAATGCAGCAGGCGCATTTGTCAACCCAAATTGCATCACGAGAAATTCATAATGCCCATAGCGAGTTCTAAATGCGGACTTAGGGATATCCTCCTTCTTAACTTGCAGTTGGTAATACCCTAATCTTAGGTCAATCTTAGAGAACACATAGCTCCCTTTAATTGATCAAACAGATCTTCAATTCTTGGCAAAGGGTATCTATTCTTCACTGTCACCTTATTCAGTTGCCTATAATCGATGCACATCCATATAGATCCATCCTTCTTTTTGAAGAACAACACAAGTGCTCCCCAGGGAGACACTCGGCCTAATGAAGCCCCTATCCAACAATTCTTGCAATTACAGTTTCAATTCCTTCAACTCACTCGAAGCCATCCGATAGAGTGCTTTAGATAAAGGTGTTGTACTAGGCACAATATCGATGGACAGTTCCACTTCTCTCCTTGGCGGTACACCAGCCAACTCTTCGGGAAAAATATCGAGAAATTCCCTCAAAATCTGGATATCCTGAACTCTCACTTGGTCCCTTCTAGCATCCAAGAGTAAGGCCAAGAAAACCTCATAACCCTTTCTTAAACATCGACATGCTTGCATAGCTGACAACACATTAGCCAAAGGACCGGTACAATGACTCCTCACTATTACTTTAGTTTCCTCACCACTACAGAGCACAACGGCCGTCCTTTTACAATCAAATATGGCACTATGCCTACTAAACCAATTCATACCCAAAATTAAATCAAAGTCATTAAAGGGCAGTTCAATCAAGTCTACTGGAAACACATGTTCTTGCACCACTAATGGACAACCCCTATGCACTTTATTCACTTTCACAACATTCCCCAAACAACTAGTTACGCATATATCATAATTCAAGCAATTAGCATCAGGCATCTTGTCACAAATTCTCTTAGAGCATACATATGAATAAGTAGATCCAAGATCAATCAATGCAAACATTTTTGTATCATAAAGTAGAAAAGTACCAGCAATGACTTCAGGTTCATCCTAATCCTCTCTAGCTTTCATGGCATATGCTCGGGCTGGTGCAGTGGGAGGTCTATTCACAGTTTCAGACTCCGCAAGGATCATGGGCTCTACTGTAATTCTGCCATCTAGTGAACTTTCGGCCTTAAAAACCACAAAACCATCTTAATATAAACTAAGCCCACAGCCACATTAGTCCTAGTTAAGCCCATCTACAAATCTGATTTTCTTAAGTTCATAAACCCATGCAATGCAAGTCCAGCCCTCTAACAATATCTAGCCCATTAACACTTTAGTCACTTAAACAATTTCATTTATGCAATTAAGTCCCAATGAATACACATTTAAATTCCAGATTCTAGAATCATATCACATGCCATAACCAATTAACATAATTAAACACATAATGTTCCTAGGGTGATATACGAGCTGTTATACTTTGCATTATGAAAACCAGATATATATATCATAATGTAAGAATATGGTTTACTGATGATGTTATATATATATATATATATATATATATATGCATAGGAATGGTAATTAATATACTATGTGGTGTATTACTATGAAGTATGTACATGATGATATTCAATGTTTGGTATGAATGGATATTGTTTGTTATTTGCCCACTAAGCATTATCACTTAGCACGGGTGTTAGTCCATGTAAGATCTGAAGTAAAGCACGTTTGAAGGACAACCCCACATCTTCTCTGGTCAACACATTAGGGTCCACTGTTCATGTAAGTTCTTTTGTAACATGTAATTTGTAATTACAAGTTTTGACATGTAAAATGAAGTGATGTAATAGCTAAGTTTTGCAACTATAAGTTATAATATTTATTAGAAAGTTGATAGTATGTAATATAAGTTATCATCTGATGTTATGTATTTATGAAATGTATCTTGTTACTTTAAAATCGAATTTGTTAATTCAGGATTTTGTTTATTGCTCAGTTGTGTTTTTGCGTCATGTACGTGGCAACGCTCTTCGAATGTAATAGTAAAGCTATGTGTGTGGTCAGGGAGGGGCGCTACATATATTGCCCTTAGTTGTAGTCTTGTGGTCAAATCTAGTTCAGGATATAGTTAGCTAGCCTTAGGGACTTTATACTAAGGTGCGGGTCATGATGACTCGCTTGAGTAGTCTAATAATGGTCTACTAAAATAATTGAGATGTTAAAATGTTGGAATGTTCAATGAAATGAAATGTAAATGTTTTGTGGTCCTTTGGGATCACTATGAAATGTAGTGGACCTGTGGGGTCCGCGTCTCATGTATCCAGTTTGGAGATTTTTATCGGATATTACTAAGGGCAAAATAATAAGTATTGAATGTGAAATAATAAACTTAAATGACAAAATAATGATTATAAATTAAATGTATAATCTGGAAGATGAAATAGTAAATGAATTTCCGAATTAAAATTGTAAAGAAAATGACTTTTTGTATACATAGGAACTAAATATTCACCAGCATGTATAACATATATGTATATAGACTGATAATTGAATCATGGAAAAAGAATTACGATGAAATGGTATTTGGTATGAATTATAGAAGTTAAAAGTTATATTTTGTTTACATTAAAATTTATTAAGAGTTATATAGAATTAGTAGTGCTATATTGGCCACGTATCTTACATGCATAGTTTACAAGTAATGTGGCTTGATTAGGGATATAGGCACTTGATATATAAATATATATTTTTATTCATTTTTTTGCGTATGTTGGTTAAATTAATGTATGAAATGTTGCTTTGCTCATGCACACTAAAAGAGAAGTAGAGTTGATGGATGAATGTAAACTTGATATATGTATATGAATACAACTAGGTTATAATTAATGGTTTTAGTTTAAGATTTTAAGCACTTAAATGTATGTTTAATTTGAAGTATTTTTTGTAATATATGTTTTGCATAAGTAAATTTAGTAGTCACCACTAAGCGTAAAGCTTAGTGCGTGGCTTACCCTCGCGCAGGTCAAGAGATAGAAATCAAACAATAAACATAGGTATTCCAAAGGATAAATTTTGATTGGGAGTCATGATAAAAGGGCATTAATGAATGAAATATCTTTGAATGGATAACTTAAATCCCATTTCAAGTTGGCATGTACACTATATAGATATTTAAAATACTATTGTAACGAATAGCTTATATTAGACAATTATTTATAGTTGATAGTTCCTGATGTATTAGTATTATACCTTTCTATTTTGTATATTTGAAATATGCATCAAGATGTAATGATATATGTAAATTATGTTATATAATGTGTGTCTGGTTAGATCTAGAATGGAGGATGGGAAAATTTATTTTGTAGTTTGATTTGGAGTATGATGAATGAATGAATGATTTTTAGAAGTGTAAAGAACTTTTATTCATAGTGGGATAGGCAATATTATAGAGGAAACTCTGCCAAAATTTTGATATAATTAAATAGCACAATTGAAGTGATTTATGATTCTAAGAATAGGTACGATTATGGTGAAATTTATTATATTACATATATATTAAATTGATTGTCGTGCCCATGATGGGCTATGGTTTGTTTGATTTGCAGGACCAAATGAATAGTAAATGAAGACAATTATAAGTCAATTGGCAAATTAAATGCAAAGGATTATTAGGTAAATGACCTCAGTGACTTGTAAGCAATATAGGTTAGAACTAAGAAAGTATGTTGTGGAACAAACAAGTAAAAAAAAATAAATATTTACCATTTTAGCAATGAGCTAATATTAAATATACTTTAGTTAATAAGGGTAATCACTTAACCAAGATAGACCAACAGTCATACGTACAGTATGGTGATATAAGGCTGTGACATTTTGTGTTATCAGAGCAAGGTTTTGGCATTTCTGGGCATAGAAGAATAGAATGTGGATGTAACACCCCTTACTCGTACGTAGTAACCTGCACCATGGTCTGGCGAGTTCACCATGACGGTTCAAGGTCTTACCGAAATAGTCGATTTTAGGATAATAAAAGTTATGTCGAAAATCATGGTTATAAAATTTTTTTCATTTTCAAATACCATAAAATCTCATAAAAAAGAAGATGACTGCACATACACTTTGTAAACTACAACTTTACATAGCTTATTATATATAAATCCATTATACCCGAATATTATATTTTACAAAACTTATATTTCAAAACTTGCAAATCGTACATACATCCTTAAACCTATACAAATCCTACCCTAAGATCTCTTTATAAACATGCATTGGCCCGGACTGCTGCGGATGACTCTCAAAAGATCCGATCACTTGCACCTACACGGATTAAAATAAAATCCGTGCTAAGCATAAAGCTTAGTGCGAAACACATACAATATGGACCACTACTAAGAGTGGCCGTCAAACAGATTCATTTATGGAAGCATTCCTTAAAATATTATCATACAATTCATCACTATCTCAATAAATCAAGCGAAATCTTAATAGTGTGAACATATATATATATATATATATATATATATATATATATATGTATGTATGTATGTATTAATACATGCTTTTATTCACTTAACGATGTTAAAAAATCATTTACACATTATTTACATCATTCCACCTCTTCTACATATCACTTGGTTCACTTGTTCTCATTCATTCTAGTTTAAAACATTCACTTCACATACCTTGCTTAACAGATGCCTTATCATATTATTTTATCCAATTAGAGAAGCATTTAGTACACCATATCAATATACATCTTATACATTTCATATAGTATCATTTTCGTAAATTGCATTACTTCATGTCATATTCATAGATATTGTTATGCCAGCAAACTCAATGAAGTGGATAATGAGTGTGCACATTGGTACCCATAGGTACAAAAATAATTTCTTTTCTTTTTATGTCAAAAATGTTTTCACATTGGGGATCTTGAACAAGATCCAACTTATAAGGATCGCGAGGACCCAAATGGTGACTTGATCAGGGTCTAGAAAACATTGGGGCTGCAGCTAACAGAACTCTATAAGCATGCCTATCTATCTATAACTCGACTATTGCAGGCTAAATTATTTGTCCAATTATTGTTCAATTAGTCACATAGTATATCATTGTTCAATCCCAATACACAATATCATATCACTTATTTACATATAAGGTTTACATGGTATCGCATATTATAGCTCATACATTGATTAATATATAATTCATAAGTAAGAAACCGTGCAAAGTATACTAAACAAATGAACATTCATAGTATAAAGGAGGGTCGCGCTCACGACAGAGGTGAAATATGATATATGTCTCACCCGCGACTACCAATCACGCTCGCGACCGAGAGCTAGACGGTCTCCATTTCACTCGCGCACAAGGCTGCGCTCGGGAAAGAGAACGTCTCGGCGAAATCTATTTTATGGAACTCTCCGTCGCGCTCATAATAGAGTTGAGCCTCACACTCTATTACCGATCGAAACAGCTCTCCCCAAGCCAAACTTCCCCAAAACCATGCAATTAATCCAAGAACTTTAACACAAACATTTTAGACTATTCAATTATCCAGAATTATTCATTATTTAGATAGTCATTCAAGAACTATTTATATACGAAAGATTCATTTCATTTTCAGTTTATGATATAATTCACAAAATCATTTAATTTAATCTTACCATCATATGAAAATTTTAAACCATAAGTAAGCATACTCGAGACTTGAATCATTAATGGCACAATAAACTTTTTATAAATCTACGCATACATGTCACATTTATTTTTAAAAAGTACTAAGGCATTATCAAAGTTTGAGTTGATACATTATCTTTTATGTACAAAAAGTTTTTAGGCTTTGTTTCGGACTTGGAATGGTTTTCCGAGCTTCCTACGTATCTCAAGGGATTAGGAATCAGAATCCCGTAGTTCCAATGGTTCAACATACAAAATTGTAGTATTTTCCCTTATAATCCATTAATATATCATGTCATGCTGCTTCTAGATGTATTCAGAGGTGCTCAACTCATTAAGCTTTTAAGTTTCTTCGTAATTAATCTTATTAATAACCTTAGTCACTTGTATTTATAAGTGATAGCCATTTATTTACCTTTTTACAAACTTTAAACATGAAATGCATATGTCTTAGAAAGTTTTAGTGAAGTGCGGGTGTATTTCGGAAGGAAAACATACCAAAATACACAAACTAGAGAAGGTAAAGGTGGGAAATGATTCATGCCAACCATAGGGTTCCAAACAAGAGGAAAAGCCTTCATTTAGATTGTTATGTCGCGCTCGCGACAGAAGCCTAGGATGACAGGACTGGTTTTCTCTTAAAACTTAAACCGCCTAAACCAACATGTAAACCTCATTTTTAGGCAATACTTCCTCTTAATAAATGATCCCAAGGATGTTATCTTTCATATATAAGACATTTCAGGTCATTTGGACACCTAAATCATCGGATATGATCAACACAACCTATACTACTCCCTTGAACTCGGCCAGACAAGGTCCCTATTCTTCTAGATGATTTTGGGGACAATTAGAGATAAAATTAACTCAAGACTATTTCCAGGAAATTTGTAGGCATGTGTCTTAAAGTTGTAACAACGCTAGTTGCATACCATTTGGATTTCTAAAACTCTAGTTAGAGTCTAATCACCGAAGAGTGGTCAGGTGTGTTCTAACACTATTTTCACCAAAATCCTATTTACATGCACATTTTAACAATTTAAAGCCAACACTCACTATTATGATCATATATCATCATAAAAACATTCAAGTAACTTATATAACACAAAAATATATTCAAAACTCATACATAAATAAAGAGTTTCCAAACCTCATCTTCGTTTGCTGCTATTAGCTTAATTGGTAGCACCACTCTTTGCTTTTTTAATTTTTCCTTAGCTTCTCTTATTTTACCCACGCAAAACAAATATCAAAGCTCATGTTACCCACTTTTCCAATTCTAAAATTCAATCTCAAGATGAAGAGAAGAAGAAAGGAGAATTAAACCATACAAAACTTACTTCAAAATCATCATCGCTTGCTTAATCTTTCCCAACTAGCATCTCTCTTTCTTTTACCCATTTAGAAGACGAAAAAGAAAGAGCAAAGGAGAAGCAAAATTTCGGATTTCTAGCCCCTCAATTGGCCGGCAAAATTTCCCTTAGGATAGCCAAAGTGTTTGTAATGGCCGGAAATATACCCTACTGGTAAAGTGATTAATTGTGTGTTATGAGTATGCTAAATTGATGTGTGTTGTGAAATCTGGATAATAGTAAATGATCAAGGACTTAATTGTAGGTAATTGAGGACTTAAATGAAGTAATAAAATAAGTTATAGTGGCCTAATTGTGATAGTGCATGATCAGATTAGTGGAGATTAATTAAGAGTAGTGATGATTAATTATTTAAGCTAGCAGATTGGGATAGTGGGTGTAGACACCGGGTCCCAAGGCGGTCCAAGATCAGAATTACCCGATGATGAAAATGATACTTACCACAAGTAGAAGAGTCAAAAATGATGTTTTTCTTGTCGAAAATCTCCTTTGTTCCTCTAAAAATTTTCATTCAAAAATTTACATTTTTACTCTTTTTTTTTTATTTATTTTTATTTGCACGCCGCGCGTGAGGGTTGGGTCGCACTCGTGCGGGCCGCGCCCACGTGGGAACGGCGTGCGCCCACAGGCGACGTGCACCTGCAAGAGCGACGTGCGCCCGCAAACGTCGCTTAGGACGATGCGCGCCAGCTTGGGCGCATGTTACCGAGGGTGACACATGCCCTCTTGGGCGAACGTCGCCGAGGGCGACGCTCTCCCGCTCGGGTGCACTTCGCCGAGGGAGACGCACGCCCACCCGGGCACATGTCGCTTGACATGACATACGCCCATACGGACGCGCGTTGCCTTACTTCACCCGCGAGCATTCTTGCCCCTTCTCTCCCGTGCACGGTCGTTTTCACCTGCAATTCCTGGTCAATTTCCAGTCCATTTGTTTCACGTTTTTGTGCAATTTTTGGTTAATGAAAAATTAAAAAACATTTTGTGTCTTTCCATTTTGGGACAAGACAGGAAATAAAAGGAATTGCTGCCTTCATTTTTAGAGGAGCTAAATTTTCAAAAGAAAAAAAGGTTTTCTTCTCTCAAGCCAAAGGGAGACGAGAGCTTCTTCAAAAATTTTTAAACATTTTTTCAAGTTTCAATTTATTTCTTCTCTAAAGAATATTTCATCCTTGGTTTTATTTGAGCAAGAAAAATTAATTTTCTTTGCTTAATCATCCCACCAAAAATATTTTCTTGAGTTTTGTTTGTCAAAATTATGATTTTTCCCAAATATTTTCGTGTTTATTATCATAAATTTCGACAAGGATGATGAATAGAGACACCGTTTCTCCGATCTATAAACTTTGAGGGTAAACATTGTTGGACCCGTCCTTGTTTAATTTTGTTTATCATTTATTTGTTGTCAATATTGTTATTTTTGCTATTATCAACATGTTTATAATTTATTTCTAGTATTCTTGGTGTTTATGCTCACTATTGGTTTTCCTTGTTTTTATTGTCCTTTTTAATCTCCTTCCACCCCTGTGCATGCCCACACCATCACCATTGTCATTATTATTATTATTATTATTATTATTATTATTATTATTATTATTATTATTATTATTATTATTATTATTATTATTATTATTATTATTATTATTATTATGTTTATTGTTGATTTCATTATTACTATTTAGTGTTGTAGTTATTTTATTGCTATTATGAACATTTTTATGTTTACTGTAAATATTGTCATTATTATTATTATCATCGTTATTATTCTTATTGTTATTTTTGTTAGTGTTATTACCATGTTGTTGTTGTTATTATTATTATTATTATTATTATTATTATTGTTATTATTATTATTATTATTGTTGTTGTTGTTGTTGTTGTTGTCATTTATGTTGTTATTATTATTATTACCAACATTATTATTCTGTTCTCATTATTTTATTACTATTGTTATTGTCGTTGCTATTTACTTTGACATTTTTTATTGTTAGTCTTAGGCTTTTGCATGACCCCCTTTTTATTTACTTTGCGCATAAACTATTTGCATATTGGATTAGTATGTCTTATATTTATTTGGCATTCTTTTGATTAATTGTTTAGAATTATTACTAATATCTCTTAATGTTATTTTTTTGTCTGGGGATTTAAATGTGAATTTCTTTATGTGAGCGTTCTCGTGACGACACGGACACTACAAGAAAAATGCTCTTTAACGAAGGGAAATCCGGTCATTAAAAGTTATAATCCAGCCGTTAAAAACCTTTAACGACTGAAAAATTCGATCGGTAAAAGCCCCTTCGTTACAGGTATAGACGACCGGATATTGAATCCGGTTGTTAAAATCTTTAACAACCGGAATGTTTCTGGGTGTTGAATATTGATTTTTAACGACAGGATTTTCCCTTCGCTAATTGTATTAAATTTTAACGAAAGGATTTTTGGTCGTTAAAAATATATTTTAGCGGCCGGATTTTTCCTTCGCTAATTATATTCACTTTCAACGAAGGGATTTTCGGTCATTGAAGATATCTTTTAGCGAACGAATTTTCCCTTCATTAATTATATTCACTTTCAACGAAGGGATTTTTGGTCATGAAAGATACATTTTAGCGACCGAATTTTCCATTTGTTAATTATATTCACTTTCAATGATAGGATTTCCGATCGTTAAAGATACTTTTTAGCGACAGGATTTTTCTTTTGTTAATTATATTCACTTTTCAACCTTTCATATCATTAAAAATACTGTTTTACTGATCGGATTTTCCCTTTGCTAATTTTATTCGCTTTCAACGAAAGAATTTTTTGTCGTTGAGGATATTTTTACCGACAAGTTTTTTCTTTCGTTGTATTCACTATCAATGAAAAAATATTCGGTAGTTAAAAATAGTCACGGATTTTTCATCTTTGAAAGAAAATTCAAAAATTAATATTAAATTTTCATAATAAATAAAATATTTTATTTGACTATTACCTTTACACATCATTCACACACATATATATATCCAAAATTATAATAAATAGTTTTTTCATAGATTGCAAAATATCAAATATAAAATATATCGATATTACAAAATTGTTTGACATTGTATCATATACAAGTATAAAATATAAAAATAGCCCCTATCTATATCATTTTTTATTCACCTTAAAATATAAAAATTCTAGAAGAATGCATAATGAACCTTATATCTTCATTGTCCATTGTTTTGAAGACCTGTAGAATTTAAAACATAAATTTGTAATTAAAATTCATGCATAAAAGCAATAAATCAAAAGGCCAAATAATTCAATATAATTTACCTTAAATATAATTTACCTTAAATATTCAAAATCTCCCAACAAGTGTAATTATATATACACTTCAAAATATCCAAAATCCAACAAGTGTAATTGTATATACACTTCAAAATATCCAAAAAATGAAAAGGGCTGCAAAGAAAAAGTAAAAAATAATCATAAGTTTAATGGCATTATAATGTCATTATAACAATAAAAATAAAATAGAATACAACTTACATTAAAATGGGGAGACAACTGTATGAGCAAAGAATTTGACTTTGAATCAAATTACAGATACTATATTGAAGCCACGCTTTATTAGAAATTAAATCCACGATTATTTGTCTTAACTAGGGACCAGATTCATTAATTTAGTCACATAAGAGAGAATGAGGATAGCAAAGGGGAAAAAAGACTGAAAAAAATTTCTGGGGTTCCTAGGTTTATGTCAGCCAAACGAAAAAAAAATTAAGTATACCATTACATAAGAATACACAATCAAACAAATCAACTCGTGAAAATAGGATTAGTTGGCTACTAGCATTCGCTTCAATTTCAAACACAAGGTGTTAACAAAATTCAGTACTCTTGCATTATTCTGAAAATCAAGAAACCAAGATTAGATCACTGAGAAACATTCCAGCTCCTTCACTCAGGTAAATTGTTTCATACTAAATTTTATACTAGTTTCTCAAGATTGCATGTGACATCCATATCTCCATAGCAGTTCAAAAATAGCATCTTCGAAACATGCCAAACAACATTCATATCAAATGCAACTTCTTTTACCAAGATTATTGATAAAGCTTGCAATTTCCACATTTAATCTATAACAAAGTAGTTCTCAACAATATTATGGTCACATAAATACTCAACAATTCATAGTAAGTGTTCACTAAATATACCTATAAATTATGTACAAAGGCAAAATATAGAAAATACCTGTAAAGCATAATCACAATCATGAAATAAGAAATTATTAAATGTTTTATAATGTGGATTGTGTAATTACCTGTTAAATATTTCATTCTATTGTGAATTCACTTGAAGATGGTGATTCAAAATGGACATTAGATTGCTGAAGTAAGATTACGGCTTCGAGTCGTGCCAATTTACTCTCAAAGGCATCGAGTTTTCTTTTCAATTCTTGGTTTTCTTCTTCAATTTTTTGTAGCTTAGATAACAACGCCTCTTTTGATAAGAATGCTAACATATGTGTGCATGTTTGTGAGTGAGCGTCAGGTAGCGCACCCGCTGGTGTCCTTCCAACGGGGACGACGTAGGGGGTGCTACAGTTAGTGGTATCAGAGCCAGGTTTGGCAGTTCTGGTTGTGTTGTTTGATATGTGTCGTGTCTTTGCATGTGAGTTGGTTTCGTGTCATTGCCTAATGCAGATGTGTCGTATCTTGTGTCATGTCTGGATGGAGTCTGATCCTAGTGAGAATGTGGGCGAGGCTGTCACACCCCAACCTAAACCAAGGAGACTTCCATACAGAATGGAGGAGAGGCCTCCCTGGATAGATAGGAGTGTCACACCCCACTAGTACAAACATGCAAACATTACATATATAAAGCGACATATCGGAAATAATTAAAAACTTCAATACAGAGAAGAATGATTTTGAACAAAATGTACACTTTATTAATATACCAAAAGATGGTCCTTACATATTACATCAGATTACAAAAAGAAACAGTTTACAAAAGCCCAATACATACTGTTCAAAAGGGCCAACAAAACATTACATCTATTACAAAATAGAGGAAAGCCTATACTATAAAACTTCAGGACTCTAATTGCGTTGGCCTTCCCGATGCGACACGCCCAACCCGAGGCAATCGAAAACCTTCCACACCTGCACGGATAAACACCCGTGCTAAGCGAAATCGCTTAGTGGGGAAACACACAATGCATGACCGTCACTCACAGTGACGGTAACAGAAAACGCATGAAAACAATACCATTAGGAGCATATAATCATACATAGTTAATTCAGATATTAGCATTCTCATCCAAAGATTCTTGTACAAAATATAATGACACCTGCTTAATCACAACGAGTGGATAACGAGTACATATAGATACTTGAGAGTATCGGTATCGTCACATATACATATAGATACCCGAAGGCATCAAATCATTCTTTTTATTTTGTTTTCAAATCGTTTTTACGTGGAATCTTAAGAAAGATTCAGACAGAGGGATCACGAGGATCCATTCGTGGGACCTGATCAGGGTCCAAGTCATACATATAGCTGCAGCGGCACATAACTCTATTAGGCATGCCTAACTATCCACTTATTCGACATTAGCAGGTTATACCAAATCTTGTCAAATTAACATACATATTATTCATTTAAATAGATATTCAAGGCTTTACATCACAGAGCACATGCAAAAGAAACCAAGTCTTTAAGCAAAACGGAGAAGAAATCAAATTTGGAAGTCACGTCTGTCGCGCTCGCGACGACTGTCGCGCTCGCGACAGAAGCCAAGCTGCACTTCCCCGCCTCGTCTCGCGATCGCGAGAGATCTCGTGGTCGCGAGAGGACGTAGGGATTTCTCTTTTGTCGCGCTCGCGAAGCTTGTCGCGCTCGCGACAGAAGAGAACCTCGCACAAGCTCGGAGCTCGAGCACTCTGTCGCGCTCGCGACCATTGTCGCGCTCGCGACAGGGAGCTCCCTCGAGTTCTTTGGCGCGACACTTCTCGCGCCGGCGCGAGGGCCGAAACCTCCGCGCTCTGTCGTGCTCGCGACAGACACGGGTTTTCCAGCTCTTACGCCCAAATTCTGCAGAATTCACACAAAATTCACTTCTAAACTTCCAAAATTGATTCCAAACCTCAAAATTCAGCAACACAAGCATCCACAACTCATAACATATTTAAAAACCCAGCTTTATCACCAATTATCACAATTAAATCAAATCCATTATATGTCTAATTGCAAGAAATCCCAAAACAGCCCATTTAATACCAATTACATCTATTCACATACTTTCTCACAAATCCTATAACAATACTCATTCTCTAGCATCTCATATCATGTCTAATTCAAATTCAATCATATATACACAACTTATAACTCTAATCCAAGCAATAACACAAATATTCAATTCAAACTACAAATATATGTACAAGGACAAAATTCCCAAACCTTCTCTCCTTAGCTCCTAATCGCGAGCTCCGCTTCCGCTTGCGATTCCTTTACCTTTATCAGGTCTAGGAGCCTCCTCTGAACCATAAACCCATAACAATCAAGATCAATTTTACAACTACCCACAATTGAATTTACAAATATTTAAACCTAGAGAAGAGGAAGAAGAAGAATCTAAAACACCCATACCCCAACTCACCTTTAAGCTTCCAAAATCCACAAGCTAATCAACTCTAATTACTCAATTAAGGAAGTGAGAACAAGATTATGTAAAGAAAAGGAAGAACAAATGAAGAAGAAGAAGAGAATGGCGTGAAGAGGAGAGGAAGAACGGGAAAACAAGGGAAAGAAGAGATTGGCTGCCTTTCCTCTCACCAACCCAATAAATGCTTACCCATCCATAATCCACATGTCACTCTCCCAATGAGACACATGCCCTCTAACACATCCTACTCCCATACTTGCCTATACACACCAAGCTAACTCCTATTCATACATTTACTTCTATACACTCATATGTACACTAAGCTTTCCTTATTCACACTTAAATTCTATACACCCACTTATACTAGATCCTAACTCCTCTTCTCACATTAATATACATAAATTAAATAAATAAACCAATTTGACACACACACAAGCGACACATAAACATACACATACAGACACAGCCAGGCTCAAACTACTGGGGTGGTTTTGGGGTGTTACAATACTCCCCCACTTAACAGAATTTTGTCCTCGAAATTCATACCTGTTCCGAATAACTGAGGGTATTGTAATCTCATAGCTTCCTCTGGTTCCCATGTAGCTTCTTCAATACCGTGATGCTGCCACAGAACTTTGACTAACGGTATCTGCTTATTCCGAAGCTGTCTGATTTCTCTATCCAAAATCTTCTTCGGTTCTTCATCAAAAGAAAAGTCTGACTGAATCCGAACATCTTGCACTGGTAGCACATGCGAAGGATCTGACCGATATCTCCGAAGCATAGACACATGAAAAACATCATGTAGTCTAGCCAACTCCAAAGGCAGAGCTAACTGATACGCTACTGGACCCACTTTCCTCAGAATCTCATACGGTCCAATAAAACGTGGACTTAGTTTGCCTTTCTTGCCAAAACGGAGAACCTTTCGCCACGGTGGCACTTTCAAGAAAACCTTATCTCCCACTTCATACTGAATGTCCCGACGCTTCAGATTAGCATAAGAACACTGTCGGTCCTTAGCTGCTTTCAAATTCTGTTGCACCACCCTTACCTTCTCTTCGGTATCCCGCACTATATCCGGACCAATTATAGCTTTTTCTGACAGTTCAGTCCAACATACTGGTGTTCTGCATTTCCGTCCATACAGTGCTTCATAAGGGGCCATACCAATACTCACTTGGTAGCTGTTATTATACGTGAATTCCATCAAAGATACATACCGATCCCAGCTTCCTGAAAATTCCAAAGCACAACTTCGGAGCATATCTTCTAAAATTTGAATAACTCTCTCTGATTGACCATCGGTCTGTGGATGGAAAGCAGTACTGAAATTCAACCGTGTTCCTAAAGCTATCTGAAGTTCTTTCCAAAACTTGGATGTAAAACGAGGATCTCGGTCTGATACAATGGATAATGGAATCCCATGCAATCGGACTATCTCATCCACATACAGTTCCGCCAACTTGTCCATCGAATAATCCACTCGTACTGGTAGAAAATGCGCAGACTTCGACAAACGATCCACTATAACCCATACAGAATCATGCTTACGCTGCGTCATAGGAAGACCAGATACAAAATCCATCGTGATGTCATCCCACTTCCATTGAGGAATGGGTAAGGGATGAAGCAATCCCGATGGCACTTGATGCTCGGTTTTCACTTGCTGACAAGTAAGACACTTTGAAACAAATTCTGTTATTTCTCTTTTCATTCCAGGCCACCAATAGTATTGCTTCAGATCTTGATACATCTTATCTCCAACAGGATGCATAGTGAAGACTGAAGAATGAGCTTCTTGCAACAGTTTCTTTCTTAATTCACCCACATTAGGTACACATAACCGATTACCGTGCCTCAACACTCCTTCACTGTCTAATAAATACTCAGACTGCTTACCCTCTTTCACTACTTGACAAACACGCTGAAGCACATGATCATCCAATTGAGCCTTTGCAATTTCTGATCTCAAACTTGGCTTAACTTTAAGCTGAGCAATCAGAGCACCTTCAGAATCAAATCTCCATCTGCCTCGACTAGTCAATAACGCAGACAAAGACTTCCTACTAAGATCATCCGCTACCACGTTAGCTTTACCCGGATGATAGTCAATGATACAATCATAGTCCTTGAATAATTCTAACCATCTCCGCTGCCTCAAATTCAACTCCTTCTGAGTTAACAAATACTTGAGACTCTTGTGATCGGTGAAAATTCTGCACGTCTCTCCATACAAGTAGTGTCGCCAAACCTTAAGCGCAAACACTACAGCTACTAACTCCAGATCGTGAGTCGGGTAATTCCGCTCATGAGGCTTCAACTGTCTCGATGCATAAGCTACTACTTTATTCCCTTGCATCAGAACACAACCTAACCCAATTCCCGAAGCATCACTATACATAGTGTATTCCTTACCCAAAACTGGCTGTGTGAGCACAGGAGCTTTAACCAACCATTCCTTTAAACGATCAAAGCTGGCTTGGCACTTTTCAGTCCATACAAACTTGACATCCTTCCGAAGTAACTTGGTTAAAGGAGATGCTATCACTGAAAACCCCTGAACAAACCGTCGGTAATACCCTGCTAACCCCAGAAAACTTCTCACTTCAGGCACATTATTCGGAGGCATCCAATTAACAATCGCTTCAATTTTGCTAGGATCAACCCGTACACCTTCCGCTGACACCACATGTCCAAGAAAGGCCACTTCTTTCAACCAAAACTCGCACTTACTGAGTTTCGCATACAGCTGATGATCTCTTAACATTTGCAATACTAACTTAAGATGTTCCTTATGCTCTTTACGGTCTCTAGAGTACACCAAAATATCATCAATAAATACCACAACAAACTTGTCTAAATACGGTCGGAAAACTCGGTTCATCAGATCCATAAAGGCTGCAGGCGCGTTGGTCAAACCAAATGGCATCACTAAAAATTCATAATGACCATAACGTGTCCGAAAAGCCGTCTTAGCCACATCTGCTTCCTTAACCCCTAACTGGTAATAACCTGACCTCAAATCTATCTTAGAAAATACCCCAGCTCCTCTCAACTGATCAAAAAGATCTTCAATCCTTGGCAATGGGTACTTATTCTTAATAGTCACTTTATTAAGCTGTCGATAGTCAATGCACATCCGAAGGGTTCCATCTTTCTTCTTAACAAACAGCACTGGAGCACCCCACGGTGACACACTTGGCCGAATGAATCCTTTATCCAACAACTCTTGCAACTGACTCTTCAATTCCTTCAATTCCACTGGGGCCATTCTGTAAGGAGCCTTAGAAATCAGAACTGTACCTGGAACAATTTCTACTGACAATTCAACTTCTCTCTCAGGAGGTAACCCCGGTAACTCTTCCGGAAAAACATCTACAAAATCTCTTACAATCGGAATATCTTGAATCTTAACTTGACTTCTCCGAGAGTCTAAAACCACAGCCAAAAACGCTTCACATCCCTTCCTGATAAATCTTCTAACTTTCATAGCTGATACCACATTAAGCAAAGAACTGCTTCCAATTCCCTTCACAATAACAGGCAAATGATCTTTATCTTTCAACACCATGATTTTCCAATGACAATCTACCACTGCACGGTGCTTTTCTAACCAATCCATTCCCAGAATAATATCAAACTCATGGAATGGCAAACAAATCAGATCTACTACAAACTCGGTACCCTGAATCTTTAAAGGACACTTCCGACATAAACGATTAACCATAACACTCTGACCCAACGGACTGGATACACAAATCTCATATTCCATCTTCTCCTCACTACCCAAACTATCCCACAACTTACCAGAACACACATAAGAATGGGTAGAGCCCGGGTCAATCAAAACATAAACTTCAGAATCAAGCAAAGAGAACTTACCGGCAATCACTTCAGGAGCATTCTGTTCCTCTTGGGCCTTCATAGCATAAGCCCTACCAGATGATGGCACAGGGCGATCAACTGATTCCGAGACTTCTCTATCTCGAGGCCGCCCACCTCGACCCCTTCCTCTACCCCTATTACGACTTCCTTGGGGTACATTAGATCCAGCTCGGCTCCCTTCTTGTTGTCCCGAAGGATCTCCAAGTCGGTTCGGACAATTTGCAAGTAAATGGTCCGTAAAGCCACATTTAAAACAGCCTCCTGTTAACCACCGACATTCACCCCAATGTTGTCTATTACAATGAGAACATCGAGGAGGACCATCTCCTCTACCTGAGCCCGCTCCCCTAGAAGAACCCTGTCTTCTCCCTCTAGGGGCCGGATTAGCTGTAGATTCATCAACGAAGTTTCCTTGCGATTCCCTCGCTCTCTTGCCTGAAGAAGAACCACCTCTTGCAGACTTTCTTCTTTGAGCCTTTTCTCTCAATATATTTTCAGAACGCTCCGCCCTCAAGGCTGCCTGAACTAACTGATAATACCTCACATTTGGAGCCGACATCAATGATATTAGCATCACCTTCAACGACTCATTCAAGCCTGCTTCAAAATGCTGACATCGAAACTCTTCTGTAAGGACCCTTGGTGGCGCATACTTACTGAGCTTATTGAACTCATCCTCATACTCAGCCACAGACATTGTTCTTTGCTTAAGAGTGAGAAACTGTGCCCACTTAGCATCCTTATAAGCTTTGGTCACATACCGGTTCTGAAATTCATCCTCAAAGAACCCCCATGTTATCGGTTCAGGAACTTGCGGTTGACTAGCCACCAACTTCCACCAATCATAAGCTGAACCTTGTAATAAAGACAAAGCACATTCCACTTCTTGCTCCGACGGGCATCTTATCTCCTTAAGTACTCTGGCTGTCTTTTCTAACCACATCTCTGCCTTGTTAGATTCATCTATACCAGTACCAAAGAAATCCTCTGCACCATGCTTTCTTAGCCTTTCAATAGGTGCACTAGGCGCTGTTACCCTTTCAAGCACTCTTGTCATACTCTGAAGCATCGCTTCCATTGGTCCCAAAGGCACCTCAGGATAACCCCTAGGAGGTTGAGCCGGACCAGAAACTGAGGGATCCTGCTCTTGGGGATTCGCACTTTCCGCCGACCCCTCAAGCGATCCACGAGCGGACTCCATAACTACAAAACATAAACGTTGTGCGCATCAGGCCAACACAACTCCAACAACTAACTAACATACTGAAACCCAGTAACATCCAAACCAAAAGCTCTGATACCACCTAATGTCACACCCCAACCTAAACCAAGGAGACTTCCATACATAATGGAGGAGAGGCCTCCCTGGATAGATAGGAGTGTCACACCCCACTAGTACAAACATGCAAACATTACATATATAAAGCGACATATCGGAAATAATTAAAAACTTCAATACAGAGAAGAATGATTTTGAACAAAATGTACACTTTATTAATATACCAAAAGATGGTCCTTACATATTACATCAGATTACAAAAAGAAACACTTTACAAAAGCCCAATACATACTGTTCAAAAGGGCCAACAAAACATTACATCTATTACAAAATAGAGGAAAGCCTATACTATAAAACTTCAGGACTCTAATTGCATTGGCCTTCCCGATGCGACACGCCCAACCCGAGGCAATCGAAAACCTTCCACACCTGCACGGATAAACACCCGTGCTAAGCGAAATCGCTTAGTGGGGAAACACACAATGCATGACCGTCACTCACAGTGACGGTAACAGAAAACGCATGAAAACAATACCATTAGGAGCATATAATCATACATAGTTAATTCAGATATTAGCATTCTCATCCAAAGATTCTTGTATAAAATATAATGACACCTGCTTAATCACAACGAGTGGATAACGAGTACATATAGATACTTGAGAGTATCGGTATCGTCACATATACATATAGATACCCGAAGGCATCAAATCATTCTTTTTATTTTGTTTTCAAATCGTTTTTACGTGGAATCTTAAGAAAGATTCAGACAGAGGGATCACGAGGATCCATTCGTGGGACCTGATCAGGGTCCAAGTCATACATATAGCTGCAGCGGCACATAACTCTATTAGGCATGCCTAACTATCCACTTATTCGACATTAGCAGGTTATACCAAATCTTGTCAAATTAACATACATATTATTCATTTAAATAGATATTCAAGGCTTTACATCACAGAGCACATGCAAAAGAAACCAAGTCTTTAAGCAAAACGGAGAAGAAATCAAATTTGGAAGTCACGTCTGTCGCGCTCGCGACGACTGTCGCGCTCGCGACAGAAGCCAAGCTGCACTTCCCCGCCTCGTCTCGCGATCGCGAGAGATCTCGTGGTCGCGAGAGGACGTAGGGATTTCTCTTCTGTCGCGCTCGCGACAGAAGAGAACCTCGCACAAGCTCGGAGCTCGAGCACTCTGTCGCGCTCGCGACCATTGTCGCGCTCGCGACAGGGAGCTCCCTCGAGTTCTTTGGCGCGACACTTCTCGCGCCGGCGCGAGGGCCGAAACCTCCGCGCTCTATCGCGCTCGCGACAGTGTCGCGATCGCGACAGACACGGGTTTTCCAGCTCTTACGCCCAAATTCTGCAGAATTCACACAAAATTCACTTCTAAACTTCCAAAATTGATTCCAAACCTCAAAATTCAGCAACACAAGCATCCACAACTCATAACATATTTAAAAACCCAGCTTTATCACCAATTATCACAATTAAATCAAATCCATTATATGTCTAATTGCAAGAAATCCCAAAACAGCCCATTTAATACCAATTACATCTATTCACATACTTTCTCACAAATCCTATAACAATACTCATTCTCTAGCATCTCATATCATGTCTAATTCAAATTCAATCATATATACACAACTTATAACTCTAATCCAAGCAATAACACAAATATTCGATTCAAACTACAAATATATGTACAAAGACAAAATTCCCAAACCTTCTCTCCTTAGCTCCTAATCGCGAGCTCCGCTTCCGCTTGCGATTCCTTTACCTTTATCAGGTCAAGGAGCCTCCTCTGAACCATAAACCCATAACAATCAAGATCAATTTTACAACTACCCACAATTGAATTTACAAATATTTAAACCTAGAGAAGAGGAAGAAGAAGAATCTAAAACACCCATACCCCAACTCACCTTTAAGCTTCCAAAATCCACAAGCTAATCAACTCTAATTACTCAATTAAGGAAGTGAGAACAAGATTATGTAAAGAAAAGGAAGAACAAAGGAAGAAGAAGAAGAGAATGGCGTGAAGAGGAGAGGAAGAACGGGAAAACAAGGGAAAGAAGAGATTGGCTGCCTTTCCTCTCACCAACCCAATAAATGCTTACCCATCCATAATCCACATGTCACTCTCCCAATGAGACACATGCCCTCTAACACATCCTACTCCCATACTTGCCTATACACACCAAGCTAACTCCTATTCATACATTTACTTCTATACACTCATATGTACACTAAGCTTTCCTTATTCACACTTAAATTCTATACACCCACTTATACTAGATCCTAACTCCTCTTCTCACATTAATATACATAAATTAAATAAATAAACCAATTTGACACACACACAAGCGACACATAAACATACACATACAGACACAGCCAGGGTCAAACTACTGGGGTGGTTTTGGGGTGTTACTGAGGCAACGGAAAGTGTGAACCCAGTTAGTGTTGATCAGAATGTTCCCGAGCGCCCGCCAGTTGAAGATTCTGGTCCTGTTTCTGATGATAGGATGTTAGTGCAAGGGTTGATTCGGAATTTTTGATAAGTTGTCTGCTTCTCGGATTCGTCACGATTTTGTTTGGAACGTGCCTCGGAAGGAAAGTGTCGGATAGAGAAGTGTCAGCGGGAAAAAGGATTCAAGAACCTTTAGTGTGTCAACTCTGTCGGAAGCGACATCAGGGCTTGTATCGATTGATGACTAGAGCTTGTTTCCGATGTGGCAGCTTAGAACATCATATATTCGTTTGTCCTAAGAAGATGAATGAGAATCTAACTCAGCAAGCTAGAAAGAGTGTAGAGGAACTGCATAGGGCGACCCGTGAGCCAACCGGAGTTGTTGCACACCGTAGTGAAAGGATTAAACCCGCAGAGCCTTCCGGTAAGTTTGTTTGGTACTCTTGGATGCAAGGGTCTTTGGATTTTGTGAGGATTTGTATAACTGTCGACGAAAGTCAGACGGCTTATGCGTGAAGTGTTTGTGTTTTGTTTCTGATGTGCAGCTGAGTAGGGATTGTCTTGCTGAACGTGTTTGATTCGGAAGTAAGGAAGTGATTTAAGAATATAGCGATGGCTATAAGCGTAAGCAAGTGAGTAGTTTGGAAGTGAAGTGCATGAGTTTGGCAATGATTTGGAATATTGTGTTGAGAATTCTTCCGGTGTAAGTGAATTTCGAGGAGGAAATTCTTTTAGGAGGGAAGAGTTGTCACACCCCAAACCAAGCCTAGTCGGATCTGACGAGCTAAGTCGGATATGTGAAGGGTATTTCGGTAAATTGTGAATGAAGATTTTGGATAATTAGGATTTAATTGCAAGGTAATTATTAATTAAGTTAAGTGAGGGAAATGTTAGAGTGTGCTTATAGTGTATGGAAGTTGGATGTAAGTGGATTATAAGGAATTATATGGTGTGAGTTGTGTTTGGTGCCTTGAAGATATTTATTCAAGAGATGATATGGTGTATGTGAGAGTATGGTGCCTTAGGTTGAAAAGTCAAAAGTGAATGTTTGGTCCAATAGGGAGCTGCCATGTGACATGGTTGGTGGGCATTGATTGAAGGAAAGAAGAAAAGAGAGAGAGAGAGAGAGAGAGAGAGAACACGGCATTTCCGTTCTCCTTCCCTCTCACGCCTCCTCTTCTTCTTCTCTTCTCCTTTTTTTGCTTTTCCTTTCTTTCTCTTTTGGCTGGATGTTGGTGCATGCTTGGTGGTGTTTTGAGGGAGTTTTGAAGCAAGATTGAAGAGGTAAGTGGCTGTTTTTATTTTTGGCTTTTCTTCTTCTCTTTTATGGGTTGGATTGGGCTTTTGAAGGTTATGTTTTTGGATTAAGACATTTTTGGGTTTTGGTTTTGTGTAAGTTTTGGGTGGTAAGAGAAGCTCAAGGGCAAAGAGAAGATGAAGATGGGGTTTTGAAGCTTCAAAGAAATCAGGTTTGGGAGCTTTGATTTATGAATTGGAATTTGTGAGTTGTTGTGCCCTAATGCTCACTTAGGATGTAAATGAGTTTGTATTGTTTAAATCTCTAAAATTTGAGTGTTTTAGTATGTGTAAATGTATGATTGATGTGGGTAAATGAGTTAGTACTGCATGATTAGGATTGGATTAAGGGTATGTAAATTTGGTAATTTCTTGGTTTTCATGTATGTATATATATATATATATATATATATATGCTTATGTATGAGATTTGATGGTTTCTTGGAATTAGGTTGTTGTATGTTCTTTATTTTGATATGTATAATATGGGTTTCTATTTTGGAATGTGAAACTTGCAAGAGCATGATTTAATTATGGTAATTTGGGAGTTGATGTGGTTTTGTGCATAAATTGGGATTTCGGATGATTCTTGGAATTGGAGGTCTAAATTGTTCAATTATGTAGAAATTAATTATTGATAAATGTTATATTGTGTAAATTGATGCTAATGAGTGGCTGGATTTGAGGTAAGAGACCATTTGGATGTGATTTGTGTGTTGTGGGTGTGTTTTTGAAGAGGGAGAAAATCTGCATAATTTTGCAGATTTTGCTAATCCCGACACTGTCGCGAACGCGACAGGGACTAGTGATCTTGGCCCGTGCTATCGCGAGTACGCGACTCTGTCGCGAGCTCACGATAGTAAAAGTTGATGTGCTCTCTGTCGCGAGCGCAACGTCGTCGCGATCGCGATGGAGCGCGATGCTGGTTCGGTGCTATCGCGAGCACGCGATTCGTCTCGAGCCCGCGACAGCCACTTTGTTCTCTGTCGCGATCGCGACATCCGTCGTTAGTGCGACAGAGCCTAGGCCTTCCGTCTTCCTCGCGGTCGTGAAATCCATCGCGAGCGCAGCAAAGAGACTTTGGTCTCTGTCGCAAGCGCGACAGCTCCCCATATACTGAATGAGTTTTCTTTTGTTGTGTGCGGTTTTGAACTCCTATTTTCTTCAAGTGTCTCTGAGTTTGATACTTGTTATTTTTACGAATTATATGAATGTGGAACCATGATATGATTATGTATATGTATGAAGAGGATTTTTTTTGGAATGTTATGAAATGAATTAAATGGCTTATATTTAATCATCCTCAGCTATTGCATGATTAGGATTTTGTATTGATAATCACTGGCATGATAATGTTTCTATGCTTGACCATAATATGTTCTAAGATTTGGATAATGTTAAAGTGTGTTGACGGTATTATATTATATGCGTTGCAAAACGAATTTCGTATTTCTTCTGAATGGACTTATACTACTGTATAATTCATGTCATGTTTTTATATATGCATTTATAGGAGTGATACCATGATTCTTCAGATAAATTGCATGTTGTTCCATGAAACATGAATTGAATGAAGCATAACCTGCTAGAGTCAAGTAAGTGGATAGTTAGACATGCCTAATAGAGTCTCTTAGCTGCAGTCCTTTGAATGTTTGGACCCTGATCAGGTCCCCCGTTTGGTTCCCCGCGAACCCTTTATGTGCTCGGATCCTCGCGATCCTTTTTAATGTGTTTGGATCTTGTTTAAGATCCCCTTCAGAAAATGTTTTGAGAAAAATTATATGATAGTATTCGATTCGCACCCGTAAGGTGGTGATAGTAAACTCGTTATCCACTATTTTGAGTTAGCATGTATTATGTTCGCTTTCTCCAATATGAATATGAGAATATGATAACTGAATGGGTAAGATTTCAGTACTGCGAATCAGCTAGCTTTCTGAAAAAGATTATGAGTTCCTGAGTGGGCTGAATGTGACTCAATATGTATTTTGTATCTGTTTTCCCGTATATATATATATATATCGTCTTGTGAACATGTTTGGTTTGATTGGTTAGAATTGTAAGCATGTGAACTAATATGTATAAGTACTCTGACTTGAATGCTAAGGTTGAATGTGTGAATAAGTATATGTACTATTATGATGCAATGCATGTGGGTCGACGTCCGGTAAATGCATGTGCCATAATGTATTGATATGCTATATGTTCCTTTGAACTCAGTCACTGTGGTGTTTTCGGTACGTTGTTATGTGTTTGCAATTTATGGCATGATATTGTATGGTTCAGAGTTGCGCAGTGGAAGTGTGGTGGTTTGATGCTATGCCCTGGGTTTCATTTAGTGCATGCGTCTTGTGGTATGATAAAAGTATGTTTTGATACCTAGTAATGGAGCATGATGGTTGGGTGTAGTATTGCTTGGTAATTGTGTTGCATGTGGGCGGGTTCCACTAAAGTAAAGGTGCTTTGGTATGATAATTGCATGTGTAAATTTTCAAGAGTTTATACATGGTGAAGTGTTGGTATCTGATACCTCAGCGAGTCTGGTAAGTATATGCTTGAGAGCTTGTATGTATTTTTACGTGAATATTTGTATTTACTGTGACCTTTTGTCTGCTTGGGGCTTCGTTTAAATGATATGAGAAGTGTAATGTTAGGACGATTATGATATTGAGTTAAGCACTCAGGTAATATGTATAAGCATGTGAATATGAACTTCCGAATGCATGGCTTTCATATGCAGGCTTGTATGTCCATCTGTTGTGATTATTTGCATATGCCATTTGTGTATGTGTTATGCCCTGACGATCATTGGGAATGGTCGTCCATATTACTTGTTTGTTCTCCCCACTAAGCGTTTATCGCTTAGCGCGTGCTCTTTTCCCGTGCAGGTGGCAGGTTGTGTTCGGATTGAGTCGCGCATCTGCAAGGTCGGCCACATAGGAGTTAGAAGTTTTGTATTTTGTTCAGCTTCGATATTTCAACTTTTCTATTCCCGTATTATGGTATTTGTAATTAAGCTTTCAGTTATTTCTCCGCTTTCTGCTTCTGCTGAATGATCATATGTATGAATGTGTATATGTTTCGGCTTTGTGTCTGCGCATGTGTGCGTTATTGCATGATAAGTCTGTGCCGCAAGGTAAGTTAAGTTTTTAATTATCCTGTATTTGTGTATGTATGATTATGTATGAGTGTATGCTTCTATTTAGCATATGTGTGCATGTTTGTGAGTGAGCGTCGGGTAGCGCGCCCGCCAGCGTCCTTCCAACGGGGACGACGTAGGGGGTGCTACAACCATGATATCAAAAAATGAAGGAGGAAAGACTTTTTCTAACATGCACAAAGTAGTAGGAATTGGGTCTTCTATTTGCTCCAACTCATCTATTTTTAAACATTTTGCTCCGAGCACATTGAAAAAAAGAAATAATTCAATGAGTGGTTCACACACAAATTTGGAAAGCAAGCCACGTATGGCAAGAGGGAGTAAATGTTGTAGAAGAACATGGCAATCATGACTCTTTAAGCCTGAAAATTTATGATCTTTGAGGTTGACACACTGAGAAATATTAGATGAAAATCCATTTGGAACTTTTAGATTCTTTAAAAATTTGCATAATTTTTTATTCTCTTCAAGAGATAATAAGTAGCATGCAGTGGCCAGTTCATATTTATCACCACTTTTTACTGGATGTAATTCCTTCCTGATATTCATTGCTTGCAAATCCAACCGAGTGTTAATGCTATCCTTTGTTTTTCCTTTGACATTAAGATTGTCCCCAAAATACTATCACATATATTTTTCTCAATCTGCATCACATCTAAATTGTGTCGCAACAATAGTGTTTTCCAATATAGAAGATTAAAAAAATGCTCTTCTTGTTCTAATTATCACCTCTACTAGCATGTGATATCTTAGTCTTCTTCATTGGATCCTTGGTTAGCAATAACCCATCTAAATCAGGCACTTGATCAAGTATATCATAGCCAGATAATGGCTTAGGTGGTATCCTCCACTCCTTAGTTCCATCAAATGACTCTTTGTCATTTCTCCACCTGTGATTAAGAGGAAGATAACATCTATGGCCCATATAAAATTGTTTCTTACCATTGTGTAACCTCATCGAGCAAGTATCTTTGTTATAACATGGGCAAGCCATCTTTCCTTTTGTACTCCATCTAGACAAATTTCCATATGCTGGAAAGTCATTAATAGTCCATAACAAAGCTGCATGTAACTTAAAATTCTATTTAGTAGATTCATCAAAAATATCAACCACATTTCCCCATAATTCATTCAATTCCTCTATCAAAGGTTAGAGATAAACATCAATTGCATCTCTAAGACTCTCTGGACCAAGAATAAGCATTGATAAAATAAAATTTTCTAGCTTTATGCACAACCAATGTGCTAAATTATAAGGAATAAGTACAACTGGCCAAATGCTATATGGAGTTTATGAATTTCCAAATGGTTGAAAACCATCACTAGCAAGATCAAGTCGAACATTACGAGGCTCATTGGAAAAAGATTGATGACGTTCACCAAAGGATTTCCATGCCATTGAATCAGTCGGGTGCCTCATTACTCCATCATCAATGCTTTTGTCATGATGCCATCTCATTAGAGAAAATATTTTAGTGGACATAAATAACCTTTGAAGTCTTGGCTTTAGGGCAAAGTAACGTAAAATCTTGAATGGTATTCGCTTTCGATTTTTACTTTTACTTTGCCCGCTATGTTTACCCTCCTTCCATCTAGATGCACCATAAAATTTGCAAGAATTGAGAAACTTATCTTCCTTCCAATACAACATGCAATCATTCTTATATGCATCAATCTTGTTGTAAGAAAGCTCAAGATCTCGAATTATCTTCTTTGCCTCATAATATGAATCAGGCAAGTTCGACCCATCAGGCAATAACTCTTCCTTTAACATTTTCAACAACATTGTAAATGACTCATTACTCCAATGACTAAGACTTTTAATATGAAGCAATTTTATCAAAGTAGAAAGCTTAGAGCTTTTTGACATATGATATAAGGGTTGCTCGAGATCAGTTAAGAGCCTATAGAATTTTTTTGCTTCAAGATTGGGTTCTTCCTCAAGAATGTCATCACCACCTGTGTTCATAGTATCTCCATCAAAACTGGGATATAAATCTCTTAAAATCCCTTATATTTATCCTCATGTTCAACCTCTTCTATGTCATAAAAGCAGTCTGACTGTGGCTCACCTAATTGCTCCTCATGGTAATACCAAAAGGTGTAATTTTGAATTATTCCATATGCTATCAAATGTGAATTGACCGTATCGCGTGTCCTTAAAGATGTCTTGCAACATTTCACACACGAACATGGTATTTCGTTCATTTCTCCTATTCTTGTGAAAGCATAATCCAAAAAATTTTGCACCCCAAATATATAAGCATTATCAAGTCAATTATGAACAAGTTGCATCCATTACTTATTAGGTGCTATAACCTTCTTAATGTCAATATGCTAGGATAAAAACAAAAGGAGCAAAAAAGTATTAATTACTTTCCATCAAGAAATTGTAAATCAGCTTAAGCTTATGGTAAGAGCAACTCCTAACTCAACTAACCATTAAAAGTTGAATTTTGAAAATATGGCAGTAAATTGAATTATAATGATAGAATCCTATCAACCTATAGTAAATAATATAGGCCTTAATGATAGAATCCAATTTTCCTAGACTAGTAACGACCGGATTTACAATGTTTCAATAACCGGATTTTAAGCCCTTCGTTAAATGGTAATAAAATTTAAGAATTAACGACCGAATTTGTTTCCTTTCACTACTAATATATTTTTACGACCGGATTTTATGCCTTTTAATGATCGAAAATAATCCCATCATTAAATAATAATAAAATTTGAGTTTTAATGACCGGATTAATTTCCTTAGTTGTTTATATCCTTTTACGATCGGATTTTTATCCCTTCACTAAATTTTAGTCGTTAAAACTCAGTTTTCTTGTAGTGGGAGGAGTAACTATGTGTAGGAGACCACGTTGTTTTAGTGAGATCTTTCCTACCCTACCTTTTGTGTTTGTGCTTGTTTGCAAATAAAATATTTTTATTTTATGCACGTGTAAGATAAAAAGTCACGGAAATATCTTATAACTAAATTGGGATTTTATTAATAAAATTGGGACCAATGTCCCTCATTTTAGCCAAGGAATGTAAAACGTCACAATAAAATGAAGAGTTAATTTTCTCCAAAAATGGGATCACTCATCCCGGTTTTTCAAACTAGCAATCGAACAACTCTTCGATCCCTTTTTAAATGGGCGTAAAGGAACCAATGTTCCTAGACCAAACGAATGTCCCAATTTATGCATGTTTTTCTTATGTTTGATTTTATTTATTAGTTTAAATTTATGTTCATACATTTTGGGCCCTTGCAAATTAATTTTGGGGTAATATTATTTAGTTTTTATTTGGGATTGTATTCCATCCCAATTTACATTTTCAATCTTCTTTTATTTGGGGTTGTATTCTGCCCAAGTTTCTCCTGTAATTGTGTGATTGGCGTGTTTACCGCTTTCCTTTATCACTTTATTTTACTACTTTCTTTACAGCTTTTATTTATTGCTCTTTGCTTGTAATGCGCTTTTAATTAAATGCATTAATCGTGTCGGAGGAGAGATAGAATTTTATGAATTTAAAGACTCATTTATAATTAACCAAAACATAAATAAGAGTGAAGTTCCGAACACCATCTCTGGTTTTAGACCAATAGAGGTTAGAGACCTTTCCCAATTTCTCGTAAATTGGGTGGCGACTCCAAAATACCTCAAAGGTGCCTAAAGGCGTCATGAGGCTAGATGATCCTTTCCAATATTCTATTGAGAAAGAGGCATCCAAAATGTCTCATGGCACCCAAGATCAAAAAGACGCGAACCAATCCCTCGAGCCCTAAAAGCGGGTTCAAAGAGGGCCTTTGCTAGGTTCGGCGTGCGTCACAGTGGCGACTCTACTGGGGATTGTTTGTGACTTTGCTCTAAAAGTGTTTTGGTTAAAATGTATAATTGAGTTTTTAAAACTTAAAATTCTATTTTTTTTTTTAAATTGCATTCATTTTAGAGCCTTAAAATTATGCTAGTTGGTCCACTACCTTGCCCCGGTGCATTTCCAAAGCGCAACCCTACTTTCACTCATTGTAGGAAAGTGTTAAGGATAATCACCAACCCAAGCCTAGTACTTTTCGGTATATCAAATGGAGACCCAATTGGTCACTATGCTCGTGATGAGCTAGACTCGTTGGCAGGGACCATGCTTGGGTAGCCCTAAAGTATCATCACTATTGACCAAAGCCCATGTAATGACAAATAGAAACTTCCACTAGGTGATATGCTCCTTAATACGATGCCTGTGATGTGGGTCATTATGTATTAAAGAAAATCAAGCGAATTATGTGGTCTCTTATCAAAGGCTTCCATGCCCCAATAGGCCCATCTTTATGATATTGAAATGTTCGCATACGTAAGGGCCAAAACTCATGCGAATGCGGATTAAATTAAGAGTGTTATGCTGCCGATTTTTCACCATGCACTTCGCGCGTTCATAGCGTCCCTTGTTGACCCATGGACTAAGCCCAGCTAGGGAAGAGGCCGCACTGCCCCGTGTGTGGGAGAAATAAGGTTGGAAGAATCTATTTGCTTGCTTGTCATTATGGATACTGCACCAACACGACGATGCATCTTTAATATCATCCATGCATCATGCTAACAAACTGGATTTTTTTCATCCATCATAGATCCATTCGAGTTGTCCAGGGATCCTAGTGGAAGATTGGTAAGAAATCCAATAGCTAGGCTATCAGGGTTAGCACTTACGTCAGGTTTAGATTGGGTTAGTAACTCAGACTCTTATTCAGAATAATCCTCTAGATCAGTGATGGCAGAATTACCGTAAGATTTGGGTGCTTTAACAACACAAGATTTGGACAAGAGGTTTGAGGACTTCGAAAGTAAGATGCTGGCTATGATGGGAAACCTTGTCGCTCAAATGGCACCAAATGTTGGGCAGCCATTTGTAGGTCCGACTGTTGAGCCAGTTGAAACACCTGTTGTGGGGGAGACTCCCATGCCAACTGTTACTGTGCAATAACTAGCCATTGAGCCTAGACCGACAGGACCGGTCGAGCAAAGAAGGGTGAAGATTTCAGATCCAAGTGATGACTTCTTGGAGGGAGAGGAAGATGAGCCGATAGTCCCTCAAGTTGTGAGGTGTAGAGTCCCCAAGGTAGAGGATGATGTGGTAAGAAAGATGGAAGAAAAGATAAAGGCTATCTTGCACCTGCTGTCAGCCAAAAAAGGGGTTATCCCTGAGGACATAGATCTGGGTGAGGAAGAGTTGCTATCCCAGAGGTTCAAGATGCCGGATTTACCAAAGTTAGATGGTACTTCGGATCCTTCAACACACATCAAGCAGTATGCCCTGATCATAAAAGGCACAGGGCTCACAAAGAAACAAAAGGTGGAGTACTTCTACCTTAGTCTGATAGGGCCGACGGTCGATTGGTAGCACGGATTGGATAGGAGGTCAAAGGAAGACTGGGATCTGTTAATGGGATAATTTATGAGACAGTACGACTGCAGCACCCAAATGGAAGTGACGCTAAAAGATCTTGAGCTACTATAGTAGAAGTCTGGTGAGTCTTTCCATGAATACCTTACTCGATGGAGGAATCGAGTTATGGAAATGAAGAGGAAACCCGACACCTCGGATCAAATCAGATTGTTAATCAGGAATGCGAGCCCGCATTTAAGGGAAGGGCTTAAGATGAAAAGGCTCAAGGATTGGGAATCCTTAAAAGACATCACCATAGAACCCAAAGTAGAATATCTGGCAAGGAAGGCCAGTAGTGATAATTTTGCTCGAAGGAACTATGGGCCTCAAGGAGGAGGAAAGTTGGGTGGCACCGGAAGCAGCAGTAATAGAGTTGGAAAAACAGCGAAAGTTTTAGCCACTGATGCGAGCCAGAGATAGTACTAAAATTTGGGAAGGTCGTTATCTTGGGTTTTGGAGAGACTGATGAAAGAAGGAAAGCTCTAGCCATTACCAGCCAGGCCGTCTAAGAACCATGGCCAGCCAAACCATAGGGGGAATCAGTATTGTGCTTTTCACCAGCACATCGGCCATCTCACTAACTCTGGCAGAACTCTAAGGGATAGAGTCCAAGATCTTATCGATAGTAAACAGATTTCGGACCCCGAAAAGAGGGAAAAGAAAAAGAAGGGTTGGTATAATGCTGTTCCTCCTCCCATTTTTATGATAGGTTCTAGCCTTCCAGAGTGGTATGTGCTAAGGGACCTATATGGCAATGACTATGTGGCTATTATTCATCCCAAATAGGGGATTGATAAAGAGGAACCTCAAGTTAGCATGATAGAGTGCTGGAATTCAACTAGTGGAAGCGAGGCCGAAGAAGTCAAAGAGCCAGAGGACGTGTGGAATTCCGGAGATGAAGAGGAGGTACAAGAGGTACAAGCTATGACCTGAAGTGGTAGGGTGATTCTAGACGTAGAGAGGCCTCAAGATCCAATGCTTATGCCTGTATTAAGGGAACCCGAGGAGGACGGGTGAATGAGACAGCTGAAGAAGACAATGGCGTAGATATCCATCTGGGATTTGTTAAGATAATCTCCATCATATAGGCAGAAGTTGGTGGAAGCCTTATGCGAGTCCACTATTGCCACCACCATCTCGCCATCTGAATTGTTGGGTTTAGTCAAAGGGAGCTCGGGGGAAATTTTGGTTTATTCTGATGCGAATTTACCACCAGAGGGCCGAAAACACATTCGCCCTTTATACATTAAGGCATAGATCAACGGCAAGCATACCGCTTGTGTGATGGTAGATGACGACTCCTCCATAAATGTGTGCCCCCTTGGTTGCGCTCCCGGCCTTTGGCTTTGATGAAAGCATGCTGAGCAGATTTGACTTAACCCATCACCACCTACGACAATTCAAGGAGGCAGGCTACCGGGGACTTTTAAGGCACAAGTAAGGACCGGGCCAGTTGAGACAGAAACTGAGTTTGTCATTGTGCCTATACCAGCCAACTTCGCAGTGCTACTAGGGAGGCCCTTGTTTCACAAGCTTGGAGGGGTTCCATCCTCCCTCCACCAGAGGATCAAGATCCCTTATGAGGGCTAAGTGGTGATAGTCCAAGGCAGCCAGAGATAATCAAGTGTCAATGCTCGGGATTTCCAATCAACCCTTTAGTGGGTTTCATGTGGTTGTGGTGAATGAAGAGGATGGCTTAGTGGGGAGCCCTCAGGTGGTACTATGATGAAGAAAATGAATTTCCTCCCGGGGGCCGGTTTGGGCAAAGAATCACAATGGCCTCCGATGCATATCGCCACAAGGAGGCAAAAGGACAGAAGAGGTTTGGGTTACACCACCGAAGCCAACAAGAACAAACTCGGGGAGAAGCCTGCAGGGATCCCGCACATTTTTAGAGAGCTAGGTGCCGGCTACATCAGCATGCGCCTATTGTGAAGAAGCCAAGCCACAGTGGATTGGCGGCAAGATCACCCCGGGTTTTGAGATCTTCAACGACGTTGTTGACTGGTCTGGTGAAATGGTTAAATTAGTAGAAGGCTTCTGGGATAAAGAGGTCTTCAACCAAAGTTTGGCTTGGGATTGAGAAGTTCCTGAAGAGATCGTCACTAATAGTCTGCTAGCCACCAGAGTGAAAGGCAAAGGAAAAATGGAAAACGAGGTGGCCCGTGCCAGAATTAGGGAACGTGAAGATCACAGACAACTAAGATGGCAGGCCATCAACTTCAGCGTCCGGCGGCAATAGAAGATGTTTAAGGATAGCTTTTCTGAAGTACTATTTATCTGTGAACTATTTGACAATTATGCTTATAATTTAGAGTTTGTTAATAAGATGAATGGCTTTGCTTACTTGTGCGATATTTCTCATGATTTCATTATGCATGATCATGAACTTGAATCATTCATATTTGACATTAACTCAACTAATACTACCTCATTTAATCTCGAACTTTGGAAAATCCAAAGGAAGTCTTGATAGCATCTGACGTAACTCCTGAAGAGAGGATAAAATTTAAGAGAATTTGAAAAATATGAGAAAGTCTTTGCCTGGACCTATGAAGACATGCAAGGATCGACCAGGAAGTCGCCAAACATGCCATCCCTACCTATCAAGAATGCAGGCCCATTAAGCAAAAGCTCAGGAGGCTAAGAACAGAGTGGGCAGAAAAGGTAAAGGAAGAGGTGTGTAAGTAGATTGAAGCTAAGTTATTGATAGAGGTTCAGTATCCAAAATGGTTAGCTAATGTTGTTCCCGTAGCCAAAAAGGACGGAAAGGTTTGAGTATGTGTTGATTACTGGGACCTAAATAAAGCTTGCCCAAAAGATGACTTTCCTTTGCCCCATATCGATGTACTAGTAGACAGTGTGGCTGCTTGCATGATGTACAGTTTTGTGGAGGGGTATGCAGGGTACAACCAAATCCTCAATAGGATTATGAATCAAATTAAGACAGCGTTCATCACTGAGTGGGATAGGTTCGCTTTAAGGTTATGCCTTTTTGGATTAAAAATTGCAGGAGCAACGTACTAAAGGATGGCTACTAAAATCCTTGATGACTTGATCCACAAAGAGGTGGAAGTGTACGTCGATGATATGAAGATCAAGTTGGCTACCCGAGAGGGGGCATTTCGAGGCCATCGAGAAATTCTTTCGGAGGATTGACAAGTATAACCTTCACCTCAAACCCAATAAATGCATCTTCGAAGTCACCTCAGGCAAGCTGTTAGGCCATGCGGTGAGTCCAGAGGGGAATTGAAGTGGACCCCGATAATGTCAAGGCAATCAGAGAGATGCCAACACCTCGGAGGAAAAAAGAAGTCAGGAGTTTCTTGGGCAAACTTGTAGTACATCAGCAGGTTTCATTTCCAAGCTTGCTTCGATATGCGAACCGATTTTTAAGCTACTCAGCAAGAAAAAGCTAGTTTGGTGGAACGATCACTACCAAAAAGCTTTTAATATTATTAAGGATTACCTCCGGAACCCCCCAGTTCTACGGCCCACTGCGACCTATCAAACCATTAATTCTTTACCTAGCAATATAGGAGAATTTTGTGGGTGCTATAATTGGCCCAGGAAGATGAATTTTGGGGTTGAATTTGTGGTTTACTATCTCAGTAAGAAATTCCTTCCCTTTTAAGGCCAGGTACGTCGAAGTGGAAAAGATCTGTCTGGCAGTAATCTGGGCTTCAAAGAAACTGAGACATTACTTCCATTCTTACAAAGTGCAGGCGGTCGCCAAACAAAACCCTCTTCGATACTCTAACATCCCCATCCCCCTGGAAGGATATCGAGGTGCCACGCGGACATATACGTATATATATACATACTCTAGCGGAAGCGAATAGATAGCATAATGACACATCCATTTAAGAATAATAAAATAAATTACTACTACACTAGGGTCCAATATGCAATTCCTATTAATTACATATATACATATGTCTTTATACATGTCCATGTTACAATTTGTTTCCATTTAGCTTTACATATACATTTACATGTGATTCTTCTTCTCTTATTACATAATGATGTTTACTCAAAGCATCACCAACTCTATCTTTAACTTATACAAAAAAGATAACAATGCTTCCTAGTGGCCTTGACCTGCAGATGCCCGCTCACTGATCCGAACCTGTAAACCTAAACGGTGATAAACATCTGTGCTAAGCGATAATGCTTAGTGGGGATGAAAATAATGCAAAGGACTTCTATTCGAAGTCACAAATAAATCACACATTTTCATTTGACAAAATCAAATAGCTCATGCATATAGCTCTTATACGTATATAGGTTGATGCTCAAATATCAAATACTCTGAGTTCACATATAAGTAAACATCTACTCTTTCACTAATTCGTGCACACTATAACTTGTACATCTCATTTATTCAAATATATGCTATCATGTGTCCACATACATGTAAACACACTCATGTAATCATACACTTGTATGCAGAACTATAATGTACTTAAACATGACTCTCATGTACTATAGCATCTATTCAGAATAATACTTTTAATCATCTAAAATTCACTCCACAACATTAATAAGCCTGAATTCCTTTCATGGTGGATACGGAACGCTCTATATAAAAAAAAAAAACATTTCGATAGACCGAAGTCACAAAACATTTTCATCTATCTCTATTAATGACCATTCTCGGAGGTCGTCCCGCTTCACCCAAAACGGGGGCAGAACATGGGCACCTGTTACTCGATAATCCCTTTATAAGGCATTCTTATCTATCCACTATAATGGTTAATCAGGCTCAAAAACCACTCAATTACTGTACACATATACCAACTCATCAACTGTAATTTCAAGTGCATTTATCAAATTCAGAGACATTTAATTCATGTACAACTTTATTAATCATGTACATTTGATTATTACTAATCATATAAAAGGGTTTAAAAGATAATTTTAAACCAAACACGAACCAAATGGTTACATGAAAAACTCATATAAACTTATAACAATTCAAAATAGGAGCAGAAGATCAAAACAGGACAAAATATAGAAGAAGAGGGCAGGAGCACGACTCGTGCTCACTCTCTCACACAACTGGAGCACATCTCATGCTTCCACACTTTGCTCTTGGTGAGGCCTGACTCGTACTCACTCCTTCTTTTGCTTGGAGCACGTTACTTGCTCCTCACTTTCCTCTCTCTGTGAGCACGACTCGTGCCTCCTTAGCACGACTCGTGCTCTCGCTTCCTTTTCTCTCTGAGTCACACTACACAACACGACTAGGGACCAACACCCCACTTGCTGAAGAAAGTGTCTCTATCATGATCGCAACCACTTTCGCGCTCACGACAGAAGGCTCCATCAGGAAACCTTAAGGAGACTGCTTTTCACCTCTAATGTGTATCGTCTAAACTGACTTCCAAATGTCATTTTAAGGCAACACTTTCTTCTTAGCAATTGTTTCTGAGGGTGTTTATTTTCAAATGGGGCAAAGTTTCAGGTCATTGGACATATATAACTCCAGATATGAGCTAAACAAGCTATACTATTCTAGTAACCCGACCCAACCAAGAGGTACTCCGAATTTTTTAACATTTTCGAGGTTCATAGAGCCGGAATTAGCTCCAGAACCCTCTTATACATTTTTAGCTATGGATCTTAGATTTCAAATGCAATTTGACTCAACACAATTGAAGCTCTGTAACTATACTTATGACAAAAACCATTCTCAAAGGTCTAATGAAACCTAAACAGAATTTCTCTAAAATCACTCTTTACACACAAAACTATATGAAAAACCATTTAACACATCAAAAAACTCATACACCATGATCCAATACATGTTCACAAACATATACACATATATCAATGAGCGCACTATAAGCAATCAAAATGAGGTTCGCACACGATCCTTACCTCTAAGAAGCTTGAACTCTATGCTAAGCTTGAACTCTATGCTCTAGTCAACTTCAACCCTTTCCTTTCCTTGTCCAATCTCTTGTCCATCGCTTTCATGTATAACCAGACCAAAACACTTAGGTTAACCCTCTTTTCACTTTAAATCAAAAATAGAAAGAAAAAGGAGGTCAGATCGGAAAACTAACCAAGGTTACCTCCTTTTACTCTTCAAACCAATCCAAATGAATCACTCAAAACAGACCAAGGAAGAAGAAGGAAGAAATAAAAGAAAGCCAAGGTAGAAAATGGCAGAACTCCAATATAGAGAAGGAAAAGAAAGTAAAAAGGCAGATGATCAATGTTAATCAAATCCAACCAACCTCACTAAATGCCACTTACCTACATTAATACATGTATATCTCTTTAATTTCTTATTTCCTTTTAATTCGTATGTATATCTCTTTATACATGTATTTTGACCAACCCACATAATATCTAAAGCCAAATGTCACCCTTCTACAATGCCATGTGTCACTCTCCTATGCCGCTATATGTCCAATACACATCAAATAATCGAAAATAATATGTCATGGCCAGACTTGTACCCTGAAAGGATTAACTTAAATTGGCATGTGTGTGTGTGTATGTGTGAATTGAATGTGAGGTTTGGATTAAATTGATTGAAGGCAGGACTCAATTGAAAGGTTGGAAGGACCTAATTGTAATATAAGGATTGTTAAGTGGCTATTGGGTAATTATATTATGTTAAGTTAATGGCTGATTAGTTTGTCTAATGATGCATTAGTTAAGAATAAAATAAGTAGGAATTGGTTAGTGGAGGCAGACTTTGGTGAGTGGAATCCGTGTGGCTTCTTGAGAGGATGCCACCTCCACCTTTGCATGCATGAGTTAATTAAGGAAAGGGAAAAGATTCATTTTGTCTGATTTCAGTCAATTTTTATGTGTTCTTCTCTCTTCTTTCTTGCGTGAGATTGAGCTTTAGAGAGGCCTTTAGTAGTGCATGCATATAGTTAATGGGAGCAAGAATTAAGGGTTAACTTAAGAGGTAAGTGACTGAAGAAGTGAAGAGAGATAAGGAAAAGCTGTAATCGGAGAGCCGAGCGTTCGTCGAGATTAGGAGCTAAGGCGATAAGGTTTTGGAACAAACCCTAAATGTGTAAATTGTATGATTTGTATTGGTCCAATAGGGACTTTAATATGAGCTGTATGTGTATGTGGTAATGTGTTTAGTGAATGAATTGCTTGAGAGCATGTATGCTATGTGTGAATTGGGATTGATTATAAATAGTGCCAAAGATGAGTGCCAAAATAAGAAGGGAAATCAGGTATGTGCTAATTGAGTAAGTGGTTGATTGCCAAAAGTGAGAATGAGATTTGAAGTCTTGATGTGGAAGGAGAATTGGACTGGAAAGCACAGCTGTGCTAGTGATAAAACATAGCTGTGTTATAGTGTTTTTGCATAGGTCACGGTGACAATGAAATTGATTGTGACCGTGAAGTATGCCTGAGTTCAATTATGCCTATTGGATTTTGGTATGTCATGGTGACAATGAAATCCATTGTGACCGTGAGGTACCTAAGGGAGCATTCTGTTTTGCAAAGTATGGATATGTCACGGTGACAATGAACTTCATTGTGACCGTGACATACCCTCAAGTTGCATTCTGCCGAGAGTTGGGAACATGTCACGGTGACAATAAAATTGATTGTGATCGTGACCTGCCCCAGTTTGCATTCTGTTTTGAACTTCAACATGTCACGGTGACAATGAAATTCATTGTGACCGTGACCTACCCTGTTTTGGCAATATAACCCTAATGTGTTTGGACTTTCTAACGGTAAGGCTTTAAGCTGGAATGAAGAACATTATGAGTAAGTGTTATGTGTGTATTAAGTAATGTACATTTGCATACTATGTGATGGTTCTTGAATGCAATCAATTATGTGATTATTAATTATGAAAAACGAATTGGAAGCATATTGGGTATGCAAGTGTAATGCTTAGCTATGTGCTAATGCGAATGCGTAGAGTCAATGTGATATGGGCTATCTACGTATGTGATGTGAAAAGTGAACAATGTGAACTGAATAATATGTTTAACAACTTAAGCCTGCAAGTCAAGTAGTGGATAGTTAGGCATGCCTATAGGGTCAAGTGCTGCAGCCCCATGCGTTAAATGTGTCTGATTCCATGGGAATCACAATGCGAAAACTATGCGAATAATCCTTGCTGGATTTTTATTATATGTTGAATGATGTTAAGTACCTGAGGGTACCAATGCGTAAAAGTAATCTCGATGAGATTCTAGTACCTGAATGGTACCAATGCGATACCCGTTATCCGCGTCATTGAGTTGCAGGCTAACTAACTAACTAATAAGTGGAAATGATTGTGACATAATATAGTAAACGATGTGAATATGTGAACTTGTGATTAATGCTTTATCATTGAATATAGTGTTGAACCATGATATGTATGGAGTGGTGCTTGATGAGATAATTATAATTAGGCTTGATTACTGGCATGCAATGTATGATAACCCTATTTGTGTGATAATTATTTGCTTTATATGAGTTCCCCACTAAGCGTTATCGCTTAGCATGGATTTACTCTAATCCGTGCAGGTACGGACGAGAGGCGACCGGAGGACGTCCCCGCATTTTGTACGGTCAATAGTAGGAAGTAGAAAGTTTAGGTTCTGGGTTTGATATTTTTGGATTTCTGTATAAGCTTTTGTACAATCGAATGTATAGCGGGTATGTAAAGGCATGTAATAATCTGATAACTATGAATGTTAACCTAAGAGTATAAATATGTATGAGCAATGCGTGTGGCCATGGAGAATGCACTATAAGTAGTTGGCATGTGATGCATGAGTTAAGATCTTATGTGATGAAATTTTATTATTCAGGTTAAGCATGTGTTCTATTGTGTGTGTGCGGCCTTCTCTAACTAAGATTAGCTGAGCTAGTCTGTCATTAGGGAATGGGCGTCACATAATCCAACTCAATTAAGCTTCCCATGAAGCGTTCTATCGCGCTCGCGACACTGTCGCGCTTGCGACAGAACCCACACACTCAATTTAGCTGACCATCCGCTGGAGGGTTCCATCGCGCCCGCGACGCTTGTCGCGCTCACGACAAAACTATCACGCTCCACACTTAATTTTCCAAATAAAAATTCTGTAATTCTTCTAGGGCCACTTCAGGGTGTTACAAATCTCTCCCCCTTAAGAAATTCCGTCCTCGAAATTTCCCCGCTAATCACTTACACAGGTACATCTTTAAAAAAATCTCCAAATTGCTATCACTTATACCATACAGCTATCAAATCGTGTACACTCCACACTTTCTTTAACGCACTGCACTCTAATCCATATACTTCTTCTGAGCATCAAGCACTTGATGTATATCCTGTCAGCTTTTCTCAATGAAACGCATGCAATGATACTTTTTCACATACAAATGAGGGATGCGCATAAAATGGCCACTTAATGATTTATGTGTGCAAAATGATGCGAAAATGCAATGTAAGCTACTGTAATGCACTTTTCCCATCGCCATGTTTCACTATGCTTATGTTCACACGATTCAAGGAGATAACTGACAGGAATACAGAGTGCCACCTCGAACTCTTACCAATTCACATCTGCCACTGTCTCTTCTATGCTCTCACACGAGTCGGACTCCATCTATATTTTACACAAATGACACCTGCATTAGGCCACAACTCTAGACAAACTCTGACATATAACCTAGACTCTACATCTTATAGACCAGAACCTCTAACCTATGCTCTGATACCACTAAATGTAACACCCCATACCCCCTGGAAGGATATCGGGGCGCCATGCGGATATATACGTATACATATACATACTCTAGCGGAAGCGATAGCATAATACACATCCATTTAAGAATAATAAAATAAATTACTACTACACTAGGGCCCAACATGCAATTCATATTAATTACATATATGCATATGTCTTTATACATGTCCAAATTACAATCTATTTCCATTTAGCTTTACATGTAAATTTACATGTGATTCTTCTTCTCTTATTACATAATGATGTTACTCAAAACATCACCAACTCCATCTTTAACTTATACAAAAAGATAACAATGCTTCCTAGTGGCCTTGACCTGCAGATGCCAGCTCACTGATCCGAACCTGTTAACCTACACGGAGATAAACATCCGTGCTAAGTGATAACGCTTAGTCGGGATGAAAATAATGCAAAGGACTTCTATTCGAAGTCACAAATAAATCACACATTTCATTTGACAAAATCAAATAGCTCATGCATATAGCTCTTATACGTATATAGGTTGCATGCTCAAATATCAAATACTCTGAGTTCACATATAAGTAACATCTACTCTTTCACTAATTCATGCACACTATAACTTGTACATCTCATTTATTCAAATATACGCTATCATGTGTCCACATACATGTAAACACACATGTAATCATACACTTGTATACAGAACTATAATGTACTTAAACATGACTCTCATGTACTATAGCATCTATTCAGAATAATACTTTTAATCATCTCAAATTCACTACACAACATTAATAAGCTTGAATTCCTTTCATGATGGATACGGGACACTCTATATAAAAACAACATTTCGATAGACCGAAGTCACAAAAGATTTTCATCTATCTCTATTAATGAACATTCTCGGAGGTCGTCCCGCTTCGCCCAAATGGGGCAGAACATGGGTAACTGTACTCGATAATCCCTTTATAAGCATGCTTATCTATCCACTATAATGGTAATCATGCTCAGAAACCACTCAATTACTGTACACAGATACAAACTCATCAACTGTAATTCAAGTGCATTTATCAAATTCAGAGACATTTAATTCATGTACAACTTTATTAATCATGTACATTTAATTATTACTAATCATGTAAAAGGTTTAAAAGATAATTCTAAACCAAACACGGACCAAATGGTGACATGCAAAACTCATATAAACTTATAACAACTCAAAACAGGACAAATAGAGAAGAAGAGGGCAGGAGCACGACTCATGCTCCTTGAGCACGACTCATGCTCACTCTCTCACACAATTGGAGCACATCTCGTGCTTCCAAACTTCTCTCTTGGTGAGCACAACTTGTACTCCTTGAGCACGACTCGTGCTCACTCCTTCTTTTGCCTGGAGCACGTTACGTGCTCTCACTTTCCTCTCTCTGTGAGCACGACTCGTGCTCCTTAGCATGACTAGTGCTCTCGCTTCCTTTTCTCTCTGAGTCACACTACACAACACGACTAGGACAACACCCCACTTGCTGAAGAAAGTGTCTCTGTCACGATCGCGACCACTGTCGCGCTCGCGACATAAGGCTCCGTCAGGAACCTTAAGGAGACTGCTTTTCACCTCTAATGTGTATCATCTAAACCGATATCTAAACATCATTTTTATGAACACTCTCTCTTAAAAATTGTTCCCTAGGGTGTTAACTTTCAAATGGGACAAATCGCAGGTCAATTGGACATCTATAACTCAAGATATGAGCTAATAAGGCTATACTGTTCCAGTAAACCCAACCAGAGATACTCCCGGTTTTAACATTTTCGAGGATCATAGATCCAAAATTAGCTCTAGCGCCCTCTTAGACATTTTTAGCTATGGATCTTAGCTTTTAGATCCAATTTGCTTCAACACAATTGAACCTCTATAACTCTACTTATGACAAAAACCATACTCAAAGGTCTAATAAAACCTAAAAAGAATTTCTCTAAAATCACTCTTTACACACAAAACTATATGAAAACCATTTAACACATCCAAAACTCACACACCATGATCCAATATATGATCACAAACATATACACATATATCATGAGCTCACTATAAGCAATCAAAAAGAGGTTCGTACATGATCCCTACCTCTAAGAAGCTTGAACTCTATGCTCTAGTCAGCTTTAACCCTTTCCTTTCCTTATCCAATCTCTTGTCCATCGCTCTCATGCATAACAAGACCAAAACACTTAGGTTAACCCTCTTTTCACTTTAAATCAAAAATAGAAAGAAAAAGGAGGTCAGATCGGAAAACTAATCAAGCTTACCTTCTTTTACTCTTAAAACCAATCCAAATGAATCACTCAAAACAGATCAAGGAAGAAGAAGGAAGAAACAAAAGAAAGCCAAGGTAGAAAATGGCAGAACTCCAACGTAGAGAAGGAAAAGAAAGCAAAAAGGCAGATGATCAATGTTAATCCAAAGCCAACCAACCTCACTAAATGCCACTTACCTACATTAATACATGTATATCTCTTTAATTTTTTTATTTCCTTTTAATTCATATGTATATCTCTTTATACATGTATTTTGACCAACCCACATAATATCTCATGCCACATGTCACCCTTCTATAATGCCATGTGTCACTCTCCTATGCCGCCATGTGTCCAATACACATCACATAATCGAAAATAATCCAACTCAATTAAGCTTCCCATGAAGTGTTCTGTCGTGCCCGCGACACCGTCGCGCTCGTGATAGAACCCACACACTAAATTTAGCTGACCGTCCGCTGGAGGGTTCCATCGCGCCCGCGATGCTTATTGCGCTCGCGACAGAACTATCACGCTCCACACTTAATTTTCCAAATAAAAATTCTGTAATTATTCTAGGGCCACTTCAGGGTGTTACAGATACCTTCAGAAGGCACCCTCTTTGCTAGGAAAAATGGGGAGGTGGCTGATATTACTACAAGAATTTGATGTGCAGTACATCACCAGAAAGACCATTAAGGCTCGAGCAGTTACATAGTGCCTAGCCGACCATCCGGTGGAAGGTGACCAATTTGGGTATGAATTCCAAGATGAGGACGTGGTAGCCATCACAGTGCAGAAGTGGCAGATGTACTTCGTTGGGGCAGTGAATAACAAAGGAGCCGGAACAGGAGTAATTTTAGTAACCCCATAGGGTCAGAAGCTCCTCTTAGTTAAGAAATTGAGATATAGAGCCACCAATAACGAAGCTGAGTACGAAGCCTGCATCTTCAGGTTGGAAGCACTCTTAGCGGTGGGGGCAAAAGTAGTAGAGGTCTTTGAAGACTCATCCTTGGTAATCCATCAGGTCAGAGGTAAATTGTCCATCAAGGAAGAGCGACTATTACCCTACGTAAGGTGTTTGAAGGAACTAAGTGGTCAGTTTGAAATTTGCACTTTTAACTATGTGCCCCGAGATGAGAACCAATTAGCGGATGCCCTAGCCACTCTGGTGTCTATGTGGGATAACCCAAAAGGGATAGCCATGAAGCCTGTACTCATTTCTAGTTCAGACCAGTTATACTTTGAAATTGAGCAGGTCGGGATGTTGAGGCCACTGACGGAAAGCCATGGTACTACGATGTCCAGAATTATTTGGAAAAGTCAGTATTCCCAGAAGAGGCCACTGAAAAGGACCAAAGGATGATTCACAAACTGTCCACCCAGTTCATCAGTGTAGATGGTGTGTTGTACAAGAGGCAAGCTAATGGCATACAGCTAAGGTGCTTGGATGAGAAGGAAGCCAAGAGGGTTATGGAGGAAACCCAAGCAGGGGTCTGTGGAGCCCATATGAATGGTTTAGCTCTGGCAAAGAAAATCATGCGACAGGGGTTCTTCTGACTGACAATGGACACATATTGTTCCAAGTATGTGAAGTAGTGCTAACTGTGCCAATCTAAGACACCTGTCAGTTTCAAAATTGTGCAACCTCACGTCTCCATGGCCATTCACAGCTTGGGGGATAGACATTATAGGGGAAATACATCCGATAGCCTCTAACGGGCATAGATTTATCGTAGTTGCCATTGACTACATCAATAAATGGGTAGAAACTGAATCTTTCAAAAGCTAGGCGCCCGAGAAATGGCCAGATTTATTGAATGACATCTGATTTGTAGGTACGGGCTTCCGCATCACATCGTGTTGGATAATGGGGTACAGTTCCAAGCTGAGACCAAGCAAATGCTCAAGAAATATGCCATCCAACATCATAAATCCTCTCCTTACTGACCGCAGGCTAACGAGGCGGTCGAGGCAGCCAATAAGAACATTAAGAGGATACTGGCTAAAATGGTGCAAACATATAAAGATTGGGCTGAGAAACTGCCATTTGCCCTGTGGGGCTACAAGACCACTTCCAGAACTTCTACAGGAGCTACACCTTTCTCCCTATTCTATGGGATGAAAGTAGTTTTGCCCATAGAAATCGAACTCCAGTCCCTGAGGGTGGTAACGGAAGCTAAGTTACCAGAAGTAGAATGGGCACAACAGCAGTTGCTACAGTTTAACCTATTCGACGAAGATAGGATGCGAGCATACTACCATAACCAAATCTACAAGAAGGGACTGGCTGGATCATTCGGGAAGAAAGTTAGGAAACACCTAGTAAAGGAAGGGGATTTGGTCTTCAAGCAGATGAGGCTAGGGGTTTCGGACCTTCAAGGCAAGTTTAGACCAACTCGGGAAGGCCCCTTCGTTCTTAAGAAGCTTTTGTCTAAAGGAGCTGCAATCCTGACAGATAGTGATGGAAATGAATTCAGGGAGCCGATCAACATCGATAGATTGAAAAGGTTCCATGGCTAAAGGCTAAAATATAAAATATATAATAATAGCAAGGAAAAGATATCTTGAGAGAAAATGTTGAATCAAGAAAACCCGAGAGGGTTGATTGATAACAAGAGTTGGGATGCTTTCAAGATCCATCTCGAGATTAGATGTGGTCTGGTATTTTGAGCTTAATGTTAGATAATGATCATGTGCAATGAAATCACACAAAAACATGTACATGGATGCAATTTTACGTTTAGAGTAATTCTTTTCGTTCAATAAAGGTCAATGGTTTCCTCCGAGAAGGTAATACATCGTTTCCCATTGAATGAACACAATTTATCCATTGTTGCTGTGGCCGGCGAGGAGCTTTATTCGTGTCACCTAAAAAAAAAAAAAAAAAAAAAATAATAATAATAATAATAATAATAATAATAATAATAATAATAATAATAATAATAATAATAATAATAAAATTGTAAAGGTTGTTAGAGATGAAAATCGTAATTGATGCTCTAAGCAAAAATTAGGCCAAATGGTAGGATGAAAACCTGGGAACAGGCAGCCTGCCCTATAAAAAAAATAAAATGAATAAAAGCCGCTGGATTGTGTTGGGTCCATTCCGGGCAAAAATTAGGCACAGGGTTATGTGAAAATCCGTAAAGAATGCACTTCCCTCGAAGAAAAGCTAGTGTGAAGGCGACATTACCTCAAATAGTCCCTTGCGGACAAAGATACACACCGTGCGATCCACTCTGAGAAGATCGTGGGCCAAAGTCCCTAAGTGAGGATGACTCTTTCGGATCCGTGGGGGGGGGGGGGGGGGGGGGGGGGGCATGATTGAGCAAGCCGAGCCTTGAATCATTGCAGCCGAGATTATCACACCAAGACACCCGGGCCACTAGGATGAGTGGTGTCGCTTGCAATTCACATAGCATATGCATGCTCACACGAATAACTTACCCTTGCATACAGATTTCTTTTGACTTCGCATGAAAAGTCTGGCGGTTTCACCCACCTACAAGCTGGTGTTTATCAGTCGCTCAGCCGTGGTTTCAAACAACGACAAGTTGGTGTTTTATCAATCACGTTCTTTAAAGTCTGGCGGTTTCACACACCGACAAGCTGGTGTTTATCAGTTGCTCAGCCGTGGTTTCACACACCGACAAGCTGGTGTTTCATCAATCACGTTCTTCAAAGTCTAGCAGCTTCACACACTGACAAGCTGGTGTTTATCGGTCGCTCAGTCGTGGCTTCACACACCGATATGCTGGTGTTTCATCAATCACATTCTCCAAGTCTAGAGGCTTCACACACCGACAAGCTGGTGCTTATCAATTGCTCAGCCGTGGTTTCACACACCGACAAGCTGGTGTTTCATCAATCATGTTCTTCAAAGTCTGAAGGCTTCACACACTAAAAAGCTATTGTTTATCAGTCGCTCAGCCGTGGTTTCACACACCGACAAACTGGTGTTTCATTAATCACGTTTTTTAAAATATGGTGATTTTACACACCTACAAGCCGATGTTTATCAGTTGCTCAACTGTGATTTCATTTGTGGCATCACTCTCTAGTGCGAGTGATGCCCATCGCTCGCATTATCGGCTGCCGCTCAAAAGACTGGGGCTACCCCTGCGACCAAAGCCTATTGGTATACCGAGCGACCCCCGTCGGTCGGTGATCTGTGGCAATTTTCAGTGATTTTCAAATTGAATTTTATGGGATTTTGTATATCTTCTCCAAAATCAATGGATTCTTATTGGATTTCCCAAGATCTTCTCAAAATATTTTCAAATATTTGATTTGATTTGATTTAATTTCCAAATATTCTCCAAAATCAAGTGGTTTTGATTTGATTTTACAAATCTTTTTCAAATTCAAATTTAAAATTTAAAAAGATTTGAATTTTTAATCTTAGTCTATAAATAGTAGGAAAAAATTCATTTTTAGGGGTTAGAAAAATTTTCAGCAAAAGGTTAGAAAAATTTTCGAAAACGAGAAAGTCTCAAAAGAGTTTTCAAAAAATTCTTCTTCTTTATTTCATCAAAATTTCATTAAGTCTTTTCGAAAAATAAGGAAAAACCGAGAAAGCGAAATCAATTAATTTTTTGCTCGATCTATCCTTTTTTTTAACATTTACGATTATTATGAAAAAATCAAGCAAGAAAAATCAATTTTCTTCTCTTGATTTGATTTTTGAAAAATAACAATTTTGCAGTAGAAAATTTCCTCAAAATTGTACGTTGCCAGTTGATCCTTGTAGAATTTAAGGGAAAAAGACCACACAACATTTGCTTTCAGAAAATAATATTATGAGGGTAAACGTTCCAGATTAACCTCTAATTTATTTTATTGCTTTTATATTAATTTATTTGTGATTAATTGCACCAAAAAGGGATTTTAATTGCGAAAAATTGGATTTTGATTAACTTTTCCTCATTTTTTCGGGTCTGGAATGACCGATGGGCTGAAGGTCCACCGACGGCCGTCGCTCAAGCGAGCGATGGGCCATCGCGGAAACCATCTTCTGCCCATTGGTCGGCCCCGGGATGGCTGTCGCTTGTGTGGCTTGGGCCATCCCTGGGCCTCTTTTCCCCTTTTTTCTTGTTATTTTTTTTGCTACTTTCTTTTAAACCTCTTTTTAAGGTAATTTATTTTCCTTTTTCTCTAGTTTATTTGTTCACTATTATTTCCATCAATTCTTTTCATCGTTATTTTATTTTGTTATCTTGCTAACATGTTTTGTTTTCCTTGTGAGTTTGTTTATTTTATTGAATTTTGGGTGTTGAAAAAGGAGAACTAGCTAAGGGCGATATGGAAACACCAATGTTGTTCATTTCTCATACCCTATTTCTCTCTTATTTATTTATTTAATCTTTATTTGCTATAAATATTATTTTGAGCTCGCTAACGCAAAAATGGCCAAAGATTTCTACAAATGGGCTTGATTTTCTTTAAATAAAATAGGACCAATGTCCTGATTTTTATATCCAAACAAAACAAACATATTAACATTATTCTTTCTCTAAATATGCATGTGAGGACCAACATCCTCATTCCAAAATGAATATTCCCGTTTTATGTATGTTTGTTTATCTTCTATTCATTTACAATGGGGGTTGTATTTTGTCTCTAGTTTTATTGTAAATTATCACATTTTAATTTATTTTATGCATTATTTATGTTATTTACTGCTTTCCATTATATGATTGATCTGATCTTTAAATTCTTGCATTGAAGTGAATGATAAAGTGGAATGAAACATTAAATTAAAAACTCGATTATAATTTAATCAAAGTATGAATAAATGGGAAGTCCCGAACTATCTTTGGTCTTAGGCTCAATGAGGTTAGACGAACCTTTCCAATGTTCTATTGGAAAGAGAATTCCAAAATATCTCTTGTTGCCCAAAATAGGCCCAAGTTGCATTATCTTAGGCTCCACGAGATTTGATGAGCCATCTCAATGTATTATTGGGATGGGAATTCCAAAATATCTGTGGCCTGCCCAAAATAGACATATATGCATCGTATTAGGTTTTCACGGGATTAGATGAATCTTCCTAAGGTTCATTTGGAAGGAGGATTCCAAAATATCTCTGATTGACCAAAATAGACACACATGCGCTATCTTAGGCTCAGTAAGGCTAGACAACCCTTCCCAATGTTTTATTGGGTGACGACTTCAAAATACCTCCTTGTTGCCCAAAATAAATGCTCTTGCAAACTTTTGCAAGTCTTATGAACCTCTCTCAAATACCATAAAAGCGGGTCTTTAGGGCCTTTTGGGGTTCGACGCACATCACAATTATGCCCCCTGACTGAGGAATTTGCCGCTATTATCGGTACAAGATTATCTCCGGGGATACTACCTTTTTTTCCAAACTGCATGTCCAGCTATCCCAGAGACGTTGCACATGTCTTAGGCATTAAACCATCTATGGTTGCTCGATTGGTGCCCAAATATAACTTTTTCATTTAGAGCCCCTGATTGACGCACTCGGCAACTTCACAGATGTGCCTACCTATCATGCCGGTGTAATCCTACTAGCCTGTCTGTCTAAGTACCTGACCGTGACCTTTGGCGAATTGACTAAAGGCCATCACTTATTTAGCATTATAAATGCTAATTATCACGGACTGACCCTATTCCCAGTGATTTTGGTTAAGATAATTATCGGCTTGGATTCTCTCTACATCGACCTTGCTGCTTTCATGACTAGAAGCCCCTTATTGCTCCAGGTAACATTTATTATTATTTTAAAGGTAGTGCGCCCCTTGTGGGTTTTCACAGTAGCTTTTTTATTGTAACATACGTCCTTTTCGGATTTTCGTATAACCTTGTGCCTAATGTTTACCTGGAGTAGACCCAGACCATTACAGCTGCATTTTTTTTTAAAGATTGCCTGCTTCCCAGTTTTCATTATGCCTTTACTTTGTTTTATTCTTTTCCTTTTTAGGTGTTGCTGCAAGAAAAACTGAAGCTATTATCGGAACCTCCCCCTAGGGTGATCAGCACATATTCACTGAGGTATTTTCTCACTAGACAACGTATGTATGACTTCAATTATCCTTACGAAGTTTTTTTATGGATAGCAACTATGGCGGACGGCCATATTAGCTTCAGAAGCCCCTGGGTGAGCTTGCATTATTTTACTCGGGATGTATCTTCGGGGTGTGTTCCATTATGTGGGCTCTACAGAGCTACTTTCTATATCACAGCTCGATGTGCCCGACAGTTCGGAGAAAAATAGGATATAGTGAGATCTCCACTATCCTTTCGGGGTGGCTCTTTATCTTTTACATTCATGTCCGGTTACCAGGGCCTTTAGGCAAAGCTACCCGTGAAGACCATCATCCCAAGGATATAAGATTACGACTTCACCACCTCAACTGAGTATAAGAGATGGGTACAGGTCTCATTGGATTAGACATCTACATAACAAAGACGATTAGAGAATAGTCATTAGATAAATAAATGATGTATTTCTTTTTTATGAAAGGACTAAAAATTAATGAGATTGCAAATTGAGTTCTTTTATTCATTGCAAAATTGTGTACATGTCCATATGATTTCATTATACTTATCCTCAATTGACAAAAACTCAAAAGTACAAGATTACACTTAATCTCGAGAAAGATCTTGTAAGCATCAAACTCCAGTTATCAATCAGCCCTCTCGAGTTTTCACGATTGAACATTTTCTCTCGTCTCTTAATTTTCGTCCATGTTGTCTTTTTTTGGTTTTCACCTGGACAGGGTGCCTAATTTTAGCAATGCCGCCTTTTTTCGATTTTCGACCCTTTGGCCATTTATTCTTTTCTTTTGATTTTTTTTGTCTTTAGCCATGGAACCTTTTTAGTCTATTGACGTTGACCAGTTCTTTAAATTCATTCCCATCGCTGCTCCCTTTATTAGTAACTTTTTCAGCACAAACGGACCATCCCAGGTTGGCCTAAATTTTCCTCAAATGTCTAGTACCTTCGGCCTCATTTGCTTCAATATCAGATCCCCCTCTTTCAATGGATGCTTTCTTACCTTCTTACCAAACAATCGAGCTAGTCTTTTCTAATAGACTTGATTGTGCTAATAAGCTCGCAATCTATGCTCATCTAATAGAGTCAACTGCAGAAATTGCTACTATGCCCATTCTGCCTCTAGAATCTTAGCTTCCATGACTACTCTTAAAGATCCGAGTTCGATTTCAACTGGCAAAACTGCTTCAATCTCGTACAACAGAGAAAATGGCGTTGCTCCCGTCGAGGTTCTGACGGTGGTTTTGTAACCCCAGAGTGCAAATGGTAGCTTTTCTACCTAGTGTTTATAGTTCTGTACCATCTGGGCCAATATTCTTTTGACATTCTTATTTACTGCTTCAACTGCCCCATTGGCCTAAGGTCGGTAAGGGGAAGACCTGTGGTGCTGGATCCTATATTTCTTAAGCACTCGTTTAGTTTCAGCCAAGAATTGTACCCCATTATCAGATACAATGTGGTGTGGGATACTATATCTGCATATTAAATTCTACTCGACAAACCTGGCCATGTCTCTGGCATATCTCTTCTTTAAAGATTCAGCTTCGACCCATTTGGTGAAGTAATCGATGTTGACTAAAATGAACTTGTGCCTATTAGAAGCTGTAGGACGTATCTCGCCTGTGATATCTATTCCCAAAGCTGCAAATGGCCATGGAGACGTTAAGTAATGTAGCTCTGAAATCGGCACATGTCTCAAATCCACTTATTACTTGCATATTTGGCATTGCTTTACGTACTTTGAACAATCTGTATCAGACATGAGCCAATAGAATCCTTAGCGCATGATCTTCTTTGCTAAAGTTAAGCCATTCATGTGAGCCACGCAGACTCCTGCATGGACCTCCTCCATAACCCTTTTAGCCTCTTTCTTAGCCAAATATCTCAACTGGATACTATTAGCTTGCCTCTTATATAATGTGCCATCTACACTGCTGAATTGGACAGATAACTTTTGGATCATCCTTTGGTCCTTCTTGGTGGCTTCTTCTAGGTAAATTGACCTTTCTAAATAATTCTAAATATCATAGTACCAAGGGTTTCCATCGGCAACCTCAACATCCATCACCTGCTCGGTTTTGAAAAAAGGCTTTTCCGAACTAGAGATCAATATGGGTCTCATAATGACTCTTGCCGGATTATCTCACATGGACACTAAAGTCGTGAGAGCATCAGCTAATTGATTCTCATCCCTAGGGATAAAGTGAAAAGTGCAAGTCTCATACCGGCTACTCAACATTCTCAAATATTTCACATAGGGTAACAACCTCTCTTCTTTAACGGACCACTCCCCCTTTATGTAATGGATTACCAATGACGAATCTCAGAAGACTTCCGTGGTCTTTACCCCCAAAGCTAATAGTGCTTCCAACCCAAAAATGCAGGCTTCATATTCGGCTTCATTATTGATAGCCTTAGACCTCAACTTATTGGCTAACAGTAGCTTCTCACCATCCGGGGTCATAAGAATAATCCCTGCTCCTACCCCTTTATTGTTAACTGCCGGATCGAAAAACATCTGCCACCCTTGTACTGCCATGGCCATGACATCTTCATCTAGGAAATTATATTCAAGCTAGTCTCCTTCATTATGATGTTCAGCTAACAACTCGGTTATAGCTCTTCTCCTTATGGTTTTCCTAGTTATGTATTCTATATCGAACTATTGGAATAGTAATAACCATCTCCCCATCTTTCCTAGTAGAAAGGGCACTTCTTAAAGGTACCTAAGTCGGTTATGCCTGGCGACCTCCTATACACTGAAGGAATAAAAGTAGTGTCACAACTTTTTAGAGGCCTAAATTACTGCTAAGCAGATCTTTTCTACTTCAACATATTTGGCTTTATACGATAGGAACTTCTTGGTAAGGTAATAAATGGCAAACTCCACTCCAAAATCATCCTCCTAAGCCATCATGGCACCTATTGAACTATCTTCTATTACTAAATACAGGATTAGTGGTTTGCCAGGATGTAGTGGTCTTAAGACTAGTTGATTTAGGAGATAGTCCCTAATAGTGTCAAAGGCCACTTAAAAATCATTATTCCACACAACTGGTTCATTCTTCCTAAGAAGCTTGAAGATTAGCTCACATACTGAAGCTAGCTTGGTAATAAATCGGCTGATGTACTGAAGCTTTCCCAGGAAACTTCTAACTTCCTTCTCTTTATGAGGCACCGACATCTCTCTAATCACCATGACCTTATCAGCATCTATTTCAATTCCTCTCTGAATTACCACATGGCCTAACAGGTTACCTGAGGTAACTCTGACAATACATTTTTTGGGATTTAGGCGCAGCTTGTACTTATTGATCCTTTGAAAGAACTTTCCAAAGCCTCAAAGGGACCTTCTCTAGTAGTCGACTTGATCATCATGTCGTCTATGTACACTTCCACCTCCTTATGGATCAAGTCACTGAGAAATTTAGTGGCCATTCTTTGATACGTTGCTCCTGCAATCTTTAACCCAAAAGGCATGACGTTGTAGGCAAATGTACCGGATGGTGAGAGTGTTACGGAGGGTTTGACCGGACTATAGAGAGTGTTGCGGACCTTAGAAAAATGATATGAGAATATGGACGTACTCGTATTGATAAGTAGAATCATATGATAATGAAAAATTAAATTTTGGTGACACTGAAAATTTAATTTTTACCGAACTATTAAATAATTGCCAGACCAAGAAATGATTTCCAGTTGAGCCTAAAATATTATTGGAGTTTAATGAATATGTGTTAAGAATTTTGAAGTCATTTTTGTAAGGAATAAAGATTAGAAAGTAAGGAAAAAGATATGATTTCGGTTTAAATAGTACTCAATTGACCGGAGGTTTGACCGAGGATTTAAAAATAGCAAATGATGTCCAAAATTGATGAAAAATTCAAGATAGGCTCTAAATGATATGTAAAAAGTTTAGGTAGTGAAAATGAAATTTTTTAAGAGCAACAATAATTATTGAACCAGACTGAAAACGGGCTCTGATTGGGTTGAGATTTTGTGTACAGGCTAGTTTTTACATGATATGAATTATATAATCTAATTTGAAATGATTTGGAATTAGGAAGTGAGAAAACAAAAGAAATAGTGCATAATGGGCTTAAAAGTGCAATTGGGCTTTATAGGTTGGACCATTGGTTGGACCAATTTGAGCCACTATAAAAGCACTTAAATGATAGAAATTTTAGTTGGGTTATCCTTATCTTTTTTGCCTTCTCTTCCCCCTTAGATGGTCGAAGTCCCTCTCTTTCCTTTTCTCTCAATTTTCTTCCTTCCTTGCTCAATTTATTGCTTAGTTCAACCATCCTAAATATAATTCAGCCCCTCTATGAGTTTATAGCAACCTCTACTATCCATTTAGTGGATTAAAAGAAAGAAAAAGCATGGATCAAAAATTATATCTCAAAATGGAGGTAAGAGATTTATAGTGTTTTAATTTTATTTAGTGGTTTATATGAGTACTCTAGGATGTCTAGAGTATGTTTATAAGGTTATTTATGATAAAAGAAAGAAATTAATTGATGTTTGTTTGTGTTGAAATTTCGGCCATGATGAGGAATTCAAGGGGAAAAGCTATTTCAAAGGCTAAAGACAAGGATTAGGAAGCTTGTAAAGCTTATAGCATGGATATGAGGTTTGTGATTACCTAATTCATGTATTTCCTTTGGAAAATTAAGGTTTTAGGTTATGTTTATATAATGATTATAAGTAAAATGCATGTGTAATTGAAACTAAATTGTTAAATGAGTTTAAGAAGTGTTACTAAGCTAATTAGAGTGATTAGTTTGAAAGAAAACCAATGGCTAGTGTTGACTATAGTAAAACATAATTGTATACTTAGGTATATTTGAGGTATACCTAGTGTTTAAATGAAATTAAATGGTATATATGTATAAATTGAGGCTTAATTTAGTAGAATAAGCCATGAATGAGAAACAAATAAAATGTTAGTGACAAAACCTAAGGTGGCCAAATGGCTTAAGTGAGGAGATATAATAGGTTATATAATATACATGTCATATAAGATAGAAATTTGATAAAGGAATGACTTAGAAGTTAAAAAAAAAGTTAAATGAAAAGAAATCCATGAAAATGAAATGATTGATTTAAGTGAAAATTATGTTATATGTAAGCTTAATTGAATATAAGCTCAGAAACATGATTAAGAGCCTTTAAATTGACAAGTGAAATGCTAAAATGAAACTAATGACAATCAAATTTTTTTGGGTCATCTTTTTGAATTAATCACCTGAAAACACAAGAAAGCCAACGGGTTTTCGACAGAGGAGACTCCGACAATCAAATCAGTAAATTAAGTAAAGTGTATTTATTATTAGAAATCCAGAGAGCTGAAACATACCTGGTTCTTTCCTTTATGTAGATCTCTTTCCATAGGCAGAATAGGAAGTAAGGTGCTAAATAGGACGGAATTACTCTGAATCCATGATTGGTGCCTGATTGCTGATTTACGGGGATTTATTGAGTGATTCTAGATAACTTCCATTATTATGGGATTAGGATCTGCCGAATATCCTAGAGATTTTCTCTAATAATGACTTTCCAAATATTGAGTCTGAGCTGTTTAGGTAACCGCTCTATTAACGTGGAGAATATCTAAAGGAGCCCGGTTACCGAACTCTATGATGAAGTGTTCGGTTACGCCCCCCCGCGAGCAGATGGCATTTATGTCATTTTTAGAACAGGACACCTGTCAGGCACATAAATATCAATCTAGGGCACATTGAAAGCATATGGGCGCGTAGCGCCTTAAAAGGTTGGTACTGACGCCTCATTCAACGTGATTCGACGGCTATGCTAGTTATTAAAATGATAGCGTCTCTTCAGTTGTTGTGTGGGGAGCAATTATTACAGGATTCACCAATTAACGCTTTCCACCTGTCTAAAGGCCAGTGTTTCACAATGCCTATATATGTCCTTTCTTCCTCCATCCGCGATTTTTATTTTGCTCCATTGATACTAACTGCTATCTCTCTGCAATTCTTTTCACAGGTTTCTTTTCTTTCATTCTCTATTCACTCTTAGATCTTTTGCTACGAACCTTTACAGATCTTCTTCCTTCATTAACGAATTTTCGTCCTCAACTCTCCTTGCTTGTCGCCGTTCCGGATTTCCTCCACGATTTTCTATTTCTTCAGGTTAGTACTATTTCTCCCCTCTTTTACCATGAATGCTTTTGAGAGTTCCAGTGAGAGAGTTAGGGTAGAGGAGGGTCTTATGCACGAAGATATTCTAGAATCTCCCAACACCAGCTAACCAAATCCACTGAGGAGGAAGGAGCCCCGAAGGCTTCCTTGAGTGGGAAGCATCAACTCGACTGTTAAGAGTGGCAAAATGGTCGACCTGCATGAGCATTTGGGCATCCCAGAAAACTATAGAATCTGAGTTCCTGAGGCTAATGTCCAAGCTAATGCCAAGTCTACAGGCAAAAAGACCATAATGTTCTATGAGGTAGATTTCGAGGCTGGGATGAGCCTTCCTCCAACCGGGTTTGAGGTCAAGGTAATGAATTACTATGGTTTGACCATGGCCCAAATTCATCCAAATGCTTGCCGAACTATCTCAGCCTTGCAGATATGGGCAGCCAATAATGACATCGATCTGACCCTTTGCTTGTTCCAAGCTACCCACGTGATCGGGCTTTGGGTGACAACCGAGGACCACAACTACATCCCAGCCCGTGCTGGCTATGGAATCTTTTCAGGGAATCTAGAGTCATTAAAGAACTAGAAGAATCGCTTCTTCATTGTGGATAGCGATTATGAGTTCGATTTTCGAACTACCTGGGGTCGGTATGTAAACAAAAATGACAACCCCTGTACCTTTCTGACAAGGAGGAATGAACTCTTGTCCGGTGGAAAGCTTTAGCAAAAAGAAAAATAGACATCAAGGAGAAACTCCAATTCGGCTTAATCCCAACCGAATCATCTTGACGCCCTAAAATAGGTATACTCTTTAAGTAGTTCTTCTGTTTTAATACTCTCTCATTGTTTTCTTTTTTGCACTGATGAAGAGGTCAGACAGATCGAGCATGGTCGAGATTATAAAAGCTAAGAGGTAGAAACCTCAAACAAGCTAAACGCCCACCGAGGCTCCGCCAGAAACCCAGACTATGGCATCTTCAAACAGTCCGGTCACGCTAGCACCGGTAACTAGCTCATCTCCAGTTGAGGTGCCGGGTGACACTTCACCCGAGACACAGGCAACGAAAGCTCCTTCAGTCAAACAACATACTACCCCCGGGCCTCTCTCTCCCAAGCACACTACTGGAGCGGGAACATCAAACCCCAAGGCCGGGACATCAGATATAAAAGCTCTTACTGACAAGCTTTTCGAGTTCTGGAGGAGGCAGGGAGACACTTACTCCTGAGACAACCCTACCTTTAGCAACTTCATACATCAAATTTCCTGCGTTCCGAAGGAGGTCGCGCCTTTGATGCGGTTGAATGTTAATGAACTAAGTGTTACTATAAAGAGGCGTTAGATAGATGTGAGTTCCTTTGTTCTATTTTTATGCTATCCTTTCATGATAAATGTTGTTTACACTCTAAATCTTTGTCTGTTTCGTTACAGGGATCAATACTAGGTAGAGCTGTTAAATGCTAAAATGAACAGGTTGATTATGGCCTGGAAAAAAGAGATGCAATCTGTTGTCAACCAGCATTTTCTGGCCAATCAAGATGAGGCTAAGTTGAAGGACTGTGAGAAGAGGGCTTTGGAGGTCGAGGTCAAAGCAACTGATGCCTAGAATAAGGTTGCTGAAGCTGAGGAAAGAGCAGCTACTAATGATAGGAGAAGGGCTGAAGCGGAGGCCGAGCTGAATAAGCTCAAAACTGAGCTCTAAGAGGCTAAGAAGGAGAAGACCGACCTTGAGCAGAAATATTTTGATCTGGAGTATAAGTCCTTAGAGTTTGCAGTTGATAAATGTTTAGCTTATAGTCAGAAGCTTTCTAACACTGCCAAAGGGAAATACCCAGATATGGATTGGTTATGTTTAGACGAAGTGTATCCTGATGAAAGAGCCTCTTCTTCTGTAAAAATTTCTTGATTTAATGAAATAAAAATTTATCTGATTACCGAGCGCTTTGAATTGTTATCGTAAATAATCACACTATTCGAGCACTTTAATATCCATGCACGAATAAAATTATAATTTGATTGTTTATCTAAGTAATAGCGCATAATGAATGGCGATAAAGTTGAGTATTATAACGTATTGAGTTTTTATAGGAGTCTTCCTTTAATAATATATCAGATAATAATGTTGCTTAAATGGCCATATAGTCGAACTGAGTGATAAACTAATGAACAAATGCTCGAATGGCCATATAGCCGAACTGAGTGATAACCAATGGAATAAATGCTCGAATGGCCATATAGCTGAACTGAGTGATAATCAATAGAATAAATGCTCTGATGGCGATATTATTGAGTGAGCTATTGTCATACGGCGGGGTTGCTCAATGGTGAATCTATCGAGTTTGAGCAACTTTTTAATGATAGCACACTTAATAGAAAACACCACTTTTTCCATGAATATACCTCTTTATTGATAATTTAGCTAGTACAATTGCTTGTATGGCGATACAGCCAAGCTAAGCGAAATAAAATGCTAACTGAAATTGCTCGAATGGCGATATAGCCAAGTGAGTGATAAAAATGAAAGCTGAACTACAAATGAACAATAGAGCTTATGACAAACTGTGAAGCTATAGATGTGATGTAAGGACCCGAATAGTACCTTAAAAGGATTGCAGTGTTAATTGTATAGTGAAGGGTAAAAAAGTATTTGTACAAGTATAATATTGTGAGTTAGTATGGTTGTAATTGAAAAGAGTACATAATTTTTAAAAGACAGAATTTTGAAAGAGGGACTTTAAGGGAACTTGCCAAGGATTTAATTGGGAAATTCATCAAAAGTTGACAAGTGGAATGTTGAGAATGTGACACCTAGCCATGGCATGCTTTAAATAGAGGAATTTATTGTGAGTTGGTGGCCTTAAAATGGTTAGTTGGCCGGTTTCTTCTTTGAATCCTCTTTCTTGTTCTTTTCCTGTGTTTTGCATCTTCTTGCTCTTTTCCTTTTCCTCTTCTTTTGCTTTCTCGATTCTTCTTCACCTTTCCCATTTGATTTACCCTAAAATGTTGGCTTGGATTGGTTTGAAGAGTTAAGAGAGAGATTAGAGCCTTGTAAGAGATTTGCAAGGTAAGTGTGGTTGGATTTTTGTGTATCAAGTATTCTTCTTTTCCTCTCATTTTTGTTTTTAATTTAAAGTAGTTTGAGTTTGGATTAAGCATTTGTTTTGGATGATTTTTGTGCAAGAAGCTGTTGACAAGAAGAAAGTCAAGGGCAAGGAAAAGATTTGAGCTGAAGAAGAGAAGTGATTCCGGCTGCGTTTTGAGGTCGGGATTGTGTGTGGTTTTGTTAGATGCATGCTATTGAGCTATTATTATACTTGATTGCTTGCTAGATGCATGATGAATGGTTAGGAATTAGAGAGCTCTAATATAGTTCAACAGCTCTCTTAGTTGTTAAATTGAATATGACTTGTTATTGTTGAGTAATTTGAAGTAGTTATGAATTTTAATGACCATATGCATGCTAATTTGGGCTTTAAATTATGTATGAGAATGCTTGTTTTAAGAACCCTTTTTTGTTGGTTTTAGTGAGTGTAAAATGTTCAAATTCATGAGTGCGATTATGGGTTAGTGTGTGAAGTGTATGTGCTTAAGAGTTGCATAGATCGGCATTTGATTGTGAAGATCGGCTCTCTCACAAGCATGACCTCTGTCATGAGCACGATAGAGCTCAGTCATCCGAGCTTCCGCCGAAGAGTCCTCTATCGTGAGCACAACCTCGATCATGAGCGAGATAGGGAGTTCAGTAGTCGAACTTCGATCAATATGTTTCTGTCATGAGCTTGTCTGTGCGTGCGAGAGGGACCGAGGCCTTTTGCCCTCTATCGAGAGCACGATAGAGGCAACCTAGCTCTCTATCGCAGGTGCAACGGGGTAGTCTCGAGTGTGACACTTGGTGTATTTTTGTCTCTATTGCGGGCAAGACCATGTTCGCGAGCGTGACCTTTCCTGGTGCTTTGAATAATACTTGTTGTGATTTTATATTTGGTTTTTTATTTATGTTTTGCATGGTTTTCTTAGTTAATACTTGAATGGAGTTGATGTTCAGTGATTTTATAGATACTTGAAAACATAAAGAGTATTTGGTTTATTGTATAGAATTTATATGTATAAGCCTTAATGGTCATAGTAGTGGATAAATAAGCATGCTTGTCAAGGGTTAGAGTGTAGCTGCCAGTGTGGCACCGTTTGTGCCTAGAGGTTGAATACCTTGTGTATTCAAATGACTTTTAGTTAGGTCTCTAGATGTTTGATACTACTAATCAGTATCCAGAGTACCCGTATCCACCATTGATGTGAATTTAGGCCAATTTATATTTTGTATTGTATATGAGATGTAGTGGAGGCCATTATATGTTTATGCCTTCATATGATATACAAAGATAATGTTATAAGTACACGTATATGAATATATGTAAGAGGTAGTGAATGGTTATCACTTATCGTATATGATGGTTGCATGACTATTTCTTATGTAGTGTTATGTTATATGTGACTTCGCTAGAAGTCTTTTGTATCTGTTTATCCCCACTAAATGTTATCGCTTAGCACGGATATTTTCTCGTCTAGGTTTGCAGGTTCGGACCGGTATAGAGTTTTGTTTATCTTCTGGTCACTAGGAGCCCAAGTGGAGTTCTTTTTGTATATGATAAAGCTTATTTTGTAATGGGTATTATCATGATATGTAAAGAGAATTATAGTATATGCAATGAAAATGATATATGTAAGTGTGACCATGTATTATAGTTATCGATATTTTGTAATTTGAATATTTTAATTGTTATGAGAGTATATTATGCTTTAATTAATAAAGTTTCTTCTCCATTTTAATGTATGATCGTATCGTATGTGTTTGGGTAAGTGAGTGCATAGTGATTCGATATCCTCTCAGGGGGTATTAGGGCGTTACATGTGAGACTACTGATAATAGATCTTCAAGTTGGAGACGTTCCATGAATCAAGAAGTATCTTTCTAGAGAAATCCTTTAGCTTATAAGCCCCACCTCTGATTTCATGTATCAAGCAAGGACCTTCCCAGTTTGGATTTTGCTTTCCAACTCCTGCGACTAACTGGGATGCAACCACCTTCTTAAGAATGAGCTGTTCGATTTTGAATGACCTCGGCTTGATATTCCGATCGTGGTAGGAGGACATTCTTTGCTTGTATGCTGCAGATTGTATTTGAGCATACTCTCTTTGTTCCTCCAGCCTGTCTAGTTGATACAGTAGGCTTGCCTCATTCTTCTCTACATCAAAACATGTAATTCGAATATTAGGGACATCAATCTCACATTGAATAATAGCTTCTATCCCATATGTGAGGAAGAAAGGCATGACTCCGGTTGCCGATGTAGGTGAAGTTTGGTTGGCCCATAGAACATTGTACAACTCGTCTACCCAGAGGCCTTTGGTTAAATCTAGTCTTTTCTTCAGTCCTGTAAGTATGGTTCGATTAGTTACCTTGGTCATGCCATTTGATTGCGGGTGGTATACAGAAGTAAAGTAGAGTTGGATCTTCAACTCCGAGCAGTAGTTCTTAAATGTCGCACAATCGAACTGTTTACTATTGTCAGTGATGATGGCATGTGGGATCTCGAACCTTGTGATGGACTTCTGGACAAACATGATGATGTTTGCTGGTGTGATTATAGCTAAGGGTTTTGCTTCAACCCACTTAGTAAAATGATCAACTGCCACAACCAAGAACTTTTTGCCCGGTAGCCAAGGGAAAAGGGAATAGAATGTCAATACCCCACTGAACGAATGGCCAAGGACTGTGGATTGGAACTTTAGTAGCAAGCTTCTGTATTGGTAGATCGGTAATTGCCATCCTGCAAATGAACCTTGTAGGTTTCATGAGTTAGAGCCAAAAGGACTGACCAGATGATGTCTACCGTAGATGTTTGGTTCTGGAGGCAAGCCTGCTTAACCATGTTATCCGCATCCTTATTCTCTAACCGGGGTATTTGCTCGATCGACCATGCACAACCCAATTTCTCAAGTTGAGAGAGGAGTGCGGCTGTCAATTCTTTATATCGAACCATCGTCTAATCCTGGGCTTCAAACTTCCTGAGCAGCTAGCTAACAACTAGCTGTGCGTTAGAGAAAATAGGTTATAAGTCTAGTTTTACCTCGATGGCGAGCTGTAAACAAAAATTGAGAGCTTCATACACCACAACATTGTTGGAGGCCTGAAATACTATGTGAGCCATTCCTTGGATTGTTATCTTTCCTGGCCCGATAAGGATCACTCTGGCCCCAACACCTATCAACGAAGATGCTCCATCCACAAACAACTTCCAAGAACATGTGTTCGGCTCTAGTGGTGGGGTGTGCAATTCTGCAACAAAATCAGCTAAAACCTAAGCTTTCATTAATAAGCATGCCTCATACCGAACATCAAACTCCCCAAACCGAGCTGCCCATTCAGTAATTCTTCCAGATGCTTTAGGCCTCTTGAGCACTTTTCTAAGATTTGAGTTTGTATGAACCACCACAGTGTGCCCCTGGAAGTATGGCAAGAGTTTTATGGCTGAAGTAACTAGGGCGAAGGCTAGTTGTTCCAATATGGGGTATCTCAGCTCGGTACCCTCATTACCTTGCTGGTATAATAAATCGGGAACTGCTGGCTACCCTCTTCTTTGATCAAAACCGATCCCACAGCCCTGAATGAGACCGCCAAATACATGTACAACATTTCGCCTAATTGAGGCCGACTTAACAATGGTGGCATGTTGAGGAACAGATTCAACTCTTCAAACGCTTTATGACAGTCTGGAGTCCACTCAAAATTTTTTACCCTTTCGAGAGCACTATAAAAGGGGAGGCAACGCTTAGATGAACAAGAAATAAATCTGCCAAGGGTTATTACCTTTCCATTAAGTTTTTGTACCTCCCAAACTGACTTTGGTGGTTCCATCTCCAGAATAGCTTGAATTTTTACTTGGTTGCCCTCTATCCCCTTATTTGAGGTCACGACCCTAGGAATTTATAGGACTGTACCCCAAAAGTAGATTTCTCCAGGTTGAGCTTGAGTCCAAACTTTCTGAGTGTCCTGAAAGTCTCTGTCAGCTCAATTGGTAGGCTCTCCGCTGTTTTACTTTTGACAATCATGTCATTTACATAGACCTCTATATTTCTCCCGAGCTGGTTAGCAAACATCCTTTTCATCAGTTTCTGATAAGTGGCACCGGCCTTTATGAGCCCAAACAGCATGACTCGGTAAAAGTATATTGCCCGGTGTGTGATAACTAAGGTTATCTCCTCATCAGCCTTATCCATAAGAATCTGGTGATAGCCAACAGAAGCACCCAAGAAGGCATATTCTTCAAACCCGGAGGTGGAGTCAAGCAGTAGTGGGTAGCTATCCTTCGGGCAAGCCTTGTTAAGATCTGTGAAATCAACGAATATTCTACACTTTTCGTTGGATTTTTTCATCAACACCACATTTGATAACCAATCTGAGTATAAAACTTCCCTTATGAACCCATTCTTCAACAGGGTGTCTGTCTCCTTCGCCATTGCTAACTGCCGCTCGGGAGCATAATTCCTCTTCTTCTATTTGACGGGCTTGCAGTTAGGTTGAATGTTAAGCGAGTGGCACATTACCTCAGAAGATACACCCTTGATATCCGAGGGTTACCAAGCAAACACATCTATGAATTCAGAGAGTACCGATACCAGTGCCTCTTTACCCTTGCCCGTCTTGTTGGCAATTATCTTGACAGTTTTCCCCGGTGCGAGCTCTACTTCGTAGAGTGAATCTAAGGATATGGAAGCTGTTGCATGGCTGGTTAGAGATCCCCCAAGGTAGACACTTGGTTTTCTCTTGCAGCTTTAACAATTGCCACTTCCCCTTCAATGGTATCTTGATCATCTGGTGCAAGGGGGATGGCACTCCTCCCAACTTATGAAACCATGGCCTTCTGAGTAGAACTGAAAAATTCATAGGGATGGGCAAGACCACAAATTTTGCTTCCGTTACAATAGGCCTGGTCGTGACTAGTGCTCTGAAACTTCCCAATACTTGTCTCCGATAGTTATCATAGGCCGTAATGGTTAGATCAAACTTGCTTATCAAACCTTGATCTAACCCAAAAGCCTGAAGTGCCACTAAAGGGAAAGCATTTATGGACGAGCCATCCTTAACCATGACACAAGTAGTGTGCTTATCATTAATATGTGCCTTGATATACACTGGTCGATTATGATTGCGGTCTTTAGCCAGTCAGAGTGCACCAAATTCTCTCTTGAACTCCCTTTAAGAAGGTCTAGCAACTCGGACGGCAAAATTGTGGTGGCAATGGTGAATTGACATAAGGCCCCAACTAACTTTTGCCTGTGTGAAAGGGACTGTCTCAAAAGGTGCCAAATGGATATCTAAGCCACAGTCTTCTTCAACTGCTTCATTATTGGATTTTCCTTCGGCTCTTTTTCTACTTGTGCTTACACTGGATCCTGCGATTTCTCCCCTTCTATAGCCACTCTTCCACTTCGGGTTACAGCCCCAACTCTCTTCTTTTCTTCCTCTGAATCCCATAGATCCACAAGTTCTTCGTCTTTCTCCTCTTCTTCATCTTCTTCTCCACTCTCAGTAGTGGACCAACAATCTTTTGCCATCACGGGAATCTCTTCTTCACTTGCCTCAGGGCAAGTGATAGCGACATATTCATTTCCATATAAGTCTCGCAAGACATACCACTTCAGCAGACTTGACCCAACCATAATGACAGGTGGTGGGATAGCATTGTAACCAGACTTTTTCTTGCTCTCCCTTTGTTCAGGATCAGTGATTTGTTTACTGTCAATCAGATCTTGAATCTGGTGTCTCATCCTCGTGCAATGGTCTATTATATGTCTAGTATTCTTGTGGTATGCACAATATTCATTATCTTTATGTCCCAACTGCCCTTAGGTTCTGGCTGGTTTGGGTGGCAAAGGTTATAGCTTTCCTTCATTTATTAGTCTTTTTAATACCTATGACAAAGGTCGACCTAATTTTGAAAAATATCTCTGGCTCACCCTTGTAGCCGAAACCTCAACTGTCTTTCCAGTCTTGTTACCACTACTGGAGCTTGCCAACTTGTTTGTCCCCTGGTTATTATAGCCCTTCTTGGCATAAGCTTCATTGCTTGACTTCTTTTCAAGGTATTTGCCCTCAGCCTCTATGGCAATGTCTTTTAAAGATTCCCAATCCTTGAGTCCCTTCATCTTCAACCCTTCCTTCAAGTATCGGCTAGCATTCCTAATGAATAAGTGGATCTGATTAGGAGTATTAGGTTTACCTTTATCTCCATAACCCGATTCCTCTATCGAGAGAGATACTTGTGAAAAGATTCCCCCGACTCCTATTGTAACACCTCTAGATCCTTCAATGTGATCTCTATCCTTGTACTGCAGTCATACTTCCTAAGGGACTCCTCAATCAATAAGTCCCAATCCTCCTTGGACCTCCTATCCAATCCATGGTACCAATCAATTGCATCCCCTGTAAGACTCAGGCAGAAGTATTCTATCTTCTGCTTCCTAGTTAGGGTCGTTCCCTTCATTACTAGTGAATACTGCTTCATGTGTGCTGCAGGATCGAAAGTACCATCAAACTTAGGTATGTCAGGCATCTTAAAGTTCTAGGGGATCATATCGTTACCATCTAACTCTCGATCCTCAGGGTTCATTCCCCTTCCCACAAATATTTCTCCATATTGCCTCATCCAGCTTGGGCGCCTTTCCACTTATTACGACGGGCTCCTCTTATCCTTCTTCCCATAATTCATTCTCGTGTCTAGGAGCTTCTCTATGCTCTATAGGTGCTACCACTCTGGGCTCAACTACAAGTAGTCTACTGCTGTAGGGGGACCTTCTCTAATTGTGTCTTGTTCACCTTGGCCTCCAACAGGAGTAGCAGATTGTTGCCCAGCAAGCGATGCTAGAGTAGCAGAAAGATTCCCCATTATCTCCATCATTCAGGCCTTAAACTCTTCCATCCTTCTACCCACTTCTTCATCAATCATTGAATGAGTTGCGTCAGATTCTCTTGGTGGCTTACCCATATTGATTTCTGTTGAAAACTTTGAAGAAAACATCTCACTACTGTCTGAGAGGGAATCTGTACCCCAGTCTGACACTAATTCTTGTAATTCTAAGAATGGATTCATTCTTAACCGACCATTGGGACCCTAGACCACTTGGACGAATCTATGATGGCTGCAGAATACAACTTGTTAGGATGATGCATGATTCAAATGCAATGCATGGCCATGCTAATGCAGCATAGATGAAAACATGCAAGCAAATATATCCTTCCAACCTTGTCTCTCCCACATGCAAGGTAGTGCGGTCTCTTTCTTAGGTGGGCTTTATCCAAGGGTTAACGAGGAACCTATTGGATGCGCATGGTGTACGGCAAAAAATTGGCGGCATAACACCTCTTATTTGATGCACATACGTATGGGTTTTGGCCATTATTGTAACAACCTTATCGCTTTCGTACATTACATACATTGCATTGCCTATACTATTGCCTTGATTGTTTAATTATTGTCTAATAGCAATTGCAGTAAAAAAAAAAATTCAACTTTTTCTTATAAACTATCATGTCACTAACAATTCACATTAACCCAATCCAATATCACATTTATCACATCATGTCATACAATAATAATCTATAACATCCACTATAACCATAATACATTTTACATAATCAATTATAAACTATTACATATACATGCCGATAACAGTATACATACTATTCATAGCTTCAATCCGGAGGTCCAAACTGAACTCAAAGATAATAGCACGTTTGCTCCTTAGACGTCCTACTTGGTACCTGAACGCAGTCAGATAAACTACGTGCTGAGCAATAAAAATGTCCAGTGGTGATTACGAATCTAACTTAAGCACACACATACATGCATATACTTTGGTCCTCACATTCAGGCTTAACAATGTCATATTACCAGCTAGTCTTTCAACTTTCTTAAGTTTTTCGATTTACTATTCATATGACTTTAATTATAATTTTATATTATTTTCTACTTGGCACTTTGAACTTATTATCTTACTTGTAAACTATCCACTTTGGCCTTTTAACTTATTCTTTGACTTATCACTATTTTAATCTTTAACTTTAACATTGTTCATTGATCTTATCATACACCTTCTCTGCTTTCATTTACGTTATATCCTCATTTCTTATACCTAATCATTCTACTCTTCTAACCTTTATATCTTTACGTTTATACCCTTCACTTCTATAATAGATTTTCTTTAATGCATTCACTTCATTTTACTTCGTTTCACTTATCCACTTCATTTTACTTCGTATACTTCTATAATGCATTTTACTTTAACTAATTCCTCAATTCCATTTAAATCGCTCACTAAATCCCAATCAGTGTCATTTTTACTTATTTACTTATTTAACATGCAAATTACGATTTAACCCTCACATTCTTACATTCATGTACATTTTACTGGTCAGTCCGAATTAAGTCATTTCTTTGCGGTTAGATCACTTAATCACTCATTTGCTTATTTTCATTCATTAATCCTATTATTTAACTTAATTACCCTTTTACACTTATTTACGATTTTACGCTTCAATAACCATTTAATTATCTTTGCAATATCTTTCATTTATTTCACATTTTTACACACTATTGTCACTTCACCTTTCATTTTATTACGATAGGTACCATTAATATGGTAAAATTATGCTGTGGTCCCTAATATTTCAATTAATTACAAAATTGCCACTTTACATCATAATTACGATTTTATCACTTGTTCATTTCTCTTTTCATTTTAATTCATTATTTGACTTACAAATTACATATTAGTCCTCATATTAGCATTTTCATATCAAATTATAGTTTAGTCCCTGAACTTTACATTCTTTACGTAAAGGTCATTTCAATTTCACTTTTCACTTACTTGTCACTTTTTAACTTAATTTTACACTAAATTTCTGTTTTGCCCCTAAACTTTTATCAAATTACACTATTGTCCTTCTTTTATCGATTACTCAAAATTTTGACATTTAGATACTACATTTACACATTTATCCACTTTTAGCTTATGATATATCAATTAGTCTTTTAACTAATTATTTTTACGGTAAATTACATTTTAGTCCGTAAATTTTATTTCTTCATTCATGTGAGTCCTTTTTTTACACTCCATTTATCATTTTCACTACAATTTTTACATTTTCAAGTCATTTTACTATTATTACCCGCTTATCTTATTATTTGGGAGAATTACCTTTTCCACTCTAAACTTTTCATTTTCTTTCATATAAGTCATTTTGCATTGCCATCTTACAATGTCAATTTACATTATCATTTTTTATTATCATTTAATTACCATTATGCCCCTAGTATAATCCCAGCAAAAAATCTCCAGACTAGATATACGGGACGTGGACCCAAAGGTCCACTATAGTACAGTAAGGAATGACCCCAAAAGACCATTCCAACAGTATCACAGAACAGAGAACATATCTATGCACTATGGAGACCATCGTGAATCTGCCATAGTAAAGCAAGTCGTCGTGACTTCCATCGCGGTATGGGTGTCCCTATGGCTAGCCACACATATCCTGAACTAGATTTAGACTGCCAGACACTACTAAGGGCAATACTTTTACAAATAACTTTCAAATCAACTTTTCATGCTTAACACTTCTATTTACATTTACATTTCATTTACTAGTTACACAACATTTTCATAAATGTTGCACATTTCATATTATATACTTATTTTACATCATAAGTATACTTGATCATTTAAATGGCTATGAATTAATGTCAAAGCCACTTTCATTCTTTTCTTATCATTTTAATTTCAATTATTAATTTAATCAAAGGCAATATCAATATACATATAATTTCAATTATTTCAATGAATTTCCAATATTTCCCACCGTGGACATAATGAGAAAATATTCTAAAAAACACTCAATTACTTATTACAATTTCCAATTCAATTAATATACTTTCAAATTTCATATATATACATCTCTTATGGTCATATTACCATTAAATAAATTAAATGTATCTTTAATTCATTAAACCTATCATTTGATTTTCATGTTATTCTTTTCATTAAACCCTCTATTTCTCTTCTAAGTCATTCATTTATCAAATTTATATCTTTTCTAACATGTATACAACCTAGTATACCATACTTTCTTCCTTGAACCATTCGGCCACACTATAATTTTTTCACTAACATTTTATTTATCACTTAATCATTACTTATTCCACTATATTAAACCTCAATTCGTATGTATATACCCTTTTATTTCATCTAATCACTAGGTATACCATACATATACCTAAATATGCCATTATATTTCACTAGGACCAAGACTTACACTTGGTTTTCTTTCACTTTAATCACTCTATTTAACCTCCTTAAACTCATTTATCACTTAAATTTCATTTTCACTCTCTGTGCTAGAGGAGTGGCGAACAGCTCGTCCATGGTGAACTCAATACCCATGTCGGAGGGAGTCTGCGACTGCCCCTCCTCCAGTGGCTGCTGTGGAGGCTGGCCCTCCTGAAACTCTGCCTACTCGGGAGGCTGGCGCTCCTGGTGCTCTGGCTACTGGGGAGACTGCTCCTCTACCTAAGGCTTCTCCTCTGCTGGCGGGAGCAAAGGAAGCCCGAAAGCATGTCTAGTCTCGTGCACAGTGCGCAGCTTATACTCCTTGGCCTGGCCTGGCAGCTGGACTATCATCCCCATAGTCAGGGCCGATGAGGCATCCACATAAATACTCTTGTCCAAAGCGGGCCAAAAATTGTCTGGTTGAGCCCCCAACTGTAGCAATAATCAAGTTACCACCCCTCTTGCAAATACTATAGGGGCTGCCCCCTTAGATACCCTGACCAAATTAGCCACAATCTCATGGCTAATATTAAGGCGGTGTCCTGCAACCATCGCCCACAAGCTCCGGATCTCTTCCCTATTCACCGACCCTGGATTACCTGCCCATCCCACGTAAGAGCTCGAAAGTACCCTGTAAATATACCTGAGAGCCTGCGATGAGAGCACCGTGCTCTTTACCGTATCATGGTTATACGACACTCCAGACAGAGCTATCATCTCCTAATGCTACCTCTGGACAGCCCTCTGGGGTACTATAACATCAGGCCCGGCTGGCAATCCCATGGCCTCTGCGAATCTCCGGCGGGTGATGCTCTACCGATAACCTCTGACCCAAAACTTAATCACCCCCTCCTCTGTGTTCGATCTCTAAAAACCCCCATAGTGCAGGGTGGCCAAGAACTCTCGGATTATCTCTGGATGTGTGTGGAAGGAAGGCAACAGAAACTCTATCCATCTTGTAGCCGCCACTAATGTGTCCACCTCCTCCAGCTTCCCCATGGCCTCCAGGAAGGGTCTGCAGATGAAGCAGCTGGCTCGAAACTCTATGTGAGCCAGCAACCTAAACCTCTCTCTCGTTTGATAACTCATTCAGAGAGAAAGCTCAAGCTCTGGATGATCATGAGGAACTTGACGCCGTGGAGGCATCCTGAGAAGAAGAAGAAAATAATTAGCTTTGCCTTATTGCTGTAAATAACAGCTAAACAAAAAATTATGAATTCCGTGAACTTCGGCGGCATTCCAGGCTAAAATGCAACAACTTTGACAGCATTCCCATAAGGATGTGCCTGACAAAATAAAGAAAAAATTTGGGCAGCATCCTGGCAAGGAGGTGCCCAACCTCCTACATAAAAAGATAATAATTAGACAGGACTTAGGCCCCAAATAATATTTTAAATTATTCCAGTGTCTTATCCAGTTCGGGTTGGTCCTAGAACTAAGTCAAACAGAGGTAAGTCCAAATCTTCTATGGATAATTCTTATTTTTTTATTATTATTTTGCTCTTTTTATTTTTTATGTTCTTTTGCTTATGCGAATTCATACTCCCACGAATATGTTCTGTTAACAGTTCAAAGAAATAAGAGGGATTAATGTCACAATTTTGACAAACTATGCTAACATGCATTTCTCATGCGAATTGTTAGAAGGCGATAAAAAGAAGAGTAGAAAAAAATGAATAAACTAACCTGTATGTCGACACGAATGTGCCAAAAATAAACTTGACAAAAAAGTGTAGAAAGTACTTCTAAATGTGCGCGACGGTGTGCTGGTCATTTTAGCGTAAACGGCACGTGAAACGGGCAAAAAATAAGGGAGAAAAGGCCAAAAAATCGAAGGGGCATCGGTTGGGAAGGGAGAAGAAAAAGGATGAAGAAAAGAAAGCAGGAGGGCATCGGTCACTTGCGCTTTTATAGATTTTAGTGATCGATGGGCCGCCCGTTTAAAGACCGAGTGACGAGCAACCCGTCTGTCGCTCTGAATTTCGAACTTAACCACCAATTAATTCCCTAATTAATTTCTAATTAACGGTAATTAATTACCTCATTAAATGCTTAAATTTTTTTTTACTCCCTGAATATTTTCTGACTTCCGCGCTTGGATTTCCCTGTCAAATTGCAAAGGCAATAGAAATATGCACGAATTATTTTATGCGCGTGCTATGCATGCAACATGAAAGAAATAGATCTGCCCATTGGTCAACCAGGCTGACCGACAGGCTTACAGTCGGTTATATGACAGACGGGCACCCCGTCGGTCATCTCCTCCTCATAAATTGCTCCTTGTTCTTGGATTTCATGCCATTCCATCACTCCAAGCCTAAATCCAAGCTTCTTTCTCGGGATTTTTCCCTTTTTCTTCCTTATTTCCTATGCCAACTTAGATTTTCAATCATAGCGCTTGAAAGATGTCCTCTGCTGCCATTGTCAAGATGCATCAAGCTCTGGATAACCCTCAAACTTAGGGAAACTCCACTCTAGCTCCACTTTCTGGCCTGAAGTTTCTGAGGAGAGTTAAGATAGACTACTATCTTCTTTTGGCTGCAGTTCATTTCTGGGACCCGCGATTTCATGTTTTTAGGTTTACTTATCAGGAATTATGCCCCCTGCCCGAAGAATTTGTCGCTCTTATCGGGACCTGGTATCCTCCCAGCACCTTACCTTGCATTCCCCGTTGTGGTCTGATTCACACTCGAGATGTTGCATTGGCCTTAAGCATTGCCCCCTCTAACGTCGTCCGTTTTATTCCTCGGGCCACACATTTGCCTTAGAGCCACTGATTGAGGCATTGGATGAGTTCCCTGATGTTCCTCTGTACCGCGCAGGTGTCATCTTCTTATTCTGTCTGATGAGGTACTTGATTGTGACCTCAGAGGAGCTGACCGGTGACTCTCGTCTATTCAGGTTTCTGGATGATTTTTATCGTAGGCTGACCCCTTTTCCCCTGGTCCTTGCTGAGACTATCCTAGATCTTGACTCTGTTCATGCCGGATCTTCTACTTCCTTTCCTTAGACCCCCTTATTACTCCAGGTAAGTCATTCTTTTAGAAGGTAGTGCGTCCCTTGTGGATTTTCATACTAGCTTCTCTTAACGGGAAGTGCGTCCTCTTCGGATTTTCACACAACCCTATGCCTTACTTTTGCCTGAAGTGGACCCAACCCACTCCAGCGGCTTTTATTATTATTTTCTTTGTCCTTCGTTTTCTTTCTTTTCTTCATATTTTTCTTTTGTTCCCTTTTCAGATATGGATGCAAGAGAAATTGAAACTGCTGTCAGAACCACCATCCCGGGTTATCAGTCCATATTCTCTGAGGCATTTTCTTCCCCGTTAGTGACTGTACTCATTCGCAACTCCCGATCAGGGCATTACCAGATTCAGCGAAGTAACAGATGAGGATATTAGCTTCATAAGCGCTTGGCTCCCCTTATCTGCTGCGATAGTTGATGGCTCTTCAGGATGCGTTCCATTATGCAGGCTTCGTGAGGCTATCTTTTACATCATGGGCCGATGCAATTGACAGCTCGGGATGACTCAAGATGTGGTGAAGGTCCCCCTATCTTTCTGAGGCGGACTTCTGTCTGTAGCTTTTGCTTCACGGTACCATGATCTTTGGGCTAATCTACCAGTGAAGACCATCATTCCCTCTTTTGGAAATCATTCTGTCACTTCTATGAGTGCATACAAGAGATGGGCTTAGCCTTGCTGTTGACAACAGGACTCGACGACTTAGACATTTGGCCGGCGAGAGTAGTAGTAGTGTTTAGCTCAGATTTGTATTCATTTTGAGCAATATGCTTCTTTTTAGAATGGAACTTAGAAAATAATATAAATGAATGAATTCATTTTTATTTCATTTCATAAAATTGTGTACATTTCAACATGATTTCAATGTACATGATAATCATTTAACACTAATTCAAAAATGCAAAACTTCATTCATTCATGGACCCAAATCCTGATAACATCAACTTCTGTTACCAATCAGCCCTCTCAGGTTTTCTTGATTGGACATTTTCTCTCAAGCCTCTAATTTTTGACCAGGATGCCTGTTTTCGGTTTTCACCCTGACGAGGCGCCCAATTTTAGCTAGGCTACCTTTTTTCGGTTTTTGACCCGCGGGGCTTTTATTCTCTTCTTTTGATTTTCATTGTCTTTAGCCATGGAACCTCTTGAGCTTATCAATGTTGATTGGCTCCCTGAATTCATTGCCATCGCTATCTGACATAATCGCTGCTCCTTTTGACAACAACTTCTTGAGGATGAAAGGCCCTTCCCATGTCGGTCTTAATTTCCCTCTGATATCGGGCGTGCCCGATCTCATTTGTTTGAATACCAATTCCCCTTCCTTCAATGGGTGTTTCTTGACCTTCTTTCCAAATGACCTGGAAAGCCTTTTCTAATAGACCTGATTATGATAGTAAGCTCTCAATTTGCTCTCGTCCAGCATGTTCAGATATTGTAGCCGCTGTTGTGCCCACTCAGTTTCCGGCATCTGAGCTTTTATGACAACCCTCAATAATTTTAGCGCTATCTTGACTGGCAGTACTGCTTCTGTCCCATACACCAAGGAATACAGTGTGGCTCCTGTAAAAGTTCTAATGGTCTTTCTGTACCCCCAGAGTGCAAAAGGCAACTTGTCCGCCCAATCCTTATAGTTCTGAACCATCTTGGCCAGGATCCTCTTGACGTTCTTATTGGCGGCTTCTACTGCTCCATTAGCCTACGGACGATAAGGAGAAGATTTGTCATGCTCAATGCCATATCTCTAGAGTAACATTTTCGTTTCAGCCATAAATTGGACCCCATTATCAGATACCACATGATGTGGAAGGCCGTATCTGCATATCAGGTTCTTTTCGATGAACTTAGCCATATCCCGAGCATCGACCTTTTTGAAAGATTCCGCCTCTACCCATTTTGTAAAGTAGTCGATGGCGACTAAGATAAGTCTAAGCCCGTTAGAGGCCGTGTGGCGTATTTCTCCAATGATATCAATCCCCTAAGCTGCGAACGGCCAAGGTGACGTCAAGCTGTGTAACTCCGAAATTGGCAAATGCCTCAAATCTTTGTATTGCTGACACAACTGATATTGTTTTACGTATTTCAAGCAGTCTGTGTCCCTGGTGAGCCAGTAAAACCCTTGTCTCGTGATCATTTTGGCCAGCATTAAGCCAATTATGTGGGCTCCCCACACGCTAGCGTGAGTTTCCTCTATTACCTTTTCAGCTTCTTCCTCATCCAGCCACCTCAACTGAATGCCGTCAGCTTATCGTTTGTACAATACCCCGTCTATACAGATTAATTGAGTGGAAAGCTTGCGTATCAGCCTCTGATTCTTCTCGGTAGCTTCTTTTGGGAAAGTCGCATTTTCTAGATAACTTCTAATATCATGATACCATGGCTTTTTGTCTGCTACTTCTATTTCCATCACTGGCTTGGACTCAAAGCTAGGCCTCTCAGAACTAGAAATCAAAATTGGCTTCATAACCACCCTTTCTGGGTTATCCCATATTAACACTAGAGTTGCAAGTGCATCGGCTAATTGATTTCGTCCCTTAGAACAAAGTGAAATGTACATACTTCGAACTGATTGCTCAAATCCTTCAAGTGTTTGACATATGGTATCATCCGCTCTTCTTTAACGTCCCACTCGCCTCTAATCTGATTGATTACTAGAGATGAATCTCCAAATATTTCCACGTTCTTTGCCCCCAAAGCTATCAATGCTTTTAACCCAAAAGTGCATGCTTCGTATTCAGCTTCATTGTTAGTGGCCTTATATCTTAGCTTCTTAGCCAACGGGAGCTTCTCGTCATCTGGGGTTGTCAAAATAATTCCTAGTCCTGCCCCTTTGCTATTCACAGCTCCATCAAAGTGCAATTGCCAACCCTGTACCGTAATAGCTGCCACGTCCTCATCTAGGAAGTTGAAGTCATATGAGTCTCCTTGAATCGGGTGTTCAGCTAGAAACTCTGCCACTGCACGCCCCTTAATAGTTTTCCAAGTAATGTACTCGACGTCAAACTCCTACAATAGCAACAACCACCTCCCTATTTTTCCCAGTAAGGATGGAGCTTCTTACAAGTATCTGAGGGGATTCTGTTTTGCCACTGCTTGTACCCTGTAACAGTGGAAGCAGTGTCTCAACTTGTTAGAGGCCCAAATTAACCCAAGGAAAATCTTCTCTACTTCTGCATACTTGACCTCATAGGCCAGGAACTTCTTACTGAGGTAATAGACCGTGAATTCTACCTCGAACTCATCTTCTTGAGCCATCATGGCACCTACAAAACTATCTTCAATTGCCAAATACATAATAAGCGGCTTGACTGGCTGTGGCGGTCTCAAAATCGGCAAACTCAGCAAATATTCTCTGATAGTGTCAAAAGCTCTCTAACAATCTTCGTTCCACACTACAGGTTGGTCTTTTCTAAGTAGCTTGAAGATTGGCTCGCAAATTGAAGTAAGCTTGGCGATAAACCTACTGACAAACTATAATTTACCCAAAAAGCTCCTGACATCCTTTTCCTTCTGAGGCACTAGCATCTCTCTAATGGCCTTAACCTTGTCCGGATCGATCTCAATTCCCCTCTGGCTAACAACATGTCCTAGAAGCTTCCAATAAGTGACACCGAAGATACATTTCTTAGGGTTTAATCGCGAGTTGTACTTTTCGATCCTCTGAAAGAGCTTTTCCAGGGCTTCAAAGTGACCTTCTCTGGTGGCGGCCATGATCATCATGTCATCCACATACGCTTCTACTTCCTTGTGGATCAAGTCATCTAGAATCCTTATTGCCATTCTTTGATAAGTCGCGCCTACATTCTTCAAATCGAAAGGCATTACCCTGTAAGCGAATGTCCCCCGTTCAGTGATGAAAGCTATTTTAATCCGGTCGGCTATCTTATTGAGTATCTGATTGTAGCCTGCATAACTATCCACAAAACTGTACATCATACAATCAGTTGCATTGTCCACTAGCACGTCTATATGGGGCAGTGGAAAGTCATCCTTTGGACAAGCCTTATTCAGGTCTCGATAGTCTACACATACCCTTACCTTGCCTTATTTCTTAGCTACCGGGACAACGTTGGCCAGCCAGGTTGGGTACTGTATCTCAATTAGGAACTTGGCTTCAATCTACTTGTGAATCTCCTCTTTCACCTTATATGCCCATTCTGGCCTGAGCCTCCTCAACTTCTGATTGACAGGCTTACAGTCTAGGTACATCGGGATGGCATGTTCTGCGATTTCCCGGTCTACTCCTGGCATATCTTCGTAGGTCCAGGCAAAGACTTTTTCATGTTTCCTTAATATTCTCTAAAACTTTTTTCGCTCTTCAGGAGTTATGTTAGATGCTATCAAGATTTCTTTCGGATTTTCCAAGGTTCCAAGATTAAATGGAGTAGCATTAGTTGAATCAATATCAAATATAAATTGATTATGATCATGATCATGCATAATAAAATCATCAGAAATGTCGCACAAGTAAGCAAAATTGTTCACTTTATTGGTAGAACAAAAAATGTCATTAACATTATTAAAAAGTTCTGGAGTAAAAAGAAAATCTAAACTATTCTCTCTTTCTTCTTCCGCCAGCTCAACTGTTGAAGCTGATGGCTCTGCATCAATCTGGCTTTTTGGAGGCTCTGCAGCGGCCCCGTGTGTGGCTTCTTCTTCCATTGCCTTCCCCTTCAGCTGGGTAGTCACCAACCTCTCAGTGATAACTTCCTTAGGTGCTTCTTGGTCCCAAACTGTTTCCCTGGTCATGATTTCTTCGTCCCAAATGCCCTCTGCTGGCTTGATCAATCCGATGTCCCAGTTGAAAACATCATTAAAGACCTCAAACCCCGTTACAATCCTTCCGTCTACCCACTGAGGCTCTGCTTCCCCTGTGTAGGCACATACTGTAGTGGCCGGTATAAAGTTCTTCCTGATATGGGGCACTTCACCCACTGGCTTCTTTCCCTTCTTCAAGGCACTGTTATATCCGAGGCCCCTCCTATCCTTTTGACCTCTAGTAGCAATAGTCGTAGGTGATCCCTGAGAGTTCTTGCCCATACCTGTGCCAGGGAGGAATGACATCCTCTTCACCATATTTAGCACCTGGGGGCTTCCTTCCACCTACTCCTCCCCATTTATCACAGCGATGTGTAATCCACTAAAAGGTTGCCTAGCAATCTCCAAGATAGAGACCTGGTTCTCCCTTGCGGCCCTTATGGTCGAAACTTACCCCTCTTGAGGAATCTTGACCATCTGATGTAGAGTAGAGGGGACTCCTCCCAGTTATAGAACCATGGCCTCCCCAAAAGTACTGAAAAGTTGGCGGGCATAGGCAAGACTACAAATTCTACTTCCGTTTCCACTGGTCCAGTCTTGACTACTGCTTTGAATGTCCCGAAAGCCTGCCTTCATGAATTGTCATAAGCCGTGATCATTAGATCAGACTTAGCCAACATATCCTCATTCATCCCGAAAGCTGTCATTGCCACTAGTAGGCACACATTAATTGATGAACCATCGCCCACCATGACATAAGCCATGTGCTTTTGGTTAATCTGTGCCCATATGTACAAGGGGCAATTATGGTTGCAACCTTCTGCCGGCGGGTCAGCACTTGTGAAAACCACATTTTCCCAAGCTCCTCCTTTCACCATGTCTAGCAGTTCTGTGGACGAGATAGTCGTGGCCACTGTTGTCTCACACAAAGCCTCCACTAATTTATGCCTGTGTGATGGAGACTGCCTCAAAAGATCCCATATCGAAATCTGAGCCGGCGTCTTTTTCAGTTGCTTCATTATCAGATCATCTTCTGGCTCTTTTTCTTTTCGGCCAACTGGCGGATCTTGTGGCCTTTCTACCTCTGGAGCTATTCTTCCATTCTGGGTCACAGCTCCTACCTTCTTTTTCTTCTCCTTCCTCTCTTCTTCTTCCTCCTCCTCCGAACCCCAAGGGTCGGGAAACACTTCATCCTCAAAATTGTTATCATGTTCATTTCCACTGTCATCAGTGGACTAGTAGTCGATCACTGCCACGGGAAACCCTTCTTCACTTACCTCATGGAGGCTTGTGATAGCAGTGTTGGCATCGATACCGTATAAGTCTCTCAATACAAACTGTTCGGGCAAACTAGCCCTGATCACAAATACTGGCGGGGGCACATTATTATACTCAGATTTCTTTTGATCCTCTCTCTTCTCTGGGTCTATGATCTGTTTTAAATTAATTAAGTCCTGAATCGCATGTCTCAGCGCCTTATAGTTATCAATTGCGTGTCCGGTGTGCTGATGATATGCGCTGTACTCATTGTCCTTATGCCCTAGCATACCCTGAGTCCTGGCTGGTCGAGCTGGCAAAGGCTGCAACTTCCCTTCCTTCATTAGTCTTCGAAGTACCCATGATAAAGACCTTCCTAAATTGAAAAAATGCCTTGGGGTAGTGTTGGTTGCTGAAATTTCTGATGTCTTCCTCGTGCCACTTCTTGGGCCTGCCGACCTACCTGCCCCCTGACTACTAGTGCCCTTCTTGGCAAGGCTTTCATTATTCACCCTTCTCGAAAGGTACTCTCCCTCGGCCTCAATGGCAATTTCTTTCAAAGACTCCCAGTCTCTCAGTCCTTTCATTTTTAGTCCATCTTTCAAATACGGGCTCGCATTTTTAATGAACAAACGTATCTGATCTTGAGTATCTTGTTTTCTTTTCATTTCCATTACTCGGTTCCTCCATTGGGTCAGATACTCATGGAAAGACTCGCCTGCCTTCAGCTGCAACAACTCCAGGTCCGTCAAAATCACCTCCATTCTCATACTACAGTCATACTTCCTAAAAAACTCTTCTGTGAGCAAATCCCAATCTTCCTTTATCCTCCGGAATAACCCATGATACCAATCCACCGCTAGGCCAATTAAGCTTAGACAAAAGTATTCAATCTTCTATCTCTTTGTTAAAGTAGTACCCTTCATCACCAGCGAGTACTGCTTTATATGCGCGGTGCGATCGGAAGTGCCATCGAATTTGGGGACATCCGGCATCTTAAAATTCATCAAGATCAGATCTTCCCCTTCCAACTCCTTATCCTCAAGGTTCATCCCTTGCCCCCTCGTCAGCATCCTTGCCATCTCTTCAAATTTTTCTTCCATATTCTTCCAGATGGCTTCTTCATTCTGAGGTGCCTTCCCTCTCCCTGACATTGTTTCTTTGTACTCATCCTCTTCCCAGTCATCATCTATCCTCTGGGATGGCCTTCTCCTCTGTGCCCCTATTACGGCAGCTCTTAAGTCTACTAGTGGTGGGTGCATCTCTCATTGCGGGTCTTCTCTGACCTCCTCCTGTTCATTTTTTCTCATAGGAGGAGGTGGTGGGTTTTGTGGAGCAGGTGGCTGAGCCATGTTGGCAATTATAGCCGTCATCCTATTCTCAAACTCTTCGAACCTTCTGCCCACTTCCTCATCTATCAAGGCCCTGGTGGCATCTGTCCCTCTTAGTGAGTTTGCCATTTCTTCATGCAGAGAGAACTGAGGTGAAGTAGCGTAGCTGGTTACTGAAGGAGTGTCTAGATACTCCACCCTTTCTGGTAGCTCAAAAAAAGGATTCCTGACCAGCCGCCCCTGAGAACCTCTTGACCACTTAGGCAGATCTATAATTGCCGTAAAACATAGTCGTTAGGATGATGCATGAATGGCATATAATGCATGATCATGCTTATGCAACATCCACAAATCACATGCAAGCACATAGGTCCTTCCAACCTTGTTACTCCTGCACATGAGGTCATAGTCTCTTTCCTAGGTGGGATTGGCCCATGGGTCAATAGGGGACCCGATGGACGCGTATGGTGCTTGGTAGAAAACTAGCAGCATAACCTCTCCTGACTAATGCACAGGCACATGGGTTATGATCATTATGTATTAAGGTAATCCGAATAAATTGACATGGGCCTATCAGGGCATGAAAGACTCTAATTAGGTGACCAATCAAATTATCTGGGTTGGCCTAATGATCCATACATCAAACAAGCTATTATAGTTCATACCACCTAGGGGAAGTATCTATTTCCATTACATGAGCTTTGGCCAAGGTGATGTTACTTTAGGGCTACCCAAGTATGGTCCCTACCAACGGGTCTAGCTCATCACGAGCATAACTACCAGTCGGGTCTCCATTTAATATACCAAAAGGTACGAGGCTTGGGTTGGTGATTATCCTTAACACTTTCCCACATTGAGTGAACATAGGGTCATTCTTCGGGAATACACCGGGACTAAAAGTGGGACCAAACTAACATAGATCTAAGACTCTAATTAGATGCAATGCAGTTTCAAAAAAGGATGAAATTTTTAAATTAAAACTCAATTGTAAGTTTTAAACAAGGTACTTTCGAAGCGAAGTCTCTTTCAAGTGTCCCCAGTGGAGTCACAATTGTGACACGCGCCAAACCCCAGGGTGCCTCGAACTGCCCGCTTTTAGGACTTTCGAGAGAGGTTCATGAAAACTTGTAAGGAATTACAGGTGCATCCATTTTGGGCAACAAGGAGGTTTCTTAGAGTCGCCACCCAATAGAATATTGGAAAAGGTCGTCTAGTCTCAGTGAGCCTTGGACAGCGCTGCTATGTCCATTTTGGGCAGGCCGAAGGTGTCTTAGAGGCTCCACCCTAATAGAACATTAGGATTGCCTTCTCGCCTCGTACTTTGGCAAGCTAGGGGTGTCTTGGAGGCCCCACCCTAATAGAACATTAGGATGGCCCTCTCGCCTCGTGGAGCCTAGGACTATGCAAGTTGAGCCTTTTCTAGGACACAAGAGGTATCTTGGAGGCCCCATCCCATTAGAACATTGAGATGGCCCTCTCGCCTCATTGAGCCCAAAGACCAGAGAAGGTTCAGGACTTCCCATTTATTCATATCTTGGTTAAGTTTATAATTGAGTTTTGAATTTAGCGTTTCATCCCATTTCTCATTCAATTCAGTGCAATTTAATTAAAGCGCAGGTTGTCCATCCAAGAAAAGCGATAAATGGAATATAATTAAAATAAATCACATGAAAATAATTTACAACGAAACTAAGGGCGGAATACAAGCCCCATTGTAAATTGTTCGTGATTCATACATAAATCGGGATATACATTAAGGATGAGGACGTTGGTCCGTGCATGCATATTTATTACAAAATAATTTTGAGACGTTGATTTTTTTTGCTGAAAAAATAGGACATTGGTCCTTAATTGATTGATAAAAAACCCATCTTAATGAATAAAAATATTTAACCATTTTTATATTAGCGGGATAAAAAAATGATATTTACAATAATAAAATAAATTAAAAAAATATAAAGTCTGGAGAATAAACCCGGGTGAGGATCCCTAGGTCATCGCAGTGGCTTCTATTATAAACAGCTCCAGATTCACCAAGCAAGTCAAATAAAACTCACAAAATAAAAGCCATGTTAGTGCAAAATTAGGAGCAGAATAAATAAGAAATTGAATAATAATAAAAAAAACGTGAGAAATTGCAAGGAAAATCAAAACAATGGAAATCAAAAGGTAAAGAAAAGGGAAACAAATTAGAGAGGAGGCCCAGGGACAGCCCAGGGTGCACGAGCGACGAGAGTCCCTGACCTGACCGACGGGTCAGGATGACATCCATCGATGGCCCTTCTCTCGCTTGAGCGACGGCCGTCGGTGGTTGCTTCTGCCTGTTAGTCACCTCTGCTCCAAAAAAGAAAGAAAATTCAAACTGCTTTGTTGTTTTTATTTGAATAAAACTGGATTTTTATGCAATAAATCACTGCAAAGTAATTAAATTCAAAATAATAGATCCAGAATGTTTACCCTCGAATTTTTACTTCGTGAAGGTGAATGTCCTACGATTTTAATTCCTCGAGTTCTACCAGGATCGGTCCACGATTGCATGATTTTGATAAATCTTTAATCGCAAAACCCGTATTGCAAAAAAAAAAAATAAACCAAGAGAAGAAAATTACTTTCTCTTTCTCGGTATTTTATAGCACTTCGAATGCTGAAAAGAACTAAATTGATGAAGAATGAATGAATGTCGTTCCCTCGAATCAGCTTTGATTCAGAAAATATTAGACAAAAGCGTTTTTGGAGAAAATTGAAATCTCGTGAGAAAATCTTTGAAGCAACTTTTCTTATCCAAAATTTTTTTTTTATTTTTTTTCCCGCGAATATAAAAATGGTTAAATATTTTTATTCATTAAGACGGGTTTTTTATCTATCAATTGAGGACCAATGTCCTTTTTTTCAGCAAAAAAATCGACGCCTCAAAATTATTTTGTAATAAATATGCATGCGAGGACCAACGTCCTCATCCTTAATGTATATCCCAATTTATGTATGAATCATGAACAATTTACAATGGCGGTTGTATTCCGACCCTAGTTTTGTTGTAAATTATTTTCATATGATTTATTTTAATTATACTCCAGTTATCGCTTTTCTTGGATGGACAACCTGCGCTTCAATTAAATTGCACTGAATTTAATGAGAAATGCGATGAAACGCTCAATTCAAAACTCAATTATAAACTTAACCAAGATATGAATAAATGGGAAGTCCCGAACCTTCTGAGGTCTTTGGGCTCAATGAGGCGAGAGGGTCATCTCAATGTTCGATTGGGGTGGGGCCTCCAAGATACCTCTTGTGTCCCGGAAAAGGCTCAACTTGCATAGTCCTAGGCTCCACGAGGCGAGAGGGCCATCCTAATATTCTATTAGGGTGGGGCCTCCAAGACACCTCTGGCATGCCCAAGTGCGAGGCGAGAGGGCCATCCTAATGTTCTATTAGGGTGGAGCCTCCAAGACACCTCCAGCCTGCCTAAAATGGACATAGCAGCGCTATCATAGGCTCACTGAGGCTAGACGACCTTTCCCAATATTCTATTGGGTGGCGACTCGAAGAAACCTCCTTGTTGCCCAAAATGGATGCACTTGTAATTCCTTACAGGTTTTCATGAACCTCTCTCGAAAGCCCTAAAAGCGGGCAGTTCGGGATGCCCTGGGGTTCGGCGCGCGTCACACTCACATTTTAGCTAGTTTTTTTTGAGTTTCACTTATTTGAATATTGGACGCTAGAAAGGAGGATTAACTAGGATAATTTGGAAGCATCTCTTCGGTTCATTTTCTTTTCCCTTTTTTTCATTTGATTTATTTAATCCTTTTAATTTTTATTCGCCATTATAAATGCCATTCTTATGTTCGTTAACGTAAAAAGTACCTAAAGATTTCTACGAATAATAAGGTTTTCTTTAATAAAATAGGATCAATGTCCTAGTTTTCCCTCCAAACAAATTTATCACCTTAAAAATAATTCTTTTAAGCATGCATGCGAGGACCAGTGCCCTCACCTCGAATAAATGCCCCGTTTTATGCATGATTTATATTTCCTTTTTATTGGGCATTGTATTCTATCCCTGGTTTTATTGTAAATTAATGTACTCCTATTTACATTATTTTTATTTTGTGTTATTTATAGTTTTCATTATGTTTTTGGACTGCGCTTTAATAATTGCATTAAACTATATGAGAAAAGGAATGGAATTTTAATGTTAAACACTCACTTGTAACTTTGACCAAGGTAAGAATATGAGTAAAGTCCCGAACCCTCTCTGGTCTTAGGCTTCACGAGGTTAGATGAACCTTTCCAATATTTTATTGGGAAGAGAATTCCAAAATATCTCCTTATAGACACTGGGTCCTGAGGCAATCTAGATCAGAGTTACCCGATAAAGATATCGGTACCCATTTTGGGGCAAACTAATGAAGGTTGTAGGTTTTCGCCCTTAGAATTCATAAGGATTAAAGGTTTTCGATGACGAGAAGTTTTAAAGCATTGAAAGGAGCTTTTTTAGTTGAAAATTTCATTTTGGGTTGACTGACGAGTAGCCCGTCGGTCAAGGGGTGACCCGTAGCTCACTCCGAGAGATGCCTATCCCTCGCCCGATCGACACCCATCACTCGCAATTTGGGGTGGCCCTACCTCGTGTGAGCGATGTCTGTCGCTCACACGTGATGGGCCAGCCCCTCGCACGATCGATGCTCGTCGCTCATGCCCGTCTCCCGCATAGTCGCCTGTCACCCAGAAGACCGGGGCTACCCTTGTGACCGACGCTCGTCAATCCACGATTTGCAGCAGTTTGCAGAGATTTTCCAATTTGATTCCATGGGATTTCAAAAGATTCTAAAAATATTTTATTTGATTTGATGGGATTTCCAAATCTTCTCCAAATATTTGATTTGATTTCCAAATATCTTCCAAAATCTGGTGGTTTTAATTTGATTTCGTAAATCTTTTTCAAATTCAAATTTAAAATTTAAAAAGATTTGAATCCTTTTCCTTAGTCTATAAATAGTGGGCTAAGATTCATTTTCAAGGGTTGGAAAATTTTTTAGAAAAAGGTTAGAAAGATTTTTTCGAAAGCTAAAAATCTCAAAAGAATTTTCAAAAACTCTTCCTCTTTATTTCATAAAATTCCGAAAAAAAGAGAATTGGAGAAAATGAAATCAATTCATTTTTTTCTCGATCTGACCTTTTAAATATTCACGATTATTACAAAAATCAAGCAAGAAAAATTAATTTTCTTCTCTTGAATTGATTTTGAAAAATAACAATTTTGCGATAGAAAATTTCCTCAAAATTGTACATTGCCAATTAATCCTTGTAGAATTCAAGGGAAAAAACCACACAACATTCGCCTTTAGGAGATAATTCTGAGGGTAAACATTCCGGATCGACCTCTAATTTATTTTAATACTTTAGATTAAGTCGTTTGTGATAAATCGCACTAAGAGGGATTTTAATTATGAAAAATTGGGTTTTAATTCATTTTTCCTTATTTTTTTCGGGTCAGGGATGACCGACGGGCTGAAGGTCAACCGATGGCTATTGCTCAAATGGGAGGCGGGCCATCACAAAAATCCTTTTCTACCCGTCAGTCAACTCAGGGACGGCCGTCGCTCACGTGGTTTGGGCCATTCCTGGGCCTTCCTTTCCCCTTTCTTTGTTATTTTATTTCCTTTTCCTTTTAATTTTGTTTTCACTCATTTCAAGGTAATTTTTTTCTTCTTTTTTATAATTAAGATTATTTGCTCATTTTTTATTGATCCTTTTTGTCACACCCCATTTGCCCCCTAGTAGAATGAGCCTGTCTGTGTGAGCATGCATTTGTATGTGTTCAGCATATCATAAGGGTATTTTAGTAAAATACATGTTTTTGGGTTTATTAGCATGTGGTTATATGCATGGCATTAGTGTGTGAATTAATTGGGAAATGATTATGTACATGTGTTCATACCATTGTAGGGTGTGCATAAGTTGGGAGTGTGTAGAGTGTGTGTTGTGCATATTAGTTTGGTGTGAGTGGTTAGTTTCCACCAACAGGAAAGTGACAGATGTAGGGTTAGGAAAAAAGAAGAGTTAATAGAGAAAGGAAAATGGGAAATGCTGGAATTCAATTATTCTTCCCGATTCTTCTTCCTCTTTGACTCATCTTTTTCTTTGCTCTTAATTTTGAAACCCTAAGCTTGGATTAAGCTACTGTTACTGGAAATCAATCAACCCCTTAGTATTCTGTTGGTAAGTCACTGCATTCCTCATCTTATTTTTCCATTTATTTTCTTCTTCTTCTTTCTTGAGTTTAGATTTAACTTAGGGTTTGCATTGTTGGATGTTTGTGTTTAGCTGAGGCTCCTCGCGATCCCAAAGGCAAGGAGATTGCTGGGAGTAGTGGGACTAAGTGAAGTGAAGCTTAGAATTCAGGTTTGGGAATTGTTTGTTATGATTTGTGTGATTTTGAGCTTACTGTAAAATTCTAGGGTTTGTGTTCCTTAGAAGCTTGAATGCGTTTACTGTTGATTTTGATTTGGTTGTTTTAATTGTTGAATTGAGTTGTTGTTATGTCATTTTGATGCTTGAATGATCTTCTGGAAGGTAAGAATTGATTTGTGTGGTTAATCTTTGTATTCTGGGAAATTCTGGAAAACTGGGAATCGAGTTACTGTAGAAATCCCGTTTTCCAGGTTGTGTCGCGTGAATAGCCAAGAAAGAGAGGCAAGTCACGAGACGTGACCTCCGGACATGACTCATGACCTGCCAGATTGAGGCCAGTCACGAGTTGTGGCTGCCTGTCACAACTCGTGACCAGCTAAGATGAAGCCAGTCACGAGACGTGACTCCCAGTCACGACTCTTGACCGGCCTGAGAGAGAGGGCAGTCACCGATGTCACGTCCCGTGACCAGCTGAAGAAGGAAGCCAGTCCAGCCCAAAGAAGCCAGTCACGAGACGTGACTCCAAGTCACGACTCATGATCAGCAAGAATTAGGCAAGTCACGCGTGACCAGGGAGCCAGTCACGAGGCGTAACCCCCAGTCACGTCTCGTGACCTGCCTTGTGAGGAAGCCAGTCACGAGTTGTGATGCCAGTCACGCCTCGTGACCAGCCAACCTCGCCCGTCACCCCGTTCAGCCCATTTTTTTAAATTTCCCGGATTTTAACTTATAAATGGATTTCGTAATTCCTTCGAATGAATTTATACTGCTGTATGATGCATGTCATACTTTTATATGCTTTGAAATGCGTGATACCATGATTTTTCTGATGAATTATACGCGATGTTTTGAATTGTGATTTGAATGAGTTATAGCCTGCTAGAGTCAAGTAAGTGGATAGTTAGGCATGCCTAATAGAGTCTTTTAGCTGCAGCCCTCAGTTCAGTTTGGACCCCGATCAGGTCCCCGTTTGGTTCCTCGCGAACCCATCAGTATTAGGATCTTGTTTAAGATCCCCTCAGTATACAAATAATGTGTTTTGATAAAAATGAAATGACTTTTGATTTGTACCTGTGTGGTACCCTCAGTATTCGATTCATACCCGTAAGGTACCTTCAGTACACTCGTTATCCACTGCCTAGAGTCAGCAGGTGTTCTTCAGGTGTTCTTCAGGTGTTCATTAAATAATTGATTGAATTGCTCTGTTCTGAATTGAATATATATACAGGTGATATCAGAATGAGTATAATGATGGGATATATGTTGAATTAATATGGAAATGGATATGTAATTGTGATGCAAATGTATGGTTTTAATTTGTGAGCATATGATTTTATGAATATTGTTAAAGCTATTGCAGTTTTTGCATTTGTGAATGTGTTATGCCTTGACGACCATTGTGAATGGCCGTTCATATTTTATTTGTGTTTCCTCACTAAGCATTTATCGCTTAGCACGGTGTTTTTACCCGTGCAGGTGCGGAAGGAGTTTTGATCTGAGAGTCGCCGCCGTCAAGCCCACACAGAAGGGTTTAGTGTAGGGCTTAATTTTGTAATAGTTGATGATTCTTTTTGTATAGAACTCTCATGTATTAGTTTTGTATCAGCTTCCGCTTTTGTACTTAGATTTTTGGATATGAAATATATATTTGGTTTCAGCTAGTTGATCAGAACATTATTGTAATGGTTTGTTATAGTAATGCATGATCATCTTTTGCTTTCCTTTCTGTAAAGTTTTTCATTATCCTGTATTTCTGTATGTATGTAATGAATGAATGTATGTTTGCTTTGTTTTTGCTTGGTGACACCTTGTCTCATACGGCATCTCACTCCTTACCGGATGGGATCGCCTATGTATGGGAAGGGGGTGTTACAGTTTGTGGTATCAGAGCTTCGGTTTAGGCATTTCTGGGTGTTGTTGTGGTTGTTTTGAGTTGCTTAGATGTGTATGTGTCTAGATCTGTGTTGGCTGATACGGTTGTTTCTTGTTTGTTTAGATGGCTTCAAATTCTGCTCGTGGATCACTTGAGGAATCCGCCGAGAGTGTGAACCCTCCAGCTGTAGATCCATCAATTTTTGTGTCGGCTCAGCATGCTAGGGTCCAGCCCGAGGCCGCAGCCATGCCTTTTGAGGCTATGTTCATATTGCATCAAGACATGGCTAGGGTTTTGTAGTGAGTGACTACTCCTAGAGCACCTATGGAGAATTTGAAAAGGGCAAGAGTTGAGGATTTCTATGGCACTAGTTTGAATGAGTCTGAGATGGCTGAGAAATGGTTAGATAAAGTGAAGCGTGCCTTGAGAGAGATTCGGTGTCCTCCCGACCAGCAGGCAGAGTGTGCATTAGTTCTACTGCAAGGGTATGCTTTTGAGTGGTGGGAATTGGTTTACAGGCATCCTCAGCTACCGGATCCGATTACTTGGGAGTTCTTTGAGGGTGAGTTCACAAAGAAGTATATTACTCAGACTTATAGAGATGCGAGATGGGCGCAGTTTTTGAGTTTGAGACAGAGGGCTATGTCAGTAGCAGATTATGAGAAAGAGTTCAATAGGTTATCTCGCTTTGCTCTGCGTGGGGTTATGACAGATGATTTCAGATGCAAGCATTTCGAAGCGGGGTTGAATGAGTCTTTGAAGATTGCTTTGATTTCTTTGATGTGCATGCCTGGGGTTAGCTACTATCAGATTGTGGAGGTTGTTGTGAGGGCTGAGTTATCTGAGACGGTGCTTAGAGAGAGAGCTCAGAGGAGGAACTCTTCTCGTGGAGGATCTTCTCATCCTCGGGTAAGAGATCTAGGAACCCACAGGACGAGTCATCTTCTTGCCCGGCTTCTAGAGGTAGACGACAGGGTTCTGCAGCTGTGTCCGGTTCTGGTAGGGGTGGTAGAGCAGAGACTACATCAGTTTGTCCACATTGCAGTAAGACTCATTGGGGTGAGTGTAGGTGGCTCTCCAATGCGTGCTTCAGGTGTGGGAGCTCTGAGCATCTTTTGGCCAGTTGTCCGAGATTACATGAGGATTCAGGTTCCCAGAGGGAGGCCAGCAGGGTCGGTTCGAATGCTTCTCAGGCTACCCGTGGTAGAGGCAGAGGTAGAGGTCGAGGTGGTCGGCCTAGAGGTGGAGCTGCTTCTGAGACTGTTGAGCGTCCTCCTCAGGTTGCGACTAGAGCTTATGCTATGAGAGCCAGAGAGGAGCAGGATGCGCCTGATGTTATTGCTGGTAAGTTCCTACTCCATGACACTGAGTTGTACGCTCTAATTGACCCTGGTTCCACACACTCATACTTGTGCACAGATAAAATTGTTGATAAGTTGCATGTGGTTGATTAGTTAGATTATGAGATATGTGTGACCAGTCCATTAGGGCATAGTGTTAGTGTGAGTAGAGTCTTTAGGAGTTGTCCTTTGATAGTTGAGGGAGTTGTGCTTCCAGCGGATTTGATTTAGTTGCCTTTCAGAGAGTTTGATCTGATTCTGGGTATGGACTGGTTGGGTAAGCATCGGGCTGTAGTTGATTGCCATAGGAAGACAGTTGTACTTCGGGATAGAAGTCAGTCTCTTGTGTTTTTGAAAGGTTTGGGTGCTAGTTCTGTGAATAATGTGATTTCTGCGATGCAAGCCAAGAGGTTTATCAGGAAAGGATGTGAGGCTTTTCTTGCAGTTGTGTTAGATTCCAAGAGAGATCAAGTTCAGATTGAGGACATTCCAGTAGTGTGGGAGTTTAGTGATGTGTTCCCGAGCGAGTTGCCTGGTTTGCCTCCCGAGAGAGAGGTTGAGTTGTCCATTGAGATTATGCCAGGTACTGCACCTATTTCAAGAGCACCTTATCGGATGGCTCCTGTAGAGTTGAGGGAACTTAAAACTCAGCTACAAGAGTCATTGGATAAGGGGTTTATTCAACCTAGCATTTCTCCTTGGGGAGCTCCAGTTCTGTTTGTCAAGAAGAAAGATGGATCTTTGCGGATGTGTATCGACTACAGGCAGATTAATAAAGTTACAGTGAAGAACAAGTATCCGTTGCCTAGGATTGAGGATTTATTTGATCAGCTTCGAGGTGCAGGTGTCTTCTCTAAGATAGATCTTCGATCAGGGTACTATCAGCTTCGAGTTCAGGATGCAGATGTGGTTAAGACTGCATTTCGGACTAGGTATGGCCACTATGAGTTTCTTGTGGTGCCATTTGGTTTGACAAATGCTCCAGCGGCTTTTATGGATTTGATGAACCGTGTGTTTAGGCCATACTTAGATCGATTTGTAGTAGTGTTCATTGATGACATCTTGGTGTTTTCCAAGGACGAGAGTGAGCATGAGGAGCATCTCCGATTGGTTTTGCAGATGTTGAGAGAGCATCAGTTATTTGCCAAGCTTAGCAAGTGTGATTTCTGGCTTCGAGAAGTATCATTCTTGGGTCACATTGTTTCAGCTAGAGGTATTCAGGTAGATCCAGCCAAGATTGAGGCGATAGTTGATTGGAAAGCGCCTAGAAATGTTCAGGAAGTGAGGAGTTTCCTCGGTTTGGCAGGTTATTACCGTCGGTTTGTTAAGGGTTTTTCTGTGATTGCTGCTCCGATGACTAGATTGTTGAGGAAAGGAGTCAGATTTGAGTGGTCAGATAGATCCCAGGCTTGTTTTGATCGGTTAAAGTAGTTGCTTGTTGAGGCTCCTATTCTTACTCAACCCATCTCGGGTAAAGAGTTTGTCATTTACAGTGATGCTTCGGGTGTTGGTCTTGGCTGTGTTTTGATGCAGGAAGGTAAGGTCGTGGCTTATGCTTCTCGTCAGTTAAAGCCACACGAGAGGAACTATCCGACGCATGATCTTGAGTTGGCAGCTGTGATCTTTGCTTTGAAGATTTGGCGTCATTACCTGTATGGAGAAAAGTGTAGGATCTTTTCGGATCACAAGAGCTTAAAGTACTTCCTGTCACATAAAGAGTTGAACATGAGACAGCGCCGTTGGCTTGAGTTGTTTAAGGACTACGACTGCATTGTGGATTACCATCCTGGTAAGGCCAATGTAGTCGCTGATGCTTTGAGTCGGAAGTCAGTTTCAGCCTTATTCCTGAGGCGATTCAGATGGAGATTTGGTTCAGATGGGGCTTTGATTGCTCAGTTGCGTGTGAAGCCTACCTTGAGATAGAGGATAGTGGATGCTCAGAGAGATGATGTGAGACTTCAGCGGATTGTGCAAGAGGTCAGATCGGGCAAGCAGTCAGAGTTCTCAGTTCAGGATGAGGTGCTTTTGTTCAGAGATCGCTTATGTGTGCCAGAGTCTGAGGATTTGAGGAGACAGCTTATGAGTGAGGCGCATAGTACAGTTTTTACTATGCATCCGGGCAGTGAGAAGATGTATCGGGACATGAAACAGTTCTATTGGTGGTCCGGTATGAAGAGAGATATTGTGGATTTTGTTTCCAAGTGCTTGACTTGTCAGCAGGTAAAGGCCGAGCATCAGGTTCCTTCGGGATTGCTTACGCCTTTATCCATTCCTAAGTGGAAATGGGATGATATCGCCGTTGACTTTGTTTCTGGTTTGCCTTTAACTCAGAGGAAACATGACTCAGTTTGGGTAATTGTGGATCGGCTTACGAAATCACCTCATTTTCAGCCGGTTAGGGTGGACTACTCGATGGACAGATTGGCCAGTATCTATGTGGATGAGATAGTTCGGTTGCATGGTGTGCCTTTGTCCATAGTTTCAGATCGAGATCCGAGATTTACTTCCAAGTTTTGGAAGGAGTTGCAGAGAGCTTTGGGTTCTAAGTTGAACTTCAGTACAGTGTTTCATCCTCAGACCGATGGTCAATCAGAGCGAGTCATTCAGATTCTGGAGGATATGATGAGAGCTTGTGCTTTGGATTTTCCAGGTAGTTGGGACAGATATGTGTCGCTTATGGAGTTTGCCTACAACAACAGTTTTCAGTCAAGCATCGGTATGGCACCATATGAGGCTTTATATGGGCGTCAGTGTAGGACTCCGGTTTGTTGGACCGAGTTATCCGAGAGATCAGTGATTGGGCCAGACTTGGTTAGAGATACTGAAGAAAAGATCAGAGTTGTGCAACGGAATTTGAAGGCAGCCAAGGATCGACAGAAGTCTTATGCCAACTTAAAGAGGAAAGACGTGCATTTTGAAATCGGGGACAAAGTTTTCCTTAAAGTTTCACCTTGGAGGAAAGTGCTTCGATTTGGAAAGAAAGGCAAGCTTAGTCCTCGTTTCATTGGTCCTTATGAGATTTTGGCTAAGGTAGGACCTGTAGCCTATAGATTGGCTTTACCATTGGAGTTAGCAAAGTTGCATGATGTGTTCCACGTTTCGATGCTTCGTCGGTACAGATCAGATCCTTCGCATGTTCTTTCGGTTCAGGATATTCAGGTTCAGCCAGACTTTTCCTATGATGAGGAACCGCGAGCTATTCTAGCCCGAGAGGTGAGGTAGTTGAGAAGTAAGCAGATTCCTTTGGTTAAAGTGTTGTAAATCCATCATGGAGTCGAAGAAGCAACTTGGGAACCAGAGGAGTCGATGAGAGCTCAGTATCCGCAGTTATTCAGTTCAGGTGGGAATTTCGAGGACGAAATTCTTATTAGTAGGGGAGAGTTGTCACACCCCGTTTGCCCCCTAGTAGAATGAGCCTGTCTGTGTGAGCATGCATTTGTATGTGTTCAGCATATCATAAGGGTATTTTAGTAAAATACATGTTTTTGGGGTTTATTAGCATGTGGTTATATGCATGGCATTAGTGTGTGAATTAATTGGGAAATGATTATGTACATGTGTTCATACCATTGTAGGGTGTGCATAAGTTGGGAGTGTGTAGAGTGTGTGTTGTGCATATTAGTTTGGTGTGAGTGGTTGGTTTCCACCAACAGGAAAGTGACAGATGTAGGGTTAGGAAAAAAGAAGAGTTAATAGAGAAAGGAAAATGGGAAATGCTGGAATTCATTTATTCTTCTCGATTCTTCTTCCTCTTTGACTCATCTTTTTCTTTGCTCTTAATTTTGAAACCCTAAGCTTGGATTAAGCTACTGTTAGTGGAAATCAATCAACCCCTTAGTATTCTGTTGGTAAGTCACTGCATTCCTCATCTTATTTTTCCATTTATTTTCTTCTTCTTCTTTCTTGAGTTTAGATTTAACTTAGGGTTTGCATTGTTGGATGTTTGTGTTTAGCTGAGGCTCCTCGCGATCCCAAAGGCAAGGAGATTGCTGGGAGTAGTGGGACTAAGTGAAGTGAAGCTTAGAATTCAGGTTTGGGAATTGTTTGTTATGATTTATGTGATTTTGAGCTTACTGTAAAATTCTAGGGTTTGTGTTCCTTAGAAGCTTGAATGCGTTTACTGTTGATTTTGATTTGGTTGTTTTAATTGTTGAATTGAGTTGTTGTTATGTCATTTTGATGCTTGAATGATCTTCTGGAAGGTAAGAATTGATTTGTGTGGTTAATCTTTGTATTCTGGGAAATTCTGGAAAACTGGGAATCGAGTTACTGTAGAAATCCCGTTTTCCAGGTTGTGTCGCGTGAATAGCCAAGAAAGAGAGGCAAGTCACGAGATGTGACCTCCGGACACGACTCGTGACCTGCCAGATTGAGGCCAGTCACGAGTTTTGGCTGCCTGTCACAACTCGTGACCAGCTAAGATGAAGCCAGTCACGAGACGTGACTCCCAGTCACGACTCGTGACCGGCCTGAGAGAGAGGGCAGTCACCGATGTCACATCGCGTGACCAGCTGAAGAAGGAAGCCAGTCACGAGACGTGACTACCAGTCACGACTCGTGACCAGCAAGAATTAGGCAAGTCACGCGTGACCAGGGAGCCAGTCACGAGGCGTAACCCCCAGTCACGTCTCGTGACCTGCCTTGTGAGGAAGCCAGTCACGAGTTGTGATGCCAGTCACGCCTCGTGACCAGCCAACCTCGCCCGTCACCCCGTTCAGCCCATTTTCTGAAATTTCCTGAATTTTAACTTATAAATGGATTCCGTAATTCCTTCGAATGAATTTATACTGCTGTATGATGCATGTCATACTTTTATATGCTTTGAAATGCGTGATACCATGATTCTTTTGATGAATTATACGCGATGTTTTGAATTGTGATTTGAATGAGTTATAGTCTGCAAGAGTCAAGTAAGTGGATAGTTAGGCATGCCTAATAGAGTCTTTTAGCTGCAGCCCTCAGTTCAGTTTGGACCCCGATCAGGTCCCCGTTTGGTTCCTCGCGAACCCATCAGTATTAGGATCTTGTTTAAGATCCCCTCAGTATACAAATAATGTGTTTTGATAAAAATGAAATGACTTTTGATTTGTACCTGTGTGGTACCCTCAGTATTCGATTCGTACCCGTAAGGTACCTTCAGTACACTCGTTATCCACTACCTAGAGTCAGCAGGTGTTCTTCTGGTGTTCATTAAATAATTAATTGAATTGCTCTGTTCTGAATTGAATATATATACAGTTGATATCAGAATGAGTATAATGATGGGATATATGTTCAATTAATATGGAAATGGATATGTAATTGTGATGCAAATGTATGGTTTTAATCTGTGAGCATATGATTTTATGAATATTGTTAAAGCTATTGCAGTTTTTGCATTTGTGAATGTGTTATGCCTTGACGACCATTGTGAATGGCCGTTCATATTTTATGTGTGTTTCCCCACTAAGCGTTTATCGCTTAGCACGGTGTTTTTACCCGTGCAGGTGTAGAAGGAGTTTTGATCTGATAGTCGCCGCCGTCAAGCCAACACAGAAGGGTTTAGTGTAGGGCTTAATTTTGTAATAGTTGATGATTCTTTTTGTATAGAACTCTCGTGTATCAGTTTTGTATCAGCTTTCGCTTTTGTACTTAGATTTTTGGATATGAAATATATATTTGGTTTCAGCTAGTTGATCAGAACATTATTGTAATGGTTTGTTATAGTAATGCGTGATCAGCTTTTGCTTTCCTTTCTGTAAAGTTTTTCATTATCCTGTATTTCTGTATGTATGTAATGAATGAATGTATGTTTGCTTTGCTTTTGCTTGGTGACACCTTGTCTCATACAGCATCTCACTCCTTACCGGATGGGATCGCCTATGTATGGGAAGGGGGTGTTACACTTTTGATTGTCATTGTATTTTATTTTTTTACTAGCATGTTATTTACTTTTGTGAGTTTAATTATTTCTCTTGAATACAGGGTGCTGATAAGGGAGATCCCACTAGGGTGATTCAAGCACACCAATTGGGTTTATTTTCCTTACCCTATTTCCTTTTACTTTATGTTTTAATTTTGATTTGTTGTAAATATTATTTTTGAGCTCGTTAATATGAAAAATGGCAAAAGATTTATACAAATAAGCAGATTTTTTCTTAAATAAAATAGGACCAATGTTCTGATTTTTATCCAAACAAAACAAACATATTAATATTGTTCTTTCTCTAAATATGCATGCGAGGACCAACGTCCTCATTCCAAAATGAATATCCCCGTGCTATGTATGTTTGTTTATCTTCTATTCATTTACAATGGGGGTTGTATTCCGCCCTTAGTTTTGGTATAAATTATCATATTTTAATTTACTTTATGCTTGGTTTATCTTATTTACTGCTTTCCATTATATGATTGATCTAAGCTTGAAATTCTTGGATTGAACGGAATGAGAAAGTGGAATGAAATTTTAACTTCAAAACTCAATTATAATTTAATCAAGGTATGAATAAATAAGAAGTCCCAAACCATCTCTGGTCTTAGGCTGAATGAGGTTAAATGAACCTTACCAATGTTCTATTGGAAAGGAAATTCCAAAATATCTCTTGTTGCGTAAAATAGGCCCAAGTTGCATTGTCTTAGGCTCCATGAGGTTAGACGAACCATCCCAATGTTCTATTGGGGTGGGGACATCAAAATATCTCTAGTTTGCCCAAAATAGACGCATATGCATCGTCTTAGGGTTCATGAGATTAGATGAATCTTTTCAATGTTCTATTGGAAGGAGGATTCCAAAATATCACTGATTGCCCAAAATAGACACACATGTGTTGTCTTATGCTCAGTGAGGCTAGATGACCCTTCCTAATGTTTTATTGGGTGGTGACTGTAATGCCCTAATACCCCTTGGAAGGATATCGGGTCGCTATACACTCATACACATACAATACACTCATGTGGAAGCGAAATAAAATCATACATGTCACACATGCAGCGGAATATTATCTCTAAACACATACTACTATATATGCATATATAAATATCCTTATTTTATGCTTTACTATACATACATATGTCAATATTAATGTCCTTATACATATCGTGAGTATTCCTTTAATAAACATTTACATGACTTATACAAAATGATTTACATGAACATATATTGTACCATACAAGGGTACTATATCAAAACAATATATAAAAAGGGACTTCAACTTGAACTCCTAGTGGCTATGACCTGTAAATGCTCAACTTCTTACTACCAATAAACCTACAAAGGAAAAACACCCGTGCTAAGTGATAATGCTTAGTGGGGATAACATAAATAATAGACTTCTTACGAAGTCGCAAGCAATAACAATATAACAGTTACATATCTGGCATGTGAATCATATAACAATATTTATTCCAAGTATAATGATATGAACATACATTTAACATATAATAACATGTTAAACATTTAAATCATGTGCTATACATTTACCTTTGACATTTAGTAACTTTATTTATGTCTATGCTTTCTAACTTTACTTATACAATATTAGCATGTCAATACATCTCATGTTAATACATGTACTTATAAGCCTGTAGCACATCTCTTATATGACCATATACAATAATAGCTTTACTTGTACTCTGAAGCAATAGTCCAAATACACATTTAGCATGCCAATCACATTACAATATTCATTACTGAACATATCTAAATGAACACGCAGTTTTCATATCATATCTAAAAAGTAAACTATATCATGTGCACATTCTCTAGCTTTAGTTACAGGCAGCATAACATGAACATCAAGTCGCTACCTCTCAAGTACTTTCATATGCATATAACCACAAGGGTACATCTCTAGCATTTTCATGTACAAATCTTAGCTTTTCATATGCTCTTGCAATCATATATCGGTATCTCTACTATGATAGTCATGGACAAATTATAACAGTGCTGATAAATCTCTAACATATAATAGCATCCGATATACATATAAACATATAAAACAGATAGCCTGGCTTCATACGATAGTGGATACGGGTACATATAGATACTATCAAGCAATACCAAACATCTGGAGATCGGAGTCTCAAATCATCTAGATACCATTGATGCCAAACATCTAGACACCCGTCTGTGCCAAACTTCTAGCAGCTATTAAACATTTAACCCTTTTACAGGTATGCCTATCTATCCTCTTCTATGAATATCTCAGGCTAATAATAATCACTTTGTACACTTATCTATATACATTACTTATATGTAACTACCATGTTATACTATTGCTCAGACAACTTAATGAATATGTATATTAACTATACATGACTATAAACACATACATATAGTTCAACATATATGTACACAATTCATTATTCATTTCCACATCATATATATATATATATATATATATATATATGGATTCATAGATTTATTCCATTAAAGGTCATGATTAGTGTTATTAACTTATTACAAATTCCATTTGGCATTCATGTGTATTTTCTAAGTGATAACTATTCTCATACTCATTTATTGATCCAAAACACGCATCGAATAGATCCCAAAAAGTTTTGGTGCAATATGGGTTCAAATCGGAAAGAAAAACACATAAAATTACCAAAATAGAGGGGACTCACGGTGGCAATGACTTTGTTGTGACCATGAAGTCAAAAAATAGGCATTCTTGCCTCACTCGGCATTGGTCACGGTGGCAATGAAAAATCTAGCAAAATAGAAGCAAAACTTCAGGACTGCTTCTCTGCTCTACCTTATATAGCCTAAAACAACACCTAAACCTCTAATTTAGGCAAAAATTCCTCTTAATGTTTGTTCCCTAGGATGTTAAGTTTCCAATGGCACAAATTTAAGATCATTTGGATTAAAAATGAAGGAGTTATGGCCAAGGCAACACAACAGGTTCCAAAAGCCCTCCTACAACATTTTAACTACACTTATGGTCAATTTTGAAGACCTTAGAGTCCTCAAATCAACAGAGCTATTTCCACAACATTTATAGACACAGATCTTAAGGTGCTAACCCAATTAGTTTCATCCCTTTTTCAGTTGTAAAACACATTTTACATGATAAACAGTTCACATAGGTCAAAATAGACCTCAAAGACGGTTTGACACAATCAAGCTTGTCGAGCTTGAAAATAGCCAACTTGGCCAAGCCAATATACCAAATTCAAACTATAGCTCTTATACACATATATGAACATTAAGGCATAATCAAATTCTTAGCATATTGCATTATCTATAGATTACACAACCTATACTCACATCTTCGAAAATAGGGTTCTATACATGGGTCAATATACTCATGGAAATCAAACCATTCTCATCAATGTGCTACACAATTATACACTATAACTTATATCATCTATCAAATATCATACAAAAACACATAAATCTCAAACTAACAACACATGCACTTTAACCAAATATAGCACATAATCCCTAACGTCTCAAAATGCAACTTAAACCAATACTCTCCTCTTGATCAAATCTAATCCTTGCCTTTGTCCTTTCTCTTGTCCAAGGCTTCATACATAATCAATCATTTATGCATTCTTAGTCCATTACACAAACTAACTCAAAATCCAACAAAATAGAACTAGGTAGGAGGAGATAACTTCAATTCAACTTACCTTCTCAACTAGTCTCTTATCCTCTTCAAACCAACTAAGCCAAACTCTTGAATTCAATCAAACAAAGAAGAAGAAAGGAAAGAAAACTCAAGTAAGAAGAAGAGGAAAATTAGAATGGCAAACTAAGAATGCAAAGGGAAAATGAGACAAATCTGCCTCCACAAAGCCTTATATTTGCATGTAAAGTCGAGGTGGCATTTCTACCACAAGCCACTTATCCACTCCTCATACCACTTGTCCAACCTCTATGCCATATGTCCAACTCATAAAAAATAACCCACTTGATCCTTGGCAAACTTCCATTTAGTCCTTGGCCAACTCCCACTTAATCCCTCATCTGAATTCTTTCTTCCAAATACATTTAATTTCTTTCAATTTCATCCTCACATGTACCATAAACTCATACTTGATCCAATTACTCTTGTACCCTATCATGCAATTAACGCTATAATCCTTCTAGGGTACAATTCAGGTCATTACAGCGACTCCAAAATACCTCCTTGTTGCCCAAAATAGATGCCCTTATAATCTTTTACAAGTATCATGAACCTCTCTCAAACACCTTAAAAGTGGGTTTTCGAGGCCGACGGGGTTCGGCGTGCATTGTAGTGGAGACTCCGCTAGGGACTTAAATGAGACTTCGCTTAGAAAGTACCTTGGTTAAAACATATAATTGAGTTTTAATTTTCAAAATTTCATTGCATATCACTAGAGCCTTAGATCTACGCTAGTTTGCACCCTCTATCAGCCCCGATGCGTTCCCGAAGCTTGACCCTATGTTCACTTAATATAGGGAAGTGTCAAGCATAATCACCAATGCAAGCCTCATACCATTTGGTATATTAAATAGAGACCCGATTAGTCGTTATGCTCGTGATGATCTAGACCCGTCGGCAGATACCATGCTTGGGTAGACTTAAAGTATCATTACACTGGCCAAAACTCATGTAATGAAAGTAGATACTTCTCCTAGGTGGTATGAAACCTAATACTACGCTTGTTGTATGGATCACTTTGTATTGGACAAACCTAGATAAATTTGTTGGTCACCTAATCAAAGGCTTTCATGCCCCGATAGACCCATGCTAGTTTATTCTGACTGCCTGAATATACAATGATCACAAGCCATGCATGTGTTCATTAGACACGAGATGTTATACTGCCGATTTTCTACCACACACCATACGCATCCATTGGGTTCCCTGCTAACCCATGGATCAAGGCCATATAGGAAAGAGATTGTGCAACCTCGTGTGTGGGAGTAACAAGGTTGGGAGGATCTATTTGCTTGCATGTGGATATGGATGCTGCATAACATGACCATGCATTATATGGTATTCATGCATCATCTTGACTTGGTATGTTTTGCAGCCATCATAGATTTACCCAGGTGGTTAAGAGGTCCCAGTGGGCGACTATTTAGAAATTCGTTCTTTGAGCTACCAGAAAGGGTGGAATATTCAAGCTTACTTTTTGAGAGCAATCAAGCTACATCTTCTCAGTTCTCCATAGATAGTGAAATGGCCAACCCATCGAGAGAAGCAGATGCCACCAAGGCCTTGATAGCCAAGGAAGTTGGTAGATGGTTTGAGGAGTTTGAAAACAGAATGATGGCCATGATGGCGACAATGGCCCAGCCTACCGCACAACACCCAACTGCCCCTCCTATGAGACAAAATGAACAGAAAGTGGCTAGAGAAGACCCACTTGATGAGGTTTATCTACCACCAGTGGATTTGAGAGCTACCACATCTACGGGGCAGAGAAGAGGAATGGCCCATAGAATAGAGGAGACTTGGAAGAGGATGAGTATGAAAAGCCTGTACCAGTGAGAGGGAAAGCACCTCAGACGGAAGAAGCCATCTGAAAGAAGATGGAAGAGAAGTTTAAAGCAATGTCAAGAATGCTAAAAAGGGGGCGAGGGATGAACCCTGAAGATAAAGAGTTAAAGGGAGAAGATCGTATCCCTCAGAATTTTAAGATGCCGGATGTTTCGAAGTTTGATGGCACTTCAGACCCTACCGCACATATAAAGCAGTACTCGTAGATAATGAAGGTTACTACTTTGACGAAGAGGCAGAAGATAAAGTACTTCTGCTTGAGCCTAATAGGTCCCGCGGTGGACTAGTACCATGGGCTAGACTAGAGGACCAAGGAAGATTGGGACTTATTGACTGAAGAGTTCCTCAGGCACTATGATTGCAGTACGAGAATAGAAGTGATGTTAAAGGATTTGGAACTCTTACAATAGAAGTCTAGGGAATCGTTCCATAAGTATCTGACCCAATGGAGAAACCGTGTGATGGAGATAAAGAAAAATCCAGATACTCAGGATCAGATAAAGCTCTTCATCAAAAATGTTAGCCCGTATCTAAAAGATGGGCTAAAGATGAAGGGTTTAAAAGACTGGGAGTCACTGAAGGACATAGCCAGTGAGGCTGAAGGTGATTACCTAGCGAGAAGGGTAAGCGGTGAGGTATACACCAAGAAAAGCAGTGGTGGTCAGGGGGCAAGTAGGCCAGCAAGTTCCAGCTAAAGTAGCAGAGTAGGCAAGACGGTCGAGGTCTCAGTTGCGAGCACCGGTCCGAGGCACTTTTCAAATTTAGGGAGGTCTCTCTCCTAGGTGCTGAGAAGATTGATGAAAGAGGGGAAGTTACAACCCCTAACACCTCGACCTGCCCAGACCCAAGGACAATCGGGACACAAGGACATGAGTATTATGCGTATCATCAGTACACCAGGCACACGACTGATAACTGCAAGGCATTGAGGCATGCCATCTAGGATCTGATCAATTCCAAGCAAATCACAGATCCAAAAATGAGGGGCAACCAAAAGAAGCCCAGGTACAACAACGTGCCCCCACCTGCATTTATGATTGGGTTTAGCTTTCCCGAATGGTACATGTTGAAGGATTTGTATGGAAGTGAGAGCGTTGCTATCACTTGCCCTAAGGGGGTAAGTGAAGATGAGATTCCCATGGCAATAGTAGATTGTTGGTCCACTAATGATAGTGGAAATGAAGATGATAACCTTGATGACCAAGAGTCCACTGACTTGTGGGGTTTAGATGAGGAGGAGAAGAAGGATGATGAAAAGAAGGTCGGAGCAGTGACCAAGAGTGAAAGGGTTGATCTAGAGGTTGAGAAGCCATAAGATCCCATGGCAGTTCAAAAGCAAAATGAGCCAGAGGAAGACCTGATAAAGAAGCAGTTAAAAAGGACGCCGGCTCAAATTTTGATATGGGATCTGCTAAGACAATCTCCTTCACAGAGGCAAAAGTTGGTGAAAGGCTTATGTGAATCTACGGTGGCAATTACCATCTCCCCCACGGAATTGTTAGACATAGTGAAGGGAAGTGCCGGTGAGAATTTGGTTTACTCAAGCGCTTATTTGCTAACCGAGGGCCGTCACCACAACCATCCCTTGTATATAAGGGCCCATAAAAATGAGAAGCACACTACCTGTGTCATGGTGGATGATGGTTCCTCCATAAATGTCTTCCCTTTTGTAACACCCCAAAATGACCCTAAAAGATTTTAAGAGTTTTGATGTGACATTTTGACATGTGGCATCGTAGGTAACACCCCTTACCCATACTTAGGCGATCCCATCCGATGAGTAGTGAGATGCCGTATGAGTAAAGGTGCCACCACACAGATATAGAATATACATACATTCATACATAAACATACATACCGAATTACAGGGTAATTTAAAACTTTACAAAACCATTCAAGAAATAAGCTAATCATACATTAATATAACGGAAAACATTCATTACTGTTTGATCAACCCAAAGATACAAAAGATAATTACATCTCCAAAATTATACATATACATATGCGGAAGCTATTACAAAACTGATGTAAGAGAGTTCTATACAAAAAGAATCATCGAATACAAAATTAGGCCCTACACTAAAGACCCAGCTGTGTTGACTCCGATGGGTGCGACTCTCCCAAGCAAACTCCTTCCGCACCTGCACAGGTAAACACACCGTGCTAAGCGATAAACGCTTAGTGGGGAAACACACATATAGCAAAGTACAACCATTCATAATGGTCGTCAAGGTATACACATACAGATGGCTTGATCAGAAATACACATTAAACAAGAGTATGAACATATGAACATGTAAACATATAGAGTCATACCTTCGATTAAGTACCACTGCCTTCATAACATCTCATAAATAAACATATTCGGATCACACAATCACATACTTAGCAAGGCAATTCAGAATGATAAAGTGCCTGCTGACTCAAAGTAGTGGATAACGAGTGAACAGACAGTACTTTACGGGTACGAGCCGATTACAAACAGTACCTTACGGGTACGAATCGAGAGCCATTCTTTACTTTATCATTTGCAAAACATTTTATAAAGGGACCTTAAGCAAGATCCGAACACAAAGGGGTTCGCGAGGGACCTGATCGGGGTCCAAACTGAACGACGGGCTGCAGCTAAGAGAATCTATTAGGCATGCCTAACTATCCACTAGACTGACTCTTGCAGGCTAAAATCATACAATTAACGTCCACGGTCAATTATAATAATACAGGATTCACATACCTTAATTAACCCGTACATGCGAATATCAACCATCTTACCATTACACAGCTCATATTAAGTGACAAAGAGTGCAAAAATCCAAAATTAAACTTCCCTAAGTCAAGTGAAATAAACAGGATTTTATTGCAAACACAGGGTAGGTCACGGTCACAACCAAATTGGTTGTCACCGTGACAGGTAGGTCACGGTCACAACAAAATTGGTTGTCACTGTGACATACCAAAGCTCTCAGCAGAATGCTGATAAGGGGTACCTCACGGTCACAACCAAAATTGTTGTCACCGTGACGTACCAAGAAAATCAACAGAACTCAAAAGCTGGACATCTCACGGTCACAACCAAAATGGTTGTCACCGTGACATGTCCCCAACCCAAAACAGGATTGAAGTTCTGGGTACCTCACGGTCACAACCAAAATGGTTGTCACCGTGATGTACCAAAGAAGCCAAACAGAAGCAAAAGTTTGGGTACCTCACGGTCACAACCAAAATGGTTGTCACCGTGACGTACCCAAAACCCAGAACAGAAGCAAAATCTGGGCACCTCACGGTCACAACCAAAATGGTTGTCACCGTGACCCATGCCCAGATTCCACGCTGTCGAGCCAAAACACCAGATTTTTCAACCCAACACTAAAATTCCTCACATAAACCATGATATAGTGACTCAAACTCTAAATTCAACCAAATCCATCACCAAAATCATGCCATAACAAAACCCACTCATAAATTCAAAGAACAACATCAAGAACATCAATAATTTCTAGAATTTCATTCAAATAATATCATGCCAACAATACAAAAAACACAAATTTCCAAACCTCAAAATTAGAAGCTCTATCACTTGGTTCCACTAGATCCAGCAACTTCCTTGCCTTTAGGATCTCTTGGAGGCTCAGCTAAGCAACAAACCATGAAAATACACAAACTCAAAACCCTAACTTCAAACCCAAAACCAGAAAAATGCAAGGGAAGAAGAAGAACTTGAACAAAAGCAAAACAAAAAGCATAAAGCTTACCAATCAAACACAAGGAGTAATTAATTCCCACCACACCAACTTGAATCCAAGCAAATCACTTAGAGAAGAGCTAAGAGGAAGAAGAAGAGGGAAGGAGAAGGGAGAACGGGAAAATGGGTTTTGAAATCTGAATTTCCCCTTTTCCTCTTTCTCTTTCCTTTCTTTTCTCCCCCTTTACACTTGTCAACATCTTAGTGGAGGGCATTAATCACTCACACAGTAGATGCACATGTCACACACACACAATGAAACACTCTAATAATGCACCCTACACATGTATGAGCAACACACACAATGCACTCTCATCTAATATGTGACGCCCGTTCCCTAATGATAGACTAGCTCAGCTAATCTTGGTTAGAGAAGGCCGCACACACACAACAAACACATGCTTAACCTGAACAATAAAATTTCTTCACATACAATCTTAACTCAAGCATCACATGCCAACTACTTATAGTTCACTCTTCATAACCACACGCATTGCACACACTTATTTATACTCTTAGGCCAACATTCATAGTTATTAGATTATTACATGCCTTTACATATCCGATACACATTCTGATTATACAAAAGCTTATACAAAAAGGATCCCAAAATATCAACCCAAAACCTACACTTTTTACTTCCTACTGTTGACCGTACAAAATGCGGGGGAGTCCTCTGATCACCTCTCGTCCATACCTGCACGGATTAGAGTAAATCCATGCTAAGCGATAACGCTTAGTGGAGAAATCATATATATAACAAATAATTTATCACACATTAGAAACATCATACATTACATACTAGAGGTCATGCCAGAACAATTATTATCATAGCGTGTACCATTTCAAGCATAGTAATGTTTGTTACTATATTCAGTCAAAGCATCAATCACTTATTCACATATCCACATCACATGCTTTATTATATTACAGTCACTTCCATTTAATAGTTGTTTAGTCAGTTAGCCTGCAATTCAATGACGCGGATAACGGGTATCGCATCGGTACCACTCAGGTACTAGAATCTCATCGAGATTACACTTACGCATGGGTACCCTCAGGTACCAAAATATCATTCCACTTATAATAAAATCCAGCAAGGATTATTCACATTATTTTCGCATTGTGATTCCCATGGAATCAGACATATTAAACGCATGGGGCTGCAGCACTTGACCCTATAGGCATGCCTAACTATCCACTACTTGACTCGCAGGCTTAAGTTGTTAAACAAATTATTCAGTTCACATTGATCACTTTTCACATAACATACGTAGATAGCCCATACCACATTCACTTTACACATTCGCATTAGCACATAGCTAAGCATTACACTTGCATACCCATTATGCTTCCAATTCATTTTTCATAGTTAATATTCACATAATTGATTGCATTCAAGAACCATCACATAGTATGCAAATGTGCATTACTTAATACACACACAACACTTACTCATAATGTTCTTCATTCCAGCTTAAAGCCTTACCGTTAGAAAGTCCAAACACATTAGCATTATATTGCAAAAATAGGGTAGGTCACGGTCACAATGAATTTCATTATCACCGTGACATGTTGAAGTTCAAAACAGAATGCAAACTGGGGGCAGGTCACGATCACAATCAATTTCATTGTCACCGTGACATGTTCCCAACTCTCGACAGAATGCAACTTGAGGGTATGTCACGGTCACAATGGACTTCATTGTCACCGTGACATATTCTCATCTCTTAAGTACCTCACGGTCACAATGAATTCCATTGTCACCGTGACATATAAAAATCCAGTAGGCAGAATTGAACTCAAGCATATCTCACGGTCACAATCAATTTGATTGTCACCGTGACCTATGCAAAAACACCATAACATAGTTATGTTTTTCAATCCATTTCCTCCTTCTCATCAAAGCTTCAAATCTCACTCTCACTTTTGGCAATCAACCCATAAACATCAACCACATAATCAATTAGCACATACCTGTTTTCCCCTCTTGTTTTGACATTCAATAGTAGCACAAATCATAATCATTCTCAAGCACTTTATCACCAAGCATATTACTACTACAATCACATAATCTAGCATCACATAGTTCATGCTCAACTTCAATTTTGCATACACATACAATTCAATTCAAATCTCTGTTCAACCAACACAAATCACACAATTACACAATTAAGGTTTGTTCCCAAACCTTATCGCCTTAGCTCCTAGTCTCGACGAATGCTCGTTTCCCCAATTACTGCTTTTCCTTTATCTCTTTTCACTTCTTCAGCTAGCAAAACAGTTCAAATTCCAGGATTGAACACAATCCATCAAGACTCACCCAATACCAAATCAAAACCAAGAAGAAGAGTAGAAGATGAGAATATGCATGCATAACCACTTAGCTTTAGGTCTTAACACTTAATTCTTGCTCCAATTAGCTATATGCATACATCCACTTAAACCACTCTCATCCTCACTCATAAAAGCAAGAAGAAAGACAAAGTCAAATACAGAAAAATGAAGAATGAGGCCAACACACACTCACCTCTCACTTCTCTAGGCAAATGCATGCAAAGAAGGAGGTGGCTTACTCTCATGATGCCACACGGATTCCACTCTCAATTCTGCCTCCACTATCCATTTAATCAAGTTATTTTATTCTTTAATCCACACTTACTTAACTTAGTTAATCCACTTCTTACTAATCATGCACAATTCCCTTTTCAACCTCTTAAATTCCTTTAGCCTTTCAATTAAGTCCAATCCTACACACTCAATTACACTTAGACCCCAAATTAAACTAATTGCAACTAGGGTACAAGTCCGGCCATGACAACTCTCCCTTCCTTAAAGAATTTCGTCCTCGAAATTCATACCTGAGTGGAACAGTTGTGGATGCTGCTCTCGTATAGCCGCTTCTGGTTCCCAAGTTGCTTCTTTAACACCATGATGCTGCCAAAGCACCTTTACAAGTGGTATTTGCTTGTTCCGAAGTTGCATCACTTCTCTTGCTAAAATCGCTTTCGGTTTCTCATCATAGGTAAAGTCTGGCTGAACCTCCACTTCTTGCACAGTTAGCACATGAGATTCATCCGATCTATACCTCCTCAACATGGACACATGAAACACATCATGAAGCTTGCTTAACGCCGGAGGCAATGCCAAGCGATATGCCACGGAGCCCACTCTTTCCAGAACTTCATATGGTCCAATAAACCTTGGACTCAACTTTCCTTTCTTGCCAAACCTTAGTACCTTCTGCCAAGGAGATACTTTCAGAAACACTTTATCGCCCGCACTGAACTCAATGTCCCTTCTCTTCAAATCAGCATACGACTTCTGTCTGTCACTTGCTGCTTTCAACCTTTACTGTATGATCTTAGCTTTCTCTTCTATATCCCTCACTAGATTAGGTCCAATAATTCTGCTTTCATTCAATTCGGTCCAGCAAACCGGTGAACGACATTTCCTTCCGTACAAGACTTCATACGGTGCCATACCGATACTGGTCTGATAACTGTTGTTATAAGCAAATTCCATAAGTGGAAGATACTTATCCCAACTCTTAGAGAAATCCAAAACACATGCTCGCATCAAATCTTCCAAAACCTGAATAATTCTTTCCGATTGTCCGTCAGTTTGAGGATGAAAAGCAGTACTAAAATTCAACTTCGTACCCAAGGCTGCTTGTAAACTTCTCCAAAACTTAGAAGTGAATCTGGGATCCCTATCAGAAACAATAGACAAGGGTATCCCATGCAATCGGACAATTTCTCTCACATACAATTCAGCCAACTTTTCCATAGAATAATCCATCCGAACTGGTATAAAGTGAGCCGATTTTGAAAACCTGTCCACAATAACCCACACTGCATCTTGTTGTCTTGAGGTCAGAGCCAATCCAGATACAAAATCCATCGTAATATTATCCCATTTCCATTGTGGAATAGGGAGTGGATGTAACATCCCCTGAGGCACTTGATGCTCCGCTTTAACTTGTTAACAGGCAAGGCACTTAGACACATATTCCACTACATCCTTCTTCTTCCCAGGCCACCAGTACAACGGTTTCATATCTTGATACATCTTATTTCCACCTGGATGCATAGTGAAAATTGTATTATGAGCCTCATGCATCAATCTCTTCTTTAATTCTTTATCATTTGCCACACACATTCTATTCTTATACAGCAGTACTCCGTCTTTATTCACTGAATAGTCAGTCTTATCCATATCACTGACTGACTGCAAAACTTGTTGCAACCTCACATCATTCCTCTGAGCAACCATTAACTCGTCTTTCAGGACTGGTCTTGCTTTCAACTGTGCCAATAAAGCTCCGTCTGCAGAGAACCTCCACTTAATCCGCTTTAACTGTAATGCTGAAATTGATTTCCTGCTCAAAGCATCCGCCACTACGTTAGCTTTTTCCGGGTGATAATCCACAATACAATCATAATCTTTAAACAACTCGAGCCATCTTCGCTGTCTCAGATTCAATTCCTTCTGTGTAAGCAGATATTTCAAACTCTTATGATCAGTGTAAATTCTACACTTCTCAACATATAGGTAATGTCGCCAAATCTTTAAAGCAAACACTACTGCTGCCAATTCCAAATCATAAGTCGGATAATTTTGTTCGTGCGGCTTCAGTTGCCTTGACGCATAAGCTATCACCTTCCCCTCTTGCATTAGTACACAACCTAACCCGACACCTGAAGCATCGGTGAACAACACATACTCTTTACCAGTCATAGGCTGTGTAAGAATCGGTGCTTCTACTAACATCTTCCTCAACTGATCGAAACTCGCTTGACATCTTTTAGACCACTCATATTTCACTCCTTTTTGTAACAATCTTGTCAACGGTGAAGCTATTACTGAAAATCCTTTCACAAACCTTCTGTAATATCCAGCCAACCATAAGAAACTGCGAACCTCCAGCACATTCTTAGGCAGTTTCCAATTCACAATTGCTTTTATCTTAGTTGGATCTACTTTAATCCCTTCAGATGAGATCACATGACCCAGAAATGACACCTCTTTGAGCCAAAACTCACACTTACTTAATTTGGCATACAGCTGATGCTCCCGCAGGGTCTGAAGCACAGTTCTCAAATGCTGCTCGTGCTCCTTCTCATCCCTTGAATAAACTAGAATACCATCAATGAATACCACTACAAATTGGTCCAAATACGGTCTGAACACCCGATTCATCAAATCCATAAACGCAGCAGGTGCATTACTTAGCCCGAACGGCATCACTAGGAATTCATAATGCCCATACCGAGTTCTAAATGCAGTCTTAGGTGTATCCTCTTTCTTCACTTGCAACTGATAATACCCTGAACGCAAGTCAATTTTTGAGAATACACCAGCTCCTCTTAACTGATCAAACAAGTCTTCAATCCGAGGTAAAGGGTATCGATTCTTTACTGTCACTTTATTCAACTGCCGATAATCAATGCACATTCTCATTGTACCATCTTTCTTTTTAACAAATAACACTGGTGCTCCCCAAGGAGAAACACTAGGTCTAATAAAACCCCTATTCAGTAATTCTTGCAACTGTTCTTTCAATTCCTTCAACTCAGTTGGAGCCATTCTGTATGGTGCCTTAGATACCGGTACTGTTCCTGGCGCCACATCGATCGATAGCTCAACCTCTCTTATCGGTGGTACACCGCTCAATTCTTGAGGAAACACATCAGGAAACTCTCTAACTATCGGTATCTCTTGTATCTTCACATGTTCTCTCTTACTGTCTATCACCAAAGCTAGATAACCTTCACATCCTTTTCTCATACACCGACAGGCTTGCATAGCAGATATTACATTTACAAGAGGATTAGTGCACACTCCTCTCACTGTCGCTCTGTTCCCCTTATCATCATAGATTATAACCATCTTCTTCTTGCACTTAACATCCGCATCATATTTAGTTAACCAATCCATACCCAAAATCAAATCAAACTCATCAAACGGTAGTTCAATCAAATCCGCTGGGAACACACTACCTTGAACCTCTAATGCACAGTTTCTATACACTCTATTCACATTAACATTACCTCCCAAAGGGCTAGACACGCATATATCATATTTTAAGCATTCAACTTTAGGCATCTTTTCACATATCTTTTTATCACACACATATGAATGAGTTGAGCCAGGATCAATAAGTGCAAACATTTTCACACCACAGAATAGAATAATACCTGCTATCACCTCAGGCGCATCCTGATCCTCTCGTGCCCTCATAGCATAAGTCCGCACTGGTGCCGCATCAGGCCTATCCACAATCTCAGAATCAACTGCACCCCTAGACTGGCTACCTCTACCACGTCCTCTTCCTCTTCCTCTATTAGTAGAAGGCAAATTTGAACCACCCCTACTATGCTCTTGTTGATTTCCCGACATCTCATAAGCATTCGGGCAATTAGCAAGGAAATGCTCAGTGCTTCCACATCTAAAACAAGCACCCGTCACTCTCCAACATTCTCCTCTATGCCTCTTACCACAATGAGGACACTCATGAACCTCACTTATGTTACCAGATGTTCCTCTTCCCGTACCAGATGCTGAGGGAGCGCCACGCTTCTTACCTCTCGCTGCAGAATTGAACCCTGATTCCGCTGGTGGTGCCACAAGAGAATCTCTTGATCTTTTCCCCGTCTGGGAACCACCTCTACTTGCATTCTTCCTTTGTCTCCATTCTCTTTAAGCTCCCAAAGTTCTTTCAGCTCTCAAAGCTGCTTGAACAATTCGATAATAACTTACATTATGTTCTATTGTTAGGGAAATCAGCAATGCCTTAATCTCCTCAATCAACCCGTCCTCAAACTGTTGACATCACAACACATCAGTCAAAACACCTGTTGGCGCATACTTGCTTAGGCGACAAAATTCCGCTTCATACTCCGCCACCGTCATGGTTCTCTGTCTTAAACTTAGAAACTTCTTCCAGTTTGCCTCTCGATGTGCTTTAGTGATATACTTGTTCTTGAATTCCCTTTCAAAGAATTCCCAGTCTAATGGTTCAGGAAGCATCGGTTTCTGCAGGACCAGCTTCCACCAATCATATGCAGGGCCTTGGAGTAGTGACTCCACACATTCAACCCACTGGTCAGGAGGACACCGTATCTCCTTAAGAATCCTTTCCACCTTCTCAATCCAGTACTCTGCTTTTTCTGACTCGTCTAACCTTGTTCCATGGAATTCCTCCAAACCATGCTTTCTCAAAGATTCTATTGGGGCTCTAGGAGCCATCATATGTTCCATCACTCTGGCCATATCTTGTGTCATTTTCATCATAGCTTCCATAGGCCCAAACGGAATCTTATTCCCGAAACCTACAGATCTAAACTGTCCAGACCCCGTCACCTCAGCTTCACGAGGATTCACACCTTCGGCAGATTCTTCTCCAGTATGCCTTCCAAAGTCCATCGTTACTACACAGATTAAACAAGGACTTCCGCATTAGGTCAACAAACTATACACATCTTATCTACCCAACTCCCAGAAAAGACTCAACCCGGGCTCTGATACCACAACTTGTGACGCCCGTTCCCTAATGACAGACTAGCTCAGCTAATCTTGGTTAGAGAAGGCAGCACACACACAACAAACACATGCTTAACCTGAACAATAAAATTTCTTCACATACAATCTTAACTCAAGCATCACATGCAAACTACTTATAGTGCACTCTTCATAGCCACACGCATTGCACACACTTATTTATACTCTTAGGCCAACATTCATAGTTATTAGATTATTACATGTGTTTACATATCCGATACACATTCTGATTATACAAAAGCTTATACAAAAAGGATCCCAAAATATCAACCCAAAACCTACACTTTTTACTTCCTACTGTTGACCGTACAAAATGCGGGGGAGTCCTCCGATCACCTCTCGTCCATACCTGCACGGATTAGAGTAAATCCATGCTAAGCGATAACGCTTAGTGGGGAAATCATATATATAACAAATAATTTATCACACATTAGAAACATCATACATTACATACTAGAAGTCATGCCAGAACAATTATTATCATAGCGTGTACCATTTCAAGCATAGTAATGTTTGTTACTATATTCAGTCAAAGCATCAATCACTTATTCACATATCCACATCACATGCTTTATTATATTACAGTCACTTCCATTTAATAGTTGTTTAGTCAATTAGCCTGCAATTCAATGACGCGGATAACGGGTATCGCATCGGTACCACTTAGGTACTAGAATCTCATCGAGATTACACTTACGCATGGGTACCCTCAGGTACCAAAATATCATTCCACTTATAATAAAATCCAGCAAGGATTATTCACATTATTTTCGCATTGTGATTCCCATGGAATCAGACACATTAAACGCATGGGGCTGCAGCACTTGACCCTATAGGCATGCCTAACTATCCACTACTTGACTCGCAGGCTTAAGTTGTTAAACAAATAATTCAGTTCACATTGATCACTTTTCACATAACATACGTAGATAGCCCATACCACATTCACTTTACACATTCGCATGAGCACATAGCTAAGCATTACACTTGCATACCCATTATGCTTCCAATTCATTTTTCATAGTTAATATTCACATAATTGATTGCATTCAAGAACCATCACATAGTATGCAAATGTGCATTACTTAATACACACACAACACTTACTCATAATGTTCTTCATTCCAGCTTAAAGCCTTACCGTTAAAAAGTCCAAACACATTAGCATTATATTGCCAAAATAGGGTAGGTCACGGTCACAATGAATTTCATTATCACCGTGACATGTTGAAGTTCAAAACAGAATGCAAACTGGGGGCAGGTCACGATCACAATCAATTTCATTGTCACCGTGACATGTTCCCAACTCTCGACAGAATGCAACTTGAGGGTATGTCACGGTCACAATGGACTTCATTGTCACCGTGACATATTCTCATCTTGCAAAACAGAATGCTCTCTTAAGTACCTCACGGTCACAATGAATTCCATTGTCACCGTGACATATAAAAATCCAGTAGGCAGAATTGAACTCAAGCATATCTCACGGTCACAATCAATTTGATTGTCACCGTGACCTATGCAAAAACACCATAACATAGTTATGTTTTTCAGTCCATTTCCTCCTTCTCATCAAAGCTTCAAATCTCACTCTCACTTTTGGCAATCAACCCATAAACATCAACCACATAATCAATTAGCACATACCTGTTTTCCCCTCTTGTTTTGACATTCAATAGTAGCACAAATCATAATCATTCTCAAGCACTTTATCACCAAGCATATTACTACTACAATCACATAATCTAGCATCACATAGTTCATGCTCAACTTCAATTTTGCATACACATACAATTCAATTCAAATCTCTGTTCAACCAACACAAATCACACAATTACACAATTAAGGTTTATTCCCAAACCTTATCGCCTTAGCTCCTAGTCTCGACGAACGCTCGTTTCCCCAATTACTGCTTTTCCTTTATCTCTTTTCACTTCTTCAGCTAGCAAAACAGTTCAAATTCCAGGATTGAACACAATCCATCAATACTCACCCAATACCAAATCAAAACCAAGAAGAAGAGTAGAAGATGAGAATATGCATGCATAACCACTTAGCTTTAGGTCTTAACACTTAATTCTTGCTCCAATTAGCTATATGCATACATCCACTTAAACCACTCTCATCCTCACTCATAAAAGCAAGAAGAAAGACAAAGTCAAATACAGAAAAATGAAGAATGAGGCCAACACACACTCACCTCTCACTTCTCTAGGCAAATGCATGCAAAGAAGGAGGTGGCTTACTCTCATGATGCCACACGGATTCCACTCTCAATTCTGCCTCCACTATCCATTTAATCAAGTTATTTTATTCTTTAATCCACACTTACTTAACTTAGTTAATCCACTTCTTACTAATCTTGCATAATTCCCTTTTCAACCTCTTAAATTCCTTTAGCCTTTCAATTAAGTCCAATCCTACACACTCAATTACACTTAGACCCCAAATTAAACTAATTGCAACTAGGGTACAAGTCCGGCCATGACATAATACACACACTATGATATGTTCACATGCATATAATCACAACCCCACTTATGCACACCTTATTTCTATATGCACACTCACACCGGAATGCAACCACAAAACATGCAATGTTCTCAAAATGCACATATGATATGCCAAACACATACAAATACATACTCACATATATGGCTCATTCTACTAAGGGGCAAACGGGGTGTGACAAGAGTGACACATGGCGACGTAGGAGTGTGACACATGGAAAGAGATTTATTTGTGTTGCCTAAATTAATAAGTGCTAAGTGGCATTGTAGGGAAGAGACACTTGTCTTGCTTAAAGATAGATTATGAATTAAGTGGTCAAAAGGGATATGCATGTATTTAATTAAAGTAAGTGGCATTTATGAGTATAGTTAATGGTTTGGATGAGGATTGACCATTTCCTTTTCTTTTCCCACGTTGATCTTACCATAGAAATTAGCTAAAACTGTAGTGCCCTTGTTTAGTTGGGTTCCCTGGAACAGTATAGATATCTTTTGATATAGATATCCAAATGACCTAAAGTTTTTCCCATTTGAAATCTAACATCCTAAGGAACAATTATTAAGAAGGTTATTTTGTCTGAAAATGTCGTTAAATATGTGTAAAATGTGTTGCAAGTATAGACCTGTAGTCTGTCCTGAATCTGTCTCACATTTTGAGACAGAATAGGTTTACACGGGGGTAAGGAATTCCTTACTGCCGTGTAAAACCATTCTATCCCTTATTTACCCAATTTTCACGTCCCACATGGCGGTATGTAGTTCCTTATCGGCGTGTAACCTCATTTTTCACCCAAAATGGTCCTTTTTCCATCCCGAATCGAACTCGAACTTCACCCGAAGTTATTATCACTTGTCCAACTTGTGTTTAACATTATTAAATTGGTATATGAATGTCTTTTTAATTAAATTACATGTAAATGATGGTATGATATAAGAGTTTATGAATGGAATTAAATGTTATATGCTTTTTAATTATTAAACATGATTTACAATGTGATATTGATTATATATGTTTGAATCATGTTATAATGTTTGAGAGATAGAATGTATATGATAGAGTGTATAGAGTTTATATGTTCAGCCTGAAGACTCATAGTAGTGGATAGATAAGCATGCTTATAAAGGGTTACCGCGCAGCTGCTACCGACTCCCCGTTTGGGCGAAGCGGCCGACCTCCGAGATGGTCATATAGATATAGATATAGTATATGTTCTGAGACTTCGGTCTTCTGTGTATATAGCGCCCGTATCCACAACTAAAGGATTTCAGGCTATTCTTATTTTATGTATTGAAGTGTATAAGAGTTGATGTATAAGTTTCATTCTGTATATCTGCCCTTTTGTTATGGTATATGAGATTATGTATATATGACCTGTATGTGAATACGAGTTTATATGCATGTGAAAATAATCTTTAAATGAATAAGCTTATATGCATGTGAACACAAGATTGTATAGACTATGTGAGTACTGATTTTGTGTTGAGCATGTTTATAAATGATGCATGTGATATGTGTACGACTTCGGTAGAAGTCCTTTACTTTATTTTCATCCCCACTAAACGTTATCGCTTAGCACGGATGTTTGTTTCCGTGTAGGTTTGCAGGGTTGGATCAATCTGAGTGCATCTATAGGTCATGGCCACTAGGAGTTTTTGTTTTGATCCGTGTGTATAAGATAGATTTTGCTTTTGATGTTTTGAGTAACATCATTATGTAATAGAACAGTATAATCGTTGCATGTAAATGTTTATTGCAATATATGTACAGAAACGAATATGTAAACTAAAATGACAATAGTTTTGTAATATGTATAATATTTGTAAAATTCATGTTGGGCCCAAGTGTTATTTGATTTTTTTTTATCTTGTATTGATGTGTATTTTGCTATCGCTTCCGCTAGTATACGTATATGTACGCATTAGAGTTCGCGTGGTACCCCGATATCCTCCCGAGGGATTTTGGGGTATTATATTTTAGTGGTATCAAAGCTTTAGGTTAAATGGTTCAGGACTATGTGGTATAGAGTATCAGTTAGATGTATGAGTTTGTTTAGAGTTGTAGCCTGATGCAAATGCTGGTTTTGTAGAGTGTAGATGGAGTCCAACACGAGTGAGAACATAGGAGAGACGGTAGATAATGTGAATCGGATTAGAGTTGACCAGCCTGCTCTTGAAGCTGCAAGTTCTAGTATTACTCCTGATAATTCAACAGTTATATAAGGATTGATTCAGATTTTTGATAGATTGACAGCCCCTCAAGTTTTTACGGAATTTGTTAAGAATAGAGGTCTGAAGAGAAAGATACTTGGAAAGGATGTGGTACCAAGTAAGAGAACCCATGAGTCACCGAAATGTCAACACTGTCAGAGGCAACACTGGAGAGAATGCAGGAAGATCACAGGATCTTGCTTTAAGTGTGGTAGTAAGAATCACTTGCTCGCTAAGTGTCCGAAATTAAGATAGAACATAGAACTACAAGCACGCAGAGATGCAGAGAAGCTCACAAGCCCCTTTGGTAAGTGGTGATTCTTTATGTTTTGATTTAAGTTATCGATTTGATTTGAGTTGTACTGATTAGCGAGGAAATTTTAAGGACAAAATTTCTTAAGGGGGAGAGATTTGTAACACCCCAAAATGAGCCTAAAAGATTTTAAGAGTTTTGATGTGGCATTTTGGCATTTGGCATCGTAGGAGAGTGACACATGGCAACGTAGGAGTATGACACATGGCAAGAGATTTATTTGTGTTGCCTAAATTAATAAGTGCCAAGTGGCATTGTAATGAAGAGACACTTGGCTTGCTTAAAGATAGATTATGAATTAAGTGGTTAAAAGGGATATGCATGTATTTAATTAAAGTAAGTGGCATTTATGAGTATAGTTAATGGTTTGGATGAGGATTGACCATTTGCTCACTTTCTTCCTTTTCTTTTCCCACGTTGATCTTACCTTTGGCTATTTGTTCTTCTTTTCTTTCTTTGCTCTTGGTTTTCTACCATGCTCTTTCCCTTTCCATTTCTTTTGCTCTTTATTCTTCTCTTTTGGTTTACCTTGAGCTGTTTCTATTGGATTGGTTTGAAGAGTAAGAGAAGGGTTGAGTTGGTTTACGAGAAGAAGTTAACTAGCATAATTTTAGTATTGGTCTTCTTCTTCTGCTTTTGGTTTTCTATTTTTGATTTAAAGTGATAAAGGGTTAAGTTAAGTGTTTTTGAATGGTTTTGTTCAAGCTGTGGACAAGGGATTAGATAAAGGCAAGAGAAGATCGGGATTGAATAGAGAGCCATGATCAAGCTCCTGGAGGTTGGGATCGAGTCCAATTTTATTATTTTGCATGTGTTTACATGAAATATGTTTGGATAGAGATAGTTTTGAATAAAGATATACATGATGAGCTTTGATTAGCTCAATTATTTAGTGTATGTTCATTTTGATTGCTTGCGGTGGTTTCATGATATATGTGTTTATATGTTTTGATATATGCGTATATATGTTTAAGAGCATGTGACTTGGTCATTTGAGTGGGTGTTGATGTTATTAGATGGGTTACCATATAGTTGTGATAGTAAAGTTTGATTTTGCCAAATTCTACTTGATTCTCATCTGACCTCTATGTAATATGTTTCTCATAAGTACAGTTTTAGACCTCTAAATTGAGTGATTCTTGAGCCATTAGAACCATAACTTACATGCTTATAAAAGTCATAGAAATGACATTGAGCAAATTCTTGCTCTAAGACCCTGGAAATTAGCTAAAACCGTAGTGCCCCTATTTAGGTGGTTTCCATGGAATAGTATTAGGTCATATCTTCTAAAATAGATATCCAAATGACCTGAGATTTATCCCATTTGAAAGCTAACATCCTAAGGAACAATTGTTAAGAAGGATGTTTTGTCTGAAAATGTCGTTAAATATGTGTAAAATGTGTTGCAAGTATAGACCTGTAGTCTGTCCTGAATCTGTCTCACATTTTGAGACAGAATAGGTTTACACGGGGTAAGGAATTCCTTACCGCCGTGTAAAACCATTATGTCCCTTATTTACCCAATTTTACGTCCCACACGGCAGTATGGATTGCCTTACCGGCGTGTAACCTAATTTTTCACCCGAAATGGTCCTTTTTCCATCCCGAATCGAACTCGAACTTCACCCGAAATTATTATCACTTGTCCAACTTGTGTCTAACATTATTAAATTGGTATATGAATGTCTTTCTAATTAAATTACATGTAAATGATGGTATGATATAAGAGTTTATGAATGGAATTAAATGTTATATGCTTTTTAATTATTGAATTTGATTTGCAATGTGATATTGATTATATATGTTTGAATCACGTTATAATGTTTGAGATATAGAATGTATATGACAGAGTGTATAGAGTTTATATGTTCAGCCTGAAGAGTCATAGTAGTGGATAGATAAGCATGCTTATAAAGGGTTACCGCGTAGCTGCTAGCGACCGCCCTGTTTGGACGAAGCGGCCGACCTCAGAGATGGTCATATAGATATAGATATAGTACATGTTCTGAGACTTCAGTCTTCTGTGTATATAGCGCCCCTATCCACAACTAAAGAATTTCAGGCTATTCTTATTTTATGTGTTGAAGTGTATAAGAGTTGATGTATAAGTTCCGTTCTGTATATCTACCCTTTTATTATGGTATATGAGATTATGTATATATGACCTATATGTGAATACAAGTTTATATGCATGTGAAAATAATCTGTAAATGAATAAGCTTATATGCATGTGAACATAAGATTGTATAGACTATGTGAGTATTGATTTCGTGTTGAGCATGTTTATAAATGATGCATGTGATATGTGTGTGACTTTGGTAGAAGTCCTTTGCTTTATTTTCATCCCCACTAAGCGTTATCGCTTAGCACGAATGTTTGTTTCTATGTAGGTTTGCAGGGTTGGATCAGTCTGAGTGTATCTGCAGGTCATGGCCACTAGGAGTTTTTGTTTTGATCCTTGTGTGTAAGATAGAGTTTGCTTTTGATGTTTTGAGTAACATCATTATGTAATAGAACAGCATAATCTTTGTATGTAAATGTTTATTGCAATATATGTACAGAAACGAATATGTAAAGTATAATGACAATAGTTTTGTAATATGTATAATATTTGTAAAATGCACGTTGGGCCCAAGTGTTATTTGATTTTTTTTTTTATCTTGTATTGATGTGTATTTTGCTATCGCTTCCGCTAGTATACGTATATGTACGCGTTAGAGTTCGCGTGGCGCCCCGATATCCTCCCGAGGGTTTTTGGGGAGTTACACCTTTGGTGGCAATGGTAGCTTTTGGAGTGTCGCAGGACATGCTGAGTAAGTCTGACCTTACAATTACGACCTACGATAACTCCCAAATATAGGCATTGAGGACATTCAAGGTAATGGTCAAGACTGGGGCAATTGAGACAGAAGTGGAGTTTGTAATCCTCCCCATTTCGGCCAACTTTTTCACACCTTTTGGCAGGCCGTAGTTCCACATGCTTGGAGGGGTGCCATCCACATTGTATCAGATGATCAAGATCCCACGTGAGGGACAAATGGTGATAATTAGAGCTGCAAGGGAGAACCAGGTGTTGGTGCTAGAGATCACAAGGCAACCCTTCAACGGGTTTCATGTGGCTATGATTAGAGAGGAAGAGCACATCGAGGGGAGCCCTCCGGTGGTGAATATGGTGAAGAGGATGTCTTTCCTTCCTGGAGCCAATTTAGGAAAAAATTCCCAGGGGCCGCAAAATTGCCATTGCTATGAGGGGTCAGAAAGATAAGAGAGGCCTCGGGTATGAGGGCACCACAATGAAGAGCAAGAAGGTAGCAGGTGAGATCCCTCATATTAAGGAGAGCTTTGTGCCAGCCATTTTAGTATGTGCCTATGCAGGGGAAGCCGAGCCTCAGTGGGTGGACGGAAGAATTGTGCCGGGATTCGAGGTCTTTAATGATGTCTTCAATTGGGACATTGGAATGATCAAGCCAGCAGAGGGTTTTTAGGATGAAGAAATCATGACCAAGGGGACTATCTGGGATCAAGAAGCACCTGAGGAATTATCACCAAGAGGTTAATGGCCACCCGAGTAAAGGGGAAAGAGAAGATGGAAGATGAAGCTACAGGGGAACAGAATGAGGTTTCATAAGGGGTTGCTACAGTGCTTAGGAAATGCCAGTCTAATACACAACTATCGGCTACAACATCTGCATCGACAGAGAAAGAAGATGATGATAATTTAGATTTTCTTTTTATGCCAGAACTTTTTAATAATGTTGATGACTTTTCTAGTTCAATTAATAATATGAACAATTTTGCTTACTTGTGTGATGTTTCTAATGATTTCACTATGCATAATCATAAACATGACTCATTTATATTTGGCATTGATTCAATTGATGCCATTCCATTTAATCTCGGGACTTCGAAAAACCCAAAAGAAATCTTGATAGCATCTAACGTAACTCCTAAAGAGAGATTAAAATTTGAGAGAATTTTAAGAAAATATGAAAAAGTCTTTGCCTGGACCTACGAAGACATGCCAGGAATCGATCGTGAAATCGCCGAACACGCTATCCCATCATATCCTGATCATAAGCCGGTCAAACAGAAGCTTAGAAGACTTAGGCCAGAATGGGTAGAGAAAGCGAAGGAATAAATCCACAAACAGATTAAGGCCAAATTTCTTATTGAGGTCCAATACCCAACTTGGTTGGCCAACATCATCCCGGTAGCCAAGAAGAATGGAAAAGTACGGGTATGTGTGGACTACCGAGATCTGAACAAAGCTTGTCACAAAGATAACTTTCCTTTACCACACATCGATGTTCTAGTAGACAGTGCGGCGGCCTGTATGATGTATAGCTTTGTGGATAGATACACGGGGTTCAATCAAATTCTCAATAAGATAGCTGATTGGATTAAAACAACCTTTATAACTGAGTGGGGAACATTCGCTTATAGAGTAATGTCACACCCCATTTGCCCCCTAGTAGAATGAGCCTATAGATTAGCTTTACCGATCGAGTTGGCAAGGTTGCACAATGTGTTCCATGTTTCGATGCTTCGTCGGTATAGATCAGATCCTTCGCATATTCTTTCGGTTCAGGATGTGCAAGTGCAGCCAGATTTTTCTTATGATGAGGAACCGAGAGCCATTCTAGCTCATGAGATAAGACAGTTGAGGAGTAAGCAAATCCCATTGGTAAAATTGTTATGGAACCATCATGGAGTCGAGGAAGCGACATGGGAACTGGAAGAGTCGATGAGAGCTCAGTAACCGCAGTTATTCAGTTCAGGTGTAACACCCCGATACCCCCGTTGGAAGGATACCGGAGCCCCACGCGGGCAAACACATATACAAATCCAAATACGCGCTAATAAACAAAACCAAAATGAGATATAATGAAACCTTTAAACATAATATAGCAAGTCCTTGAACATACATCATATCAATATCGTTTTACCTAAAAAGGCTTGTAAGCAAAAACATATACCAAAATAGTTGTTCCATTACAAAAGATTCATTTTGCTATGAACAAGCCATGTACAAAATAACAGCGGAAGACACAAAAATAAACTCCATCCAAAAAGACTTCTAGTGGCCGACCTGCAGATGTCTGATTCCAAACCGCACTTGCCACTTGCACGGGAAAAGAACCCATGCTAAGCGATAACGCTTAGTGGGGAGGAACAAAACAAATGAAAATACACATATACAATATTTACAATATTAATATAATCTCATCGAAACCATAAACGTATAATTTAAGATTTGATTCAAATATCAAAAACATCTAAATTACATATAAGCATATTTTGATATTTTCTACATGACATGCATATACATACTTTACAAGCAATTAACTACTCAATTCATAAATTCATGCACATCTTATACCTTTAATCCTGTCCATATACATCTCAACATATGCAACACATATTAACATATAAATATAGCCTGATTAGCTCGAAAATACTCTTTAGAAGCGGATGCAGTCTGATGGATACTGATAGGACACAATATCCCAAGCATATGGAGACATGAGTCTCAAGCATGTGATTTTCATATGGAGACCGAAGTCTCAAATCATTTTTGTATGGACCCACGTGGGGTCGAAACAAGGATCCAAATGGGACCCGCATATAACGTTTAACATATAGCAGCTGCACACACACACTGACCTAAGTAAGCACTTACTTATCCACTACTATGACTATTCAGGCTTAATGATACAATTCATCAATTCAAGTGTCATCACCAAATCATGTAAAATAATGCAAGTTACTCATATAACTCATATATATATATACATATAGGCTGATTAAAGTTAGAAACATACGCATCTTATACAAATCTCAATATAAACATGTAAATCATATGTATTTAACTCATGTAGAATATTATTAGTCATGCACCTATATTTTTATAATTAATAACTCATATATATGTTGGAAGCAATAAAATAATATAAATCATGTACATATATCTTGTAATAAAACAATCATCAACTGATAATACCATTTAATCTCATAATGTGCCATATAATGCGAAAGTCCCATGTAAAACACATTTGAAATCTATTTGAAATCCATTTCTTTTGGAAAACAGGGGGACAACGAGCAGGAAGAAGAGATCAGCACGAGTCGGCTAAAGGAGCACGACTCATGCTCGTCCCTCTGAGTCGGATGATTCCATCCGACTCGTGCTCGGCAAAAGGAGCACGAGTGGGATGGCTTCTGTCTGCCTCACCGAGAGAAGAGGAGCACGACTCGTGCTCTTCATGCCGAGTCGTGTTCCTCTGTCCGACCTGTGCACGACTGTTCTAGTCGTGCTCAGTCCTCCTTGACGTGCTCTTCTAGTCTGATGTACTAAAATCCATAATGAAGAAGAAGATTGTTTCCCAAAAAGTTTCAGAAAACGTAAAAAGACAGAAAAAAAAAACGTAAAAACAGAGTACACTAAAAATTCAAAACCCCATCTTACCCAAAGCCATTTTCCATGCAATATCCATGCAAAAGCGTACCTTCAGGCCTCCAGAGCACATTTACAGCAATATTAATACAATCACGAATTTTTACTATTCAAACAGAGGGCATTACCAGAACATCAACAACCCAGGATTTTACATTCACACTCATGCATATACATCTCATTTACATGCATAACAACATTCTTTTTCTTCTGTAATCATGTATACAACATTATGTAACTCATGCATTTCCATATACAAATACACATAAACAACATTAACATCTGAACATCAAACAGAATCTAAAAATAAGAATGGACAGACACTCCCAAACCTGTTAATGAATTTCAAAATGTCTATTGCCTCTTCAAGCCCCTAACTTCCCCTTTCCTTTATCCCTCCTCTTCTCTTCAGCAGCTTGCAACAACAAAATAACACTCCATTAACCCATGAACATAATCTCAAAAACCCCTTTCAAACCCGCATAAGGAGAAGAAAAGAAGAACCCAATGAACTTATAGCCACTTACCTCTTGAAATCCCTTCAAAACTCAAACCCTAGCTCCACAATGGATGAACACACATGCAAATGGGAAAGAACAGAAAATGGAGAGGGAAAAGAGTGGCTAACGTGAGAGAGAGCAAGAGAGAAAGAGAGTGAAATCTGATGGCTTCCTTGGGAAGCTAAAAAAAATTCCGAAACCCTCTTTTCTCTCTCCCACATGCACACACTCACCTTTCCACATGTCATATTCTGATTGGACCCTCAAATCCACTAACTACTCTTTTTCCAACAGCTCCTTACAATTACTAATAAATCCTTGTTAAAATACTCTTTTACTCATAAAATAAAAATCTGCAATTTAATACTTTTAATTCCTTGCAATTAAATCCTCTTTTCACTTATAAATTACCCAATTGCCCTTAATTACTCTTGTAAAAATTACCAACATATCCATATTGTCCAATTAAAATTGCTAATTCCAACTAAGTCACCTTTGGGGTGTGACATCAGGTGAGAATTTCGAGGACAAAATTCTTGTTAGTAGGGGAGAGTTGTCACACCCTGTTTGCCCCCTAGTAGAATGAGCCATATGTGTGTGCATGCATATGTGTATCTTGGCACGTGTTTTAAGGGCATTTTGATAAAAAGGCATTTTTATGAGTTTTGTTAGCATGTGATGCAGGTATGTTATTTGGGTGAATTTAGTGGGGTTGCATTTGGGTGTGTTTTGCTCACACCTTGGTAGGATGTGAATAAGTTGAGTTATGTTTGTGTGTATGAGCATATCATTGTAGGGTGTGCATTAGTTGGGAATGCATTGTGTGTGTGTGAAGCTTGGAATTAGGGTGTGAGTGAGCAAGTTCCACCACTAGGAGGTTGACATGTGTATTAGGTTAGAGAAAAAGAATTAAGAAAAGAAGGAGGAGAGAAGGAAATCAAAAATTCATTCCCGTTTTTCCCCTTCTACCTCCATCTCCTTCTTCCTTTTTCCCTTCCCTAGTTAATTCTAGTTGGAAATCAAGCTTTGGTAGTGGAAATTGGTCACTCTTGCTTCTAATTTGGTAAGTTTGTGTCTTTGTCTTGCTTTGATTTATGTTCTTCATCTCTTTCTTTGTAATTTCTGGGTTTAGATTGATTTAAGGTTTGCTTTGTTTTGTGTTTTCTATGGTTGTGATGTTAGTTAAGCCTCCCCATGACCCTAAGGGCAAGGAGAAGGTTGGTTGCAGTGGATCTAAGTGAATAGGAGCAAAGAATTTCAAGTTTGGGACTTGTCTTTATTTTGTGTATGTTTGGTGATTTAAGATGGCATGTTTTTATGAAAATTGCATGATGTGGTATAATATGGTGTGTGTGTGTTGATATGGTTAAGATTTGCTAATTTTAGTGCTGGAAATTGTGAATTTGAGTGTATGATGATATAGTTATGCATGGGTAAGTTTTGTTAATTTTGAATTATGAATATTGGATTAATTGGATGATTAAGTATGTTATTGAAGAGGGTGTTTGTGGTTTGAGCTGGAAAGGTAAGTTCTTGGGATGAATTTATGGTTTGGAGTGTGTATATTGTGATCTGTGTGGTTATGGGTTCGGAATTTGGAGTGACTTCTGCGATTTCTGGAATTTCCAGAAGTCACACAGCATGTGACACCCCAATGCCCCCTGGAAGGACAAGGGAGCGCTACACAGCACTATCATGCCATTATCTTATTAACTTTCCTTACATTTTAACATTACCATTTCTTATAATTCATGCATACCACTACACTATAAGTTTATCGGATGTTCTTCACTATACACTATTACAAGTTACTAGCTTCACTACTATACGTTACATATAACACTATACATATACAAAAGAATAGCTTTTACAAAATGGAGCTCCAAATACAAAACTATACACTTGAAGAGACACTTCACGCTCCTATGGTGGCCTGCAGTACTTCTTCAAAAACTCGACTCCAATTCACAACCTACACGGGAGACAAGCACCCGTGCTAAGCGATAACGCTTAGTGGGGATGTACAAACAGATACTAACACAATAATCACAAAGCATTACACAATAGAGAGCATGCTTAACACATATGGCATATGATGTACACTCACTAGATCAATATTACGCTATCATGTCAATACGCTGTAACTCATGTTAATCACAAGTCATAAGCTATCTATAACATGCTTTAAATCGCTATTCACTTACCATGTTCAATATTCACTTCACCAAGTCAATGAGGAACAATAAGTCACTATCATTCAATATCCATGTACACTGCTCATTAGTCACTACACTAAGCCAATTGTAGGCTCATTGCATTATTTCTAATTCGATAGCATGGCATAAATATCACACTATCATCAAGAACAATAATTCCAATACATATTTATCATGAACACATACAATATTCTTGTTAATCATTAATAGCCTGTATAGTCTTAGGAATGGATACGGGTACACTAATCAATAACATTAGAGACCGAGGCCTCGAACACTATATCACTAAAGACAGAAGTCTTGATCGCTATATCACAAAATACCCGTCGGTATCAATCACTAGACACCCGTCGGTATCAATCACTAGCAGCCGCAAATCACTAGCCCTTCATAAGCATGCTTATTTATCCACGACTCGACTACAGGCTTATTACTTTATTCACACACTACGCATTCATTCTCATGGCATTATTCATTCGCATATTAAATTCATTCGCATGATTTGATTCTCCTCACTTGTTCATAATTCGCATGATAATGCAATCAAGCTTAGTTAGGCTGTCATGCATTTGTAATTCACATTGTCACATGTTCGCATGATGATGCATTCAAGCTTAGTTAGGCTATCATGCATCTCTAATTCACATAATCACATAATTGTATGCACATAAACTTCATTTATCATTGATATAATGCTCATACAATAAGGCTCCTAGTTATAGATAAGATTGCACAATTTATACATTCATATGCAATAGGGTTACATTGCCAAGACAGAGGGGTCACGGTCACAATCAATCTGGTTGTCACCGTGACATACTGAATCCCCAAAACAGAATGTAGTTTGTGATAGGTCACGGTCACAATCAATCTGATTGTCACCGTGACTTATAACCAACTCACGGGCAGAATGCATGTCTGGGGTATGTCACGGTCACAATGAGTTTGATTGTCACCGTGACATACTGCACCTCAAAACAGAATGCTCATTCTGATGCCTCACGGTCACAACCAATTTGGTTGTCACCGTGACGCATGCCAAATTTCCACTTCACAGCTGTGTTTTACCAAGATACAGCTGTGCTTTTTCTCATACTTGGCATTCTTGCATTCACATGCTTGGGCAACCCTCTTCACCACACAAGCATACTTTACCTCTTCATTTACATGTCATGATACACAATCAATTTGAGCATGCCAATAAATATTACAAATCACTAGATGCCATTAACACTAATATCACTACAATAATCACTTTACACTTGTTCACTATCCAATTCAATATCAATAACAAAATCAGTATCACATCTCATTTACAAGAACTTCAAACACACTAATCACATCAAAACACAACAAATCCCTAACCTCTTGGAGCACTCCTTCTTACTCTTCTATATCACTTTCTCCTTCCCTTTTCCAGCTCTACCTGGCTCTTCAACTCATAACACATAAGCACACAACACATTTAAGTCCATTAGACTTTACCCATAACAATTATGAAGCAAATAGAAAGATATGAAGAAGATGAACTCAACATCAATATACCTTTTCTAGACAATAATGCACAATCTTCTATCTATCAATATCTACCCTTTGGTCTCCATGGTCAAAGAGAACAAATGAAAGAAGAGCAAAAAGGAAGAATGAACTCATGAGAGAGTGAGGGCCGGATCAAAGTATCAAAATACAGATTCATTCCACTAAACCACCTCATGCTTGCATGCATGAATGAGGTGTCAACCTCTCAATCCCCTTATGCTAGGTGGCTCCCTTAACACAATCCACTTGGACTCCACTAATATACAGCTGATCCCACTAACTATTGACTAACTTAATTAATCTCCACTACACTAATTAATCTTCACTTGTTAGCTAATCATGCAAAGTGCAATTCAGCCACTACAATACTTTATTTTTCTTCAATTGGGTCCCTCTCTTCACTTTTTCACTTAGGTCCAATGCTGTAAACCCTAATTATCATGCACTCTATTACACTAATGACACTTAATTCTTCTAGGGTGATTTTCGGGGTGTTACACAGCGGTAAGGAAATAGCTCACCGCCATGTGGATCGGGGAAATTCCTCAGAAATTGCAAGGCTGAGATTTTACACGGCGATGAGGAGACACCCATACCGCCGTGTAAAACGCTACTGCGCATATATGTTTTGAGCTGTGAGTTTCACACGGCGGTATGGGTTTCCCTTACAGCCGTGTGAAACGCCTCTGTTGGAGCAGTGTAAATGGCCCTGTCCAGCTGTGTTGGACATTTTATACGGCAGTATGGGATACCCCATACCCCCGTGTAAACTGTCTTACACGGTGGTATGGATTTACCATACCGCCGTGTAAAATGCTTCTGTCCTTATATGCAGATTTTGGACTTCTTTCCTTTTCACTCCTTTTCCACTTGTGTTTGGTTTTAATTATTGTTTAGTGTTATTTTATCTCTTTAGCATCATTTAATTGCTTATTTTTCTATGCTAAAGTAGTATGTGTTATATGTAATAGTAAAGTGAGTTATGCTCAAGTATGAACTCTTTATGTGATGAAAATTTGAATGTATATTGTGTTATGCATGACCTGCTAGAGTCTAGTAAGTGAATAGTTTGGCATGCCTAATAGAGTCTTATAGCTGCAGCGCTCAGTTCAGTTTGGACCCCGATCAGGTCCATGTTAGGTTCCTCGCGAACCCCTTAGTATTTGGATCTTGTTTAAGGTCCCCTCCGTAAAAATATTGTGTTAATGATAAAAATGAAATGGCTTTTGATTTGTACCCGTAAGGTACCCTCAATAATCGATTCGTACCCGTAAGGTACCCTCAGTACACTCGTTATCCTCTACCTCGAGTCAGTAGGTGCTCGTTTGGTTTGCTTTGCTCTGATATGACTATATAAATGTGATATCTGAATGAGTATAATGATGAGATGTATGTTCGATTATTGTGGAAATGGATATGAATTGAGATGCAGAATGTATGGCTTTAATTTGTGAGCATGTTTATATGGATTATGTTATGAATTATTACATATGCCATTGTGAATGTGTTATTCCTTGACGACCATTGTGAGTGGCCGTCCATATCGTATGTGTGTTTCCCCACTAAGCATTTATCGCTTAGCACGGTGTTTTTACCCATGCAAGTGCGGAAGGAGTTTTGCCCTGAGAGAGTCGCCGCAGTCAAGCCAACACAGAAGGTTTTAGTGTAGGGCTTAGCTTTTGTAATCTTTGAAGATTATTTTTGTATAGAACTCTTATGTATCAGTTTTGATATAGCTTCTGCTTATGTACTTATATTTTGGATATGTAATATCTTTGTATCAGCTAGTTTGATCAGAACATTATTATAATGGTTTGTTATATTAATGTATGATCAACTATTGCTTCTTTTTCCCTTAAAGTTTTTAATTATTTCGTACTTCTATATGTATGTTATGAATGAATGTATGATTTGCATTATATCTGCGTGGTGGTTCCTTGACTCATACGGCATCTCACTCCTTATCGGATTGGATTGCCTATGTATGGGTAGGGGGTGTTACAAGTAATGTCGTTTGGGTTGAAAAACGCAGGTGCAACCTATCAAAGTATGGCTACTCGGATCCTCGATGACTTGATCCATAAGGAGGTAGAAGTATATGTCGATGACATGATGATTAAGTCAGCTACTAGAGAGGGTCACTTTGAAGCTCTAGAGAAGTTCTTTCAGATGATCAGCAAGTATAATTTGCGGTTGAACCCATAGAAGTGCATTTTTGGGGTTACCTCAGGAAAGCTGTGGGGTCACGTAGTCAATCATAGAGGGATTAAGATCGACCCGGATAAAGTCGAAGCCATTAGGGAAATGCCAGTACCTCAAAAAGAGAAGGATTTCAGAAGCTTTTTGGGCAAGTTACAGTATGTCAGTAGGTTTATCGCTAAGCTCACTTCAATTTGTGAGCCAATCATCAAGTTTCTCAAAAAAGACCAACCTGTAGCGTGGAATAAAGACTGTTAAAAGGCCTTTAATACCATTAGGGAATACTTACTGAATCCCCCAGTTTTGAGTCCACCCCAACCGGTCAAGCCGTTAATCCTATACCTAGCAATAGAAGATAGCTCAATACGCACCACGATGGCTCAAGAGGATGAGTTCAGTATAGCATTTGTGGTTTACTATCTTAGTAAGAAGTTCCTTTCTTATGAGATCAAGTATACTGAAGTCGAAAAGATTTGCCTTGCTGTAATTTGGGCCTCTAAGAAGTTGAGACACTACTTCCACTCTTATAAAGTACAAGCAGTCGCTAAACAGAACCCTCTCATATACCTGCAAGAAGCTCATTCTTTGTTAGGGAAAATAGAAAGATGGTTATTGCTCCTACAAGAATTTGATGTTGAGTATGTCACTCGGAAGCCCATTAAGGGATGCGCAGAGTTCTTAGCAGAGCACCATATCGAGGGAGATTCATTTAAGTTTAACTTCTCGGATGAGGATGTCACAACCATTGCAGTACAAGGTTGGCAGTTACATTTTAATGGGGCAGTAAACAACAAGGGGGCAAGAGTAGGAGTCATTCTAACAACCCTAGATGGTGAAAAACACCCATTGGCCAAAAATCTGAGATACAAGGAAAATAATAATAATGCTGAGTATGAAGCCTACACCTTCAGGTTGGATGCCTTGATAGCCTTGGGGGCAAAAAGTGCAAAACTTTTTGGAGACTCATTATGATGCGCGCAGAACCCCAAGCGGCCCCGAATAACCCACTTTTAGGGTATTCGAGAGAGGTTCATATAACTTGTAAATATTACAAGGGCATTTATTTTGGGCAATAAGGAGGTGTTTTGGAGTCGCCACCTAATAAAACATTGAGAAAGATCATCTAGCCTCACTAAGCCTAAGACAACGCATGTGTGTCTATTTTAGGCAATCAGAGATATTTTGGAATCCTCCTTCCAATAGAACATTAGAAAGATGCATCTAATCTCATGAAGACTGAGACAATGCATATACGTCTATTTTGAGCAAACCAGAGATATTTTGGACACCTCCTTCCAATAGAACACTAGGAAGATCATCTAATCTCGTGGAGCCTAAGGCAATGCAAATTGGGCCTATTTTGGGCACGCTAGAGATGTTTTGGAGTCCCCACCCCAATAGAACATTGATATGGTTCATCTAACCTCATTGAGCCTAAGACCAGAGAAGGTTCGGGACTTCCCATTTATTCATACCTTGTTTAAATTATAATTGAGTTTTTGAATTAATGTTTCATCCCATTTTCTCATTTTATGAAAACGGTAAATAAAAGTAAATTAAACACAAAGTAAATAAAGGCATAATAATTTACAATAAAACTAGGGGCGGAATACAACCTCCACTGTAAATGAAACATAAATCATACATAAAATGGGGTATTTATTAAACGTGAGGACATTGGTCCTCGCATTGCTACTTGAAAGAAAAAAGTGTTAAAGGTGATAGTTTATTTGGATGGAAAAAACTAGGACATTAGTCCCATTTTTATTAGAAAAAATTCCAAATTAATTATTATAAATATTTTTTAATGATTTTCTTTTAATCGTGAATAAAATAAATAATTTTATTAAAAATTACATGGCAAAATAAATGAAAAATCCAAATAAAGAAAATGATATAAATAATTAAAATAATAAAATGTCAAACTAAACGGGCCTTCTTGATCTCCTCATTTGCTCCCGGGAATGTCCAAACAAAGAAAATAAGTGTTGGAATAAAAAACAAAAACAAATAAAATTAATGTTAGTAATTTAATCAATAAGATCAATTAAACACATGAAATGATAATTAACAAATTAAAATTATAACACCCCCACCGCCGCCCCCGTTGGAAGGGCACCGGCGGGCGCGCTACACGATGCTCACTCACGACGCGACGGAACATACAGCGGAAGCATACATGCGCTAAGCGGAAGCATTCAATAACCGAATATAAAAATCATATAAAATATATTCCATTACTATAAAAACAAAATACAAAGCTATATACAATATCCCAAAAGATTACAACTTAAAATCCTTTACAAAATAATACATATACAAAAAGAATTACAGGAGGAGACAGGAATAAATAACTCGACTCCTATGTGGCCTGCTTGCAGATACGCGACACGAGCAACTCCCAAAAATCCTTCACGCTACCTGCACGGGATAAAAGCCCGTGCTAAGCGATAACGCTTAGTGGGGAGGAACAAACACAACAGAACACTATACAAGAAAACATGCACTAACATACATAATTCATTATGAATCAGAGTACAGAGATATAAATATATTCAGGATAAATAATAGAAAACAGTAAACCATTACACTATTCAGAGTCACATAATAATCAGAACACTTTACTAAAACAATACCAGACAGTTCACACAATAGCCTGAAATCAATGGTGGAGGAAACGGGAACACGGCACGGGAGACCGAAGCCTCAAAAACACTTTAATACCCGAAGGTAGAGCGGGAGACCGGAGTCTCAAAACATTTTATCACTACACGGAAGATGACCATCTCGGAGGTCGACCGCTTCGCCCAAATGGGGCGGACCGAACAGCTGTACACTAACCCTTCTTAAGCATGCTTAATTATCCTATACCTTGACACTTCAGGCTCGACAACACATTCATTCACACGACTTTACATAATCAAAAGCAAGATTCAATTCGCGATTCTAATATTAAAATAACTTCTTAACTAAACACTAGTACATTGATATCACGAGTCATAAGCACAAACATATTTTATGCAATAGTGAGAAACCGTGCAAAGTGGAACAAAAGAAACGCATTCAGAAAATAGGGCAAGCAGGAAGGGCCTCTGTCGCGATCGCGACAAGTGTCGCGCTCGCGACAGAGCATGGGGTACTTCCTCGCGAGCTCGCGCCAAGGGGCTTTCTCGCGACGAAGCACTCGCGGCAGATATTCATGGGGCCGAGCTCTGTCGCACTCGTGACAAGCGTCGCGGTCGCGACAGAGACCAGTTCCTTCCTCCTTGCGCGCACGCTTGACAGCACGCCCGCGCGGAGGGTTCCGCTACCGAGCTCTCTGTCGCACTCGGGACAACGTCGCGATCGCGACAGTGGGCTCTTCAAGAACAAGGGGCAGAGTATGCCTTCTATCGCGCTCGCGACAGACGTCGCGATCGCAACAGAACCCAGATTCGCCCAAGTCTGCACTTTTTCCTTCACCAATCACACACAATTCTTCATACATACACACAACATGCACAAACACTTACCTCAAGCCTCCAGCACATCACCGCATCATTCTCAAGCCACATAAACCCATTTTTCACAATATACAAATATCAATTCCACATAAAATCACTCACAACCAATTCAAATACACTAACATGGCATGTTCAAAAATCCGAAAACACATAATATGCTCACTATATCATTAACACTTCACTATAAATCACTACTAATATTTAGACATGCATTCATGAACACTCAACATTACCAAGGACGTGCAATCACAACATAGAGTCGACCAAAGGAGGAAATTAGGGAAAACACAAAATCCACAACATGGCTTCCAATCACTTGCATGCCTTCAAAACCCATTCCCAAATAAACACTCAAGAACACAGCTCCCATACCTGGAAAACGAAGCTTCAAACCGTGCCCCTCACGAAACCACTTTATCCTTGCCCTTGCTCTTCCTTCTCTCTTCCGATGCTTGCACAAAACCCAGCCACAACACACTCAAATCAGACCCAAAACCACAATCAAAACCAGAAATGAATAAAAGAGAAGAAGAACCCAAGATTAAAACTCAAGAAATCCAAACACTTACCTCTTATAATCCTACTCAAAGCTCAAGGAGAACACAAGAGATGGGGTTGAGAACAGAAAAATTAAGCAAGAGGGAGTAGGGAGAACGGGAAATGGGAAACAAGGGAGTAGCTTCCATGGGAAGCTTTACCAAAAGCTGTCCTCCCTTCCTCTCTCTTCCTTTCATTTAATGCTCAACAACCCTATGCCATGTGTCAGAATCCTAAAGAATCAATCAATCCATCTTAACATAACCACTCTTGACACCATACACTAAACACACACAAGCCTTTCTTACACAAATATCTTCAATGCACCAAAACTCACTCACACCATATTATTTCTTAAAAACCCTTTTCATCCTAGGCACCATGCACCACAAACCACACAATAAAAGCCTTAAGTCCACTTACACCCTACAACCATACACTATAAGCACACACTATTATTTCCTCTTCTCTTAATTAATAAATTCTTTTAACACATAATTCCTTATTATCTTATTTCCTCAAACTTAAATTACGAAAATACCCTCACTTACCGACTTACCACGCAAATTCCGACCAGGCCCTATTTGGGTTGTTACAATCACTCCCCCTTAAGAAATTTCGTCCTCGAAATTTCCCCGCTATTTACTTATGTCCAACAACCCAAACTCAAACCAAAACTTAACCGAAAGCTAATAACATAACTTACCAGAAGGTCCAGCTCGATCTGCTATATCCCCAATTTGCATCGCATAAACTCTTGGATGCGCGGGCACTTCTTTGGTTAGCGACTTCTGCACTGTCTATGATGGTACTTGCGAAGGACGTCCACTACCTCTTCCACTCTGATTCCCTCTCGCTCTCTGACCACTAGCTCTACTCTCAGGTCTATCCTGAAGCTCTCTTCGATCCGAACAATTTGCTACCATATGCTCTTGGTTGCCACATCTGAAGCACGCTCCAGAGATCCTTCTGCACTCGCCCCAGTGGCGCTTATAACAATGCTCACACTCCGGGATCGCACTTCCCTTGCTAGAGGGTGGCGCTACACTCCCGACTTCCGAACGTACCGGAACCATACTCTTCCCACCTTGGCCACTCGGAACTCCTCTCGACTTCTTGCTACTACCAAACCCACCTTTCGGTGCTTTCTTCTTGCTCTTGATCCTCTGCTTGATCACCTCAGATTCCTCCAACTTCATTGCCGCTGCAACAAGTTGATAATACCCCACGGGTTGCAAGACTGCCAGTGCCGACAAAGGACCTCTGAACACTTCACGCAGTCCCTCTAAGAAATGCCTAATTCTAAACTCATCCATCAATAAAGCCTCAGGCACATACTTACTCAACCGGCTGAATTCCTTATCATACTCACTCACGGTCATACTTCGCTGCTTCAGACTGATGAACTCTCTCCACTTAGCTTCCTGATATGCCTTCGTCACATGTTTTTGCTCAAATTCTTGCTTGAAGAAATCCCAAGTCAACACGGCTTGTCGCTGTGGATTTCGCATCACCAATTCCCACCAATCGTACGCTGACCCTTGAAGCAATGACACTGCACAAAGCACCCTCTGTTCTGCAGGACATCTAATCTCTTGCAAAATCCAACCTACCCTCTTAAGCCAAAACTTGGCCACATCAGATTGGTCCAATGCAGTCCCATGAAAATCCTCGGCTCCTCTCTTTCTTAATAACTTAGTCGGAGCCTCAGGAGCAGTCAGCCTCTCTACCAACTGAAGCAAACCTTGCAATAAGACCGGATTCTCTTGACCAAAACCCATACCAGGAATTTCTTCTTGCTGATGCTGCGGAGCAGGTTGCCCACCTCTCGCTACACTTGCACTACCAACCGTCTCACCCACATGCTCACTTGGATCAGACTCCACCTAGACACTACACAAGACAAGACACATCTGCATTAGGCCACGACACAAAACCAACTAATATGCAAAGACTCAACACACTGCAAACAAAGAAAACCAGAACCGCCTAAACCGGCGCTCTGATACCACAACCTGTAACACCCCCACCGCCGCCCCCATTGGAAGGGCACCGGCAGGCACGCTACACGACGCTCACTCACGACGCGATGGAACATACAGCAGAAGCATACATGCGCTAAGCGGAAGCATTCAATAACCGAATATAAAAATCATATAAAATATATTCCATTACTATAAAAACAAAATACAAAGCTATATACAATATCCCAAAAGATTACAACTTAAAATCCTTTACAAAATAATACATATATAAAAAGAATTACAGGAGGAGAAAGGAATAAATAACTTGACTCCTATGTGGCCTGCTTGCAGATACGCGACACGGGCAACTCCCAAAAATCCTTCACGCTACCTGCATGGGATAAAAGCCCGTGCTAAGCGATAACGGTTAGTGGGGAGGAACAAACACAACAGAACACTATACAAGAAAACATGCACTAACATACATAATTCATTATAAATCAGAGTACAGAGATATAAATATATTCAGGATAAATAATAGAAAACACTAAACCATTACACTATTCAGAGTCACATAATAATCAGAACACTTTACTAAAACAATACCAGACAGTTCACACAATAGCCTGAAATCAATGGTGGAGGATACGGGAACACGGCACGGGAGACCGAAGCCTCAAAAACACTTTAATACCCGAAGGTAGTGCGGGAGACCGGAGACTCAAAACATTTTATCACTGCACGGAAGATGACCATCTCGGAGGTCGACCGCTTCGCCCAAACGGGGCGGACCGAACAGCTGTACACTAACCCTTCTTAAGCATGCTTAATTATCCTATACCTTGACACTTCAGGCTCGACAACACATTCATTCACACGACTTTACATAATCAAAAGCAAGATTCAATTCGAGATTCTAATATTAAAATAACTTCTTAACTAAACACTAGTACATTGATATCACGAGTCATAAGCACAAACATATTTCATGCAATAGTGAGAAACCGTGCAAAGTGGAACAAAAGAAACACATTCATAAAATATGGCAAGCAGGAAGGGCCTCTGTCGCGATCGCGACAAGTGTCGCGCTCGCGACAGAGCACGGGGTACTTCCTCGCGAGGTCGCGCCAAGGGGCTTACTCGCGGCAGATATTCATGGGGCCGAGCTCTGTCGCGCTCGCGACAGAGACCAGTTCCTTCCTCCTTGCGCGCACGCTCGACAGCACGCCAGCGCGTAGGGTTCCGCTATCGAGCTCTCTGTCGCGCTTGCGACAACGTCGCGATCACGACAGTGGGCTCTTCAAGAGCAAGGGGCCAAGTCTGCCTTCTGTCGCGCTCGCGACAGACGTCGCGATCGCGACAGAACCCAGATTCGCCCAAGTCTGCACTTTTTCCTTCACCAATCACACACAATTCTTCATACATACACACAACATGCACAAACACTTACCTCAAGCCTCCAGCACATCACCGCATCATTCTCAAGCTATATAAACCCATTTTTCACAATATACAAATATCAATTCCACATAAAATCACTCACAACAAATTCAAATACACTAACATGGCATGTTTAAAAATCCAAAAACACATAATATCCTCACTATATCATTAACACTTCACTATAAATCACTACTAATATTTAGACATGCATTCATGAACACTCAACATTACCAAAGACGTGCAATCACAACATAGAGTCGACCCAAGGAGGAAATTAGGGAAAACACAAAATCCATAACATGGCTCCCAATCACTTGCATGCCTTCAAAACCCATTTCCAAATAAACACTCAAGAACACAGCTCCCATACTTGGAAAACGAAGCTTCAAACCGTGCCCCTCATGAAACCACTTTATCCTTGCCCTTGCTCTTCCTTCTCTCTTCCGATGCTTGCACAAAACCCAGCCACAACACACTCAAATCAGACCCAAAACCACAATTAAAACCAGAAATGAATGAAAGAGAAGAAGAACCCAAGATTAAAACTCAAGAAATCCAAACACTTACCTCTTATAATCCTACTCAAAGCTCAAGGAGAACACAAGAGATGGGGTTGAGAACAGAAAAATTAAGCAAGAGGGAGTAGGGAGAACGGGAAATGGGAAACAAGGGTGTAGCTTCCACGGGAAGCTTTACCAAAAGTTGTCCTCCCTTCCTCTCTCTTCCTCTCATTTAATGCTCAACAACCCTATACCATGTGTCACAATCCTAAAGAATCATTCAATCCATCTTAACATAACCACTCTTGGCACCATACACTAAACACACACAAGCCTTTCTTACACAAATATCTTCAATGCACCAAAACTCACTCACACCATATTATTTCTTAAAAACCCTTTTCACCCTAGGCACCATGCACCACAAACCACACAATAAAAGCCTTAAGTCCACTTACACCCTACAACCATACACTATAAGCACATACTATTATTTCCTCTTTTCTTAATTAATTAATTCTTTTAACACATAATTCCTTATTATCTTATTTCCTCAAACTTAAATTACGAAAATACCCTCACTTACCGACTTACCACGCAAATTCCGACCAGGCCCTATTTGGGTTGTTACAAAAATAAAATAAAATAAGATGACATCAAAAATGACAAATGAATTAAAATGTTAATAAATTAAAATAAATGAAAAAAATGCATTTTGAATGACAAATGAATTAAATGATATGATTGAAATAAATAAAACAATATGTTAATATATTAATACATAAAAACATGACATAATAATAAATATGATTATAACAATAACAATAAATAATAAAACAAAATAATAATAATAATAGTAAAAATAATAAAAAATGATAATAATAATAATAATAATAATAATAATAATAATAATAATAATAATAATAATAATAATAATAATAATAATAATAATAATAATAATAATAATAATAATAATGACAATAAAAAGAAAGATGAATAATCAAGTAAAATGATAAAGAATAAAAAATGGTTAGCAAAAATGTTAAATCTATATCTAAGATCAAATAAAATAAATGTATACACAATAGATTTAAAGATCTAAATAATTGTGAATGAGAAATAAAAACAATTGAATAAAATAAATAAATAAACAATTGAATAAATAAATAAATTAGATAACACAAATATATATAAATAATAAAATAAATAAAATAAAGTAAAAAAAAAAAAGACAATTAAAAAAATCACATCAAACAAATAAATAAATATTAGATCTAAGATATTCATGTTAATTAATTAGTTGAAAGCAAGAAATAAAAATAATACAATAAATAAATAAACAAATAAACAAATACCCAATAAAAATATGAGATTGGATCCATAATATTTACTCTCAGAATTCGGATTCGATGGAGGGAAAAATATGATTGATTTCCTCATTTTTGATCCGCAAAATTAGAGATAAAAATTGGAAAAAAATTGAAATTTTATTCCAAGCAAGAAAATTTTGTGAAAAAAAATAATAATGGAATAAGATAAAAAATTATTAAGAACAAAGAATTGACTTCTTTGTCTCAAGGATATTTATTGATAAAAGAAATAAAAATATTCCCAAGAACAAAATAATTATTTTTGTTTGTCTAAAAAATAAATAAAAATATCTTATTTTTTAGAAAATCAAATGAAAAAAAATTGGATTTTAAGAACAAACAATTATTTGTTTTGCCCCAAAATCTATTGCTCATCAAAAAATTATTAAATGTAAAATCTTTAAAAAAACTTAATTAAAAAAATAATTAAATGAAGAAAGTAAGAAAATTGAATTTTTAAGAGCAAACAATTACTTTATTTCTCTCAAAAATCAATTGTTCACCAATAAAATTCCATCTAAAAATGTTTAGAAGAAATTCTATTGAAATTAGAAGAAGAGGAAGAAGAATTAAAGGAGAAGAGATTTTTTTTTTTTGGAAGAAGAAATAACAATCTCAATTTTTTGGTTGCCTCCACCCATTTCTCTCTCTTTCATTTTCTATTTATATCAATAAAAATGAAAATCTAATTAATTAAGGAAATAAAATAAATTTTAATTAGATTATTTATTATTTAAATTTTAAAACTGAAAAAATCATGAAAATCACAAAAAAATAAGGATAAAAAATCAATATTGAATAAAAAATCCCGAAAAAGGCTAAAAATCACGTTTTCGGCGGATTTGGGCTAATAAGGCAACCGTCAGGCATCGCTGGGTGAGCGACGTCCCTCGGCAGGCGTGCGCTGCTCGCAGCTCGCTCACGCTGGGCATGCGCAATGCCTGCGGGCTGCCGACTGCTGAATTTTTTTTAATAACAAATTTTGACCCAAAAAATATAATTTTTCACCCTTTTCTTTTTATTAATTTTTTTTAATTTTTTGTTATTTTTAATTTTTTATCCCTAAAAAGAAAATCTGACAAGAAAATCATCGCTTCCAAACTTTTTGCCTATGAATAGGCGTCTAACTTCATTATTGGGTAACTCTGATCTGAACTGTCTCAGGACCCAGTGTCTACGCTCGTTACTAGTAATCAACCAGATTCAGGGTGAGTGGGCTGTAAAAGAAGAGTGTTTGAAGCTGTATGTGAAGCACCTAAAAATTTGAGTAGTTAGTTTGAGGTTTGCACCTATTATTTCGTTCCAAGGGATGAAAATCAGTTAGCCGATGCACTTGAAACTTTTGTGTCGATATGGGATAATCCAGAGGGGGTAATCATAAAGCCCATCTTGATCTCAAGCTCTCTGAAAGGCCTAGTTTCGAGTCTAATTCAGTCATGGAAGTTGAAATAGCTGATGAGAAGCCTTGGTATAATGACATCAAGAACTACCTAGAAAAGGCAGTTTTCCCAAAAGAGGCTACCAAAAAGGGCCAAAAATTGATCCGTAAGCTGTCCACTCAGTTTATTTTCACAAACGGTGTGCTATATAAATGGCAAGTCGATGGTATTTAATTGAGGTATCTGAGCAAGAAAGAAGCTGAGAAGGTTATGGAGGAAATCCATGCTAGAATCTGTAGAGCACACATGAATGGGTTAACGCTAGCAAAAAAAAAAATCATGAGACAAGGGTTTTATTGGCTTACAATGGACATAGATTGCTCGAAGTTCATGAAGCAGTGTCAGCTATATCAGCAGTATGCAGATTTGAGGCATTTGCCAGTTTCGGAACTACACAGCTTAACATCACCTTGGCCATTCACAACTTGGGGGATAGACATTATTGAGGAGATATGCCCTACAGCCTCTAATGGTCATAGGTTCATCATAGTCTCTATCGACTATTTCACTAAGTGAGTGGAAGCTGAATCTTTCAAGAAAATCGACGCACGGGATATGGCCAAGTTCATTGAAAAGAACCTGATATGCAAATATGGTCTCCCACACCACGTTGTATCTAACAATGGTACAGTTTATGGCCGAAACTAAGAAGTTGCTCTAGAAGTATAGCATAGAACATCATAAATCCTCTCTATATTACCCATAAGCCAACGGGGCAGTAGAAGATGCTAACAAAAATGTTCAGAAGATTTTGGCCAAAATGGTCCAGAGCTACCAGGATTGGGCAGAGAAGCTACCTTTCATACTCTAGGGCTATAGAACCACTGTCAAAACTTCTTCAGGGGCCATCCCATATTCTTTAGTATATGGGACAGAAGCTGTATTGCCAGTCAAAGTGGAGCTCAAGTCTCTGAGGGTGGTTATGGAAGAAGAAATTTCGAAAATTGATTAGGCCAGACAACGATTACTGCAGCTGAACATGCTAGACAAGAGTAGATTGCGAGCCTATTATCACAATCAGATCTATCAGAAAAGGTTTGCTTGGTCATTCAGTAAGAAGGTCATAAAACGCCCGCTTTTAGGGCGATCAGGTGGAGGTTTATGAAAACTTGTAAGATATTTACAAGTGCGTCTATGTTGGGCAACAAGGAGGTTTCTTAGAGTCACCACCCAATAGAACATTGGGAAAGGTCGTCTAGCCTCAGTGAGCCTAAGACAGCGCTGCTATGTCCATCATAGGCAAGCCGGAGGTGTCTTGGAGGTATCCACCCTAATGATAGAATGGTCCTCTAGCCTCATGCTTGGGCAAACTAGAGGTGTCTTGGAGGTATCCACCTTAATAGAATATTAAGATGGTCCTCTTGCCTCATAGCACCTAGGACTGTGTAAATTTGATCCTTTTACGGGACACAAGAGGTGTCTTGAAGGTTTTCCACCCCAATAAAATGATGAGGTGGCCCCTCTCGCCTCATTGAGCCCAAAGACCAGAGTAGGTTCGGGACTCCCCATTTATTTATACCTTGGTTAGGTTTATAATCGAGTTTTGAATTTATCATTTCATCCAATTCCTCATTCAATTTAATGCAGTTAATTAAAGCGCAGGTTGTCCACTCAAGGAAAAGCGATAAACAAAGGCATAAGGTAAAGTATATGCAAATACATTACAATAATACTAGGGGCGGAATACAACCCCCATTGTAAATAAAATACAAATCATGCATAAATCGGGTATTCATTAATGATGAGGACATTGGCCCTCGCATGCATATTTATTATGAAACAGCTTTGATGTGATGATTTATTTGGATATGAAAAACTAGGACATTGGTCCCATTTTTATCTAGAAAAGATGCCAAATTAATTAATAGAAATGTTTTTGTGATTTTCTTTTTAGCGTGCCTAAAATAAACAATTTTATTAAAGATTACATGGCAAAATAAATAAAAAATCCAAATAAATGAAATATTACAAATAAAGCAATTAAATATCTAACCCAAATGAGCCTTTTGGATCTCCTCGTGTGCTCGCAAAAAATGCCCAAGTAAAGAAAATAAGTTTTGACAAAAAAACAAAATACAAATGAAATAATGTTAGTAATTAAATCAATTAAATAAATTAATGATAAAATGAGATAAAATAAAGAGAGATGGCATCAAAAATGGATTAAATGAATTGAAATATTAATAAACTAAAATAAATGGGAAAAATGCATTATAAATGACAAATGAATTAAAAGATATGATTGAAATAATATAAAACGTGTTAATGAATTAATATATGAAAATATGCACATGATAAAAATTACAATGAAAATAAATAAATAACAATAAATAAAACATGTGACAACGATAAAAAGAATGATAAAAATGAATAAGAGAACGATGAAAATAATCAAATGAATGACATGATTAATTAAATATGTTCACAAATGATATAAACCATTTACATGGTAAAAATATCAATTAAAATGAATTTATTAATTACATGTTAAAAATAATGATGAATTAAAGTGAAATAAATCAATTACATGTTAAAAATAATGATGAATTAAAGTGAAATAAATTAATTACATGTTAAAAATAATGATGAATTAAAGTGAAATAAATTAATTACATGTTAAAAATAATAAATAGTCAATATTTACATGAATAAAAAAAATAATATGATAATATTAACAACAGTAATGAAAATAATGAAAGAGAAACATAATAAACTAATAATGGCAATAATATTATATAAACATAATAATATAAACATTAAATGGAATAAACCTACAATACATAGAATAAATAAATGAGAATAATAATAAAAATATACAAGTTCATAAATTAAATATAAACAAAATAAATAAAGGAAAATAAAAGATTTAAGCCCGAAATGTTTATCCTCAGAGTTTCGGATTCGATGAAAGTAAAAATGATGATTGATTTCCTTGTTTTAGTTTGCAAGATTAGAATTGGGATATAAAAATGCTGGAATAAAGAAAAAATACGCTTGAAAAAAAAACTAATCAAAAAAACTCTTTGAGAATAAAGAATTAATTTCTTTGCTCAAAGGAATTCTTTTTATTGATTAAACAAAAAAAAACCTTGAAAAAGTTTAATGCAAAACAAATGAGAAGACCAAAAAACTGAATTTTGAGAGCAAATCATCAATTTATTTGTCTCAAAATTAAATCCATCAACAAAATTCCATCTAAAAATATATTTAGAATAAATTATGTTGGAAAAAGAATGAAAGATTGATTTTTCTTTTTGATCTTTGGTTGGGGAAAAATATGGAATTTTTTTTTAGAGAGTTTCCAAGGAAGAAGAAGAGAAAAACCCTAGAAAACCCCCCCCCCCCCCCCCCCCCCTTTAGGTTTTCATCTCTTTCTTTTTATATTAAGAAAATAGGAAAATAATATTAATTAAAGGGATAAAACTTAATAAATCAGATATTCTCTATTTTAAATTTTAAAAAGTGAAAAAAAAAACCTGAAAATCCCTTTAAAAAGTGATTAAAAATCGAATTTTGTGGAAAAAAATTAGAAAATTTGATTTTTGGGGCAAAAATGACCATTTGCGGCGGAACATGGGCTATGAACGCCCGTCGGTGGGCCCGACGGGCGTCCGTAGCTCACGCTGGGTGAGAGCGCTCGCCCAACGTGCGTGCGACGCTGCGCTCTGCCGCAAGGCGCCGACGCTCGGAATTTTTTTTTTGGTTAAAGATTAACTAAAAATACTACAATTTCTAGACCCCATTTTTCAAATCTAATTTTCAAAATATTTTTTAATTTTTCGCTCTAAAATGCAAATTTAAACAGGAAATCACCACTTTCAATCTTTTTGCTTGTGATAAGGCATCTTATCATCATTGGGTAACTCTGATTTGGGCTGCTTCAGGACCCGGTGTCTACAGCCGGTCAATGTCGATAGACTCAAGAGGTTCCATGGTTAAAAACATAAAAATCAAAAGAAAAGAACAAAAGCCCCTCAAGTTGAAAACTGAGAAAGGGTAGCCTTGCTAAAACTGGGTGCCTCGTCAGGGTGACAACCGAAAAAAGGCACCCTGGGGAAAAATTTGAGGCTTGAGAGAAAATGGCCAATCAAGAAAACCCGAGAGGGCTGATTGGTAACAAGAGTTTGATGGTGTTAAGACCTACCCTGAGATTAGATGTAGTTTTGCATTGTAAATCTATGCTAAATGATGATCATGTATGGTAAAATCATATCAAAATGTACACAATTTTGCAGAAAGGAATACAACAGAAATCATTCAACTTTAATGTTCATTATTTTCTAGTTCTTTTATAAAAAGAAAAACATCGTTTATTATAGAATGCATGTAAATCTAAACTATACTGTATTACTGCTCTCGCCAGCCAGGTGTCTAAGTCGATGAGTCCTGTTGTCAATTGTAGGGCTAAGCACCCATCTCTTGTAGGCACTAGTGGAAATAGTGGAGCAATCCCCAAATGAGGGTATAATGGTCTTCACCGGCAGCCTTGCCCAGAAACTATGATATCTAGAAGTAAAGGCTAAAGATAAGAAGCCGCCCTAAAAAGACAAAGGGAGCCTTACAACATTTTGAGTCATCCTGAACTGTTGGGTACAGCGGGCAACAATGTAAAAGGTGGCCTTATGAACCATGCACAATGGGATACCCCTGAAGAGCCATCGGTGGTCACAGCAGAAAGAGGGAGCCAAGCGCTCATAAAACTGATATCCTCGTCTGCCACCACACTAAACCTACCAACATCCTCATCGAGAGATGTGAATGCATATAACCGCTGTCTGGGAAGAAAATACTTCAATGAATACTGGCCGATCATCCTGAGAGGGGGCTTTGATAGCAGCTTCAGCTTCTCTTGCAGCCATACCTAAAAAAATAATAAATAAAGATAGAAAAAAAACAATAAATAAAAAAAGGGGAAAAAAACCACTGGAATGGGTAAGGTCCACTCCAGGAAAAAATAAGACATAGGGTTATGTGAAAATCCGAAAGGACGCATTCCCCGCTAAGAAAAGCTAGTATGAAAATCCACAAGGGACGCACTACCTTTTAAAGAATAATGTACCTGGAGTAGTAAGGGACTCCCAGTGAAGACAACATAAGGATCGGCACAAATAGAATGCAAGCTAAGAATCATCTCAGCCAAAATCAAGGGGAATGGGGTTAACCCGCGGTTGATGCAGTCTACTATCCCAAACAACTGAAAGTCTCTAGTCAACTCTTTAGAAGTCACCGTCAGAAAGCTAGAAAGGCAAAATAGTAGGACAATGCTGGCCTGATAGGTAGACATGTGGGAAAAGTCCTCTAATGCCTCGACCAACGGCTCTAGGGAAAAAGCGGTCCCCTGAGTGGCCAGTCTAGTGGTGACTGAGGAAGAAATGCCTAAGGCCAATGCAATATCCCTCGCACAGACAAAACCGCAGATCGAAATACAGGGTGGTGTGCCAAGTGTAAGCCTCGCTTTGATAATTGCAGCAAATTCTTCAGGTAAGGGGCACAATTCTTGGTAAGGAAATCGGAAGACGTGGAAATGAGGGTCCCAGAAGCGGACTGCAGCTAATAGAAGGTTCTGGTCCACTCTAACTCACCCCAGAAATCTCATACCAGAATAGGGGGTTAAAGTGGTATTTTCCCAAGTTCGGGGATCATCGAGAACTCGGTACATCTTATTAAGGACAGGGGATGACATTTTCGAAAGTTTCGGGGAAAAAATTAAATATAAATGGAAAAGGAAAAGAGAAAAGAAGGAAAAAACCTGGAAGAGGGAGCTCTAGTTGGAGTTGTAGACACCGGGTCCCAAGGCAGTCTAAGGTCAGGATTACCCAATGATGAAAATGATTGCTTGTTCGCAGGCAAAGATCTTAGAACTGATGTTTTCCTTGTCGAGGCTGTTTGTGACGCGCGCCGGATCCCCGCAGCCACCCATGGGACCGCCCGCTTGAGGGCAATCGGGGCATTTGTGGGTCCGTCAACAGCTTGCAATAAATCGCAAGTGCGTCTATGTTGGGCAACAAGGAGGTTTCATGGAGTCACCACCTAATAGAACATTGGGAAAGTTTCTCTCGCCTCGGAGAGCCTAAGACTGCGCTTAGTATCCATTTTGGGCCAACCAAAGGGGTCTTGGAGGGTGAACCTCTCGCCCTAAGGAGCCTAGGATTAACGCCAAAGTCTCGTGACACAAGAGGTGTCTTAGAGGGTAAACCTCTCGCCTCTTTGAGCCTAAAGACCAGGGCTGGGTTCGGGATTTCTCATCTATTTCTACCTCGATTATTTTTATGATCAAATTTTAATTATCATTGATTCGCTCTCTCTCCACACGATGCAATTGATTGATGGCGCATTTATTCATATTTGAAAAGCTATAAATGAGCGAATAAATAGTGAAAGCAATAAATTACAATAATACAAGGAGCAGAATACAACTCCCTCTCATAAATGTGCGATACATACACGAAACGGGGCATTGCTTATTTTGAGGACTTTGGTCCTCGCATGCATCATTATTAAAATTGGATGTTTCTGTTGTAATGATTTTTATTGGATAAAAATAGGACATTGGGTCCTTAAGTTTATGAAAACCTCATTTTATTGAATATAAAACATTTATCAATTTTTATACTTAACGAGATACAAAAAGGGTATATCCATGTACATAAAATAATTAATGAATAAACAAATGAAGGAAATAACCAAGAAAGTTAGAAAACTAAACCGGACGAAATCCTCCCAGTGTGGTAGATAGCCCCTCAAGCTCAGGATAATCTAAGAAAACAGTATGTGCTCACAGAAAGTTAAAAGATGTCAATATATAAAAACTCAACATAAATAAAGTCAAAAGGACTTGAAAGAGATATGAAAGATTTGAAAACGTGGAGACAGGACCTAGCGACGGCCTCTGTTTGGTGATCGACGGGCGTCAGTCAAACTGACCGACATGTCCGTCGCTCACTCAAGAGGGGGGCGTCTGTGAGTGGGGTGACCCCTCAAAACATTGACTTTGGAATCAAAACCCAAAGAAAACTAATTAATTTTAGTTCCTTTTTAATGGTTTGATCCTTAAGTTGAAAGAGATTTCTTGATAAATGTGTTTGCTGGAAGAGAGAGAAAATGTGCTTGAATTTTGGCAGAGTTTCCCCTCTTGAAAATTTTTGGAACCCTTTTTAAGAGAAAATCCGAAGCTTTTATAAGCCAGGAACGACCGACGGGCGTCGGTGTATAGAGACGGGCGTCGGAAGAATCCTTCTGACACAAGGATTCATCCAATGGCCTTGCCATCTCCACCGACGGGCATCGGAAAGGTTGCGTGCTCCGGGAAATCAGGCGGCGTGCTCAGAAAGAGGCGGTGCCTTCTAATGTGTGTCAAAAAATACCACAAGCCGTCTGTGACCCTAAGCGACGGGTCGGCCTCTCACAGACGGGCTGGCCGTCTGTGGAGGAAAATATACTTTTGACTCATAAATTCCCTATTTTCTCCCCCTCTGCCTAATGAAAGGTAAAAAGACTCATTTCTCGTGGAGCATGGGACTAAAACCTCCAAATCCAAACCATTTATACAGGCTCGGATACTGAGTTCATCATAGGGTAATCTTTGATCCGTACCGCTCCGGGACATGGTGCTTACAGTTGCCCCCAGTTTTGGGGAAACTAGTGCGCCAGCGCCTAAATAAGCCAAAACTTAGAGAAAGGACAGAAAGAAAGAAGGCGTACCTGCGGCGGTTCTTACCTTCCGTGCCTTTTGCCGGGTAGACCTCGTCTCGGTCTGTTCGGCGATGCGAAGATATCCCTATCGGTCTCGTCTCGACCTGTAGGTGTTGGTGAGACGTAGCATTCTCTAGCCACAATCTCGATGTGAAGAGCAGTGTTTCTTTAACTGCAGCTTCGATCTGAAGTTCCCTTGCTAAACCCCATCCGATCTGCAAGGTGCGTAGCACTCTTTGGCTGCCGCGTGAACTATGAGATACCGCACTCTCTGGCTACAATCTCGATTTGGTGAAGAATGGTGTTTCTCTAACCACAGCTTCGATCTGGAGTTCCCTTGCTAACCCCCATCCAATCTGCAAGGTGCGTAGCACTCTCTGGCTGCCGCGTGAAATGTGAGATGCGGCACTCTCTGGCTATAATCTCGATTTGGTGAAGAGTGGTGTTTCTCTAACCACAGCTTCGATCTGGAGTTCCCTTGCTAACCCCCATCCGATCTGCAAGGTGCGTAGCACTCTCTGGCTACCGCGTGAACTGTGAGATGCGGCACTCTCTGGCTACAATCTCGATTTGGTGAAGAGGAGGAGACCTCGCCGGGTTCCTCGTTCCAAAAAGATATGAATCTTAGGCGCCCTTGTTCGGACTTTTAATCGATGCCTGTGTTCGGATCGATGTTTCTCTGTACCTGTGTGATAAAAGGTTTTGTTAGTTCATGTTTGAGTTGTTATCTTTTAACCTGTCTATTAATGGCGTGATTTTGCTTTATCTGCTATGCCATGTTTCATTTATATTCTTTTTTATTGAGTTGTCATTCATCATTTTTCATCATTTTTTTTTGTTTTGGAATATGAGTAAATGTGAAAACATATATTCATCTGTAATATGAATGAATCATAAATAACTGCATAAATGCATAAAATTGAAAACAAAAGTTTTTCACTAGAAATATCTACAATGTATATACAAAGTGAAAATGTACAAAAATACAAAAAAATGACTCCCTGAATATCAGAGGGGTGTGTAGTCAGAGGGCTCATCGGGATCCTCATCATCTGATATGTGTACTGTCCCTGGCGGAGGCATAACTGGCTGTACCGGAGGTGGAGGCTGAGCCGTGGAGGGTCCTGCCCCAGTATCGTGGGTTTGCCTGAATCGGATCTGAGCATAACCATCCAAGAAGGGCTGGGTGCAAGTCCTCATGAACCCTAAGGTCTCTGAAACTGTGCCTCCCAACTTCTTGAACGCCTGGCTCATCTGAATGGTCTGCTTGCTGGCGGCCTTCCTCATCTGCTCTAGGCGCTACTCTGTCTACTCTCTGAACTCCCTCATGGTCTGAGACAAGGGTGGGAGGATCCCCTCTATCGCCTGGACCCGGGATCTCAGAGAGTCGAGTGACTCGTCGATCATCTGTAGGGTCACATCAACCCTCTGAGATGCCTGGACCTGAGACGCCCTCAAATCATGAGCGAGCTGCTGCCTAAGCTCCCTCTGACCCTGGGCAACCTGGTCGATCAGCCTCACCTGGTCATCTCTAAAGGCCTCTGTGACCCGAGCCTGCTCCCGTGTTGTGTGCTCGATGTAACCGGCCTGCTCCTGGGCTAACCGCTCTATCAACTGGGACTGCTCCTGAATAGCAGCCTGCTGGCGGTCTAACCTTTCGTGTATAGCTCTATCCCTCGCATCCTATCATCTCTCTAGGGTTGTGAACATAGACGTGAGGAGCTGAGAGAAGTCAGGCTGTGCTGGCTGTTGCGGTGCTGGCTCTGGCAGCGGTGCCGTGGAGGTGGATGCCCCTGGGTCGCCTCGAAAATATGGGTGATACCTCTCAGGGGGCCCGTGGGTAGTCCTCTGTACCCTGATACTCGGCGACAGGATGGGAGTCGGCGCTCTGGATGCCGGTGAAGCAGCAAAGAGCTCATCCATAGTGAACTCCATGTCGAAATTCGACGGAGTCCTGGGCAGCTCCTGCTGTGGTGGCAGTGGCACTGTCTGAGGCTGGGGCTGGGGAGGTTGCGGAGGCTGCTGCTCTAGCTCGGGCTGGGGCTGTGGAGGCTGATGCTCCGGCTGAGGAGGCTGCTGCTATGGCTCTGGCTCTGGGTGAGGAGGCTGCTGCTCTGGCTGCCCCGGGTGCTCTGGATCTGGACCCAAAGGTGGAAGTGAGAACATCCGCCTGGTCTTGTGGATGGACAGTACTCTGTACGCCTCTGCCTGCCCTGATATCTGCGAGATCATCCCCATCTGCACTGCGGCGGCAGCATCCATATGTATCCCCTCATCCAGGGGTCCTCTCAGCCTGTCTGGGGCAACTCCCAACCTCAAAAGCAACCTAGTGATGACTCCTCCCACTATCACCACCGGTGTCAATCCTCTACCAACTCTGACCAAGTTAGCCAAGATCTCATGGCTAATGTTGAGGCGCTGGCCTGCCACCATAGCCCAGAGGCTCCAGATCTCGGCCGCATTAAGCGACCCCTGATTACCAGCTCGACCAAGGTACGAACTGGATAGCACTATGTGCAAGTACCGGAGTGCCTGAGACACTAGTACGGTGTTCTTCACTGTATCATGATCATACAACACTCCCGGTAGGGCAATGGCCGCCCAGTGGGCGCGTCTCACGGTTCGCCGTGGGATCTTGACCACCTCCTCTATGGGGAGCCCTATGGCCTGTGCGAACCTCTGCTTGGTAATACTGTAATGCTGGCCATCAAACCATAACTGGAACTCCCCTGGCTCGGTATCTGACCTCTGAAAACCGCCATAGCGGAGGGTGGCTAGGACCTGGCGAGTAGCCTCTGGAAAAGTCTTGAAAGCGGGGTCAAGGAACTCTGTCCACCCGGCGCCCTCGACAAGCATATCAAACTCTGGGGCCATCCCTAGGGTCTCTAGGAAGGGCCGGGACACGAAGTGGCTAGCCCGAATCTCCACCTGAGCCAACGCTCTATATCTCTGAGCTGACTCATCGTCCATCCAACCCGGAACTACGACCTCGGGCTGGGCCTGCGGTGCTCTGCGTCTAGGAGGCATCCTGCAAAAGAAAAATTAGATGGCAAAAATTTGACAAAACCGACATTATTAGACTTATTTTCAAGGTGAAAGCCTATTCAGGCCTCACCAGGGCAATGGCGGCCCGAAAATGAGGTAAAAAACCGATAATAAATAAAAAGGGACGAATGTCCTGTCAAAGGAAGTTGCCCAACATGCTTCGCACATATTAAAACAAAAGAAACACGCAATAGGCATGGAAATATTTAAAGCGAATAAAAAAATGGGCTTTCGAGACCCCAAGGCATGCATTATACACAAAAATATTCAATTTTAGAATAAAAAATAAAAATTTGGGCAGCACCCCGGCAAGGGTGTGCCAAACCTCCTGCATAAAAAGGCATCAAACTAGGCCTCAGGCCTCAACAACAATATATGTATAAGAATGGGACGAACCCCGGCAAGAGTGTGTCCCCAGCAACACAAAATAATGGCCTTAGGCCTCAACAACACCGAATAATACGCTAGAAAGCATATTTCTAAAGCAACAAAGGTATAGAAAAATTTTATTCCTATGTGATCATGCACAGGTTCAGATTAATTGCACCACAAAAATAATAAAGAAATAAATAAATAAAGAAAACGGGAAGCATTCTCCCTAAATTTTTACGGCATCTAAAGCATCCTAAGCATTCCGAAGACTAAAGGAAGAAAAAAAAATTAAATTGAACTAATAAAAAAGTAGTTATTTTACTTACTTGTAATCGCGAGGAGTATAGAAAAACTGAGGAAAAAATGAATGTCCAAGCGTCCGGTGAGTAGAGAACGCAAAAAGATGAAGAAATTGCAAAGAAAATGAGAAAAAAGGCTTGAAAATGCAGAAAAAACGCTTAAAGAACCCTTTTTGAGAGGAAGAGTGAAAGTGACAGCGCCGCTGGTCCGTCTGTCACTCGCCCTTATATAGAGTTTCGTGACCGAAGGGCTGGGCGTCTGTAGGAGCGACCGACGGGCTGGCCGTCTGTCTCTCAATAAATGCGAATTAATGCGCGTGATGAATGCAATGCTGACGTATGCGTCTGCTAGGTGGATCTTTACCGACGGGCAGGCCGTCTCTTAGGAGAGGCGGGTAGGCCGTCGGTGACACCTTCCTATAAATTCTTACAAAATTTTGCTCCTCTTGTGTCTCTTCATTTTCCAACATCTTGAGCCTTTTATTCTTCTCAGAATGTCTACCTCTCTAACCCAAAGAATGCACCGTATCTTAGATGACAAGCACACTTGGGAAGAAGGCGCCCTTTCCTCTCTGTCTGGGCTAAAATACCTGTGTCGGGTCAAAATTGATCAGAACCTTCTTCTAGCGGCGACCCACTTCTGGAACCCCCAGTTTCACGTCTTTCGGTTCACTTACTAGGAATTGTGTCCTTTGCCTGAAGAGTTAGCTGCCATTCTTGGAGCCTGGTTCCCTCCTAGCGCTCTGCCCTGCGTCCCCCGTTGCGGCCTACTCCAAACTCGGGACATAGCTATGGCTCTCGGCATACCTTCTTCTGAGGCCGTCCGGCTAATTTCTCCGGGCTCTTCCTTTGCCCTAGGGCCACTGATCGAGGCTCTGGATCAGTTCACTGACATCCCCACTTACCGGGTAAGCACCGCATTTTTGTTTTGCATGGTGAACTTCTTCACTGTTGTCCTAGGGGGTCTGACAGGTGACCCTCGCTTGTTCGGAGTTTTGAGCGACTTTCACCTGGGATTATCACCCTTACCACTTATTCTGGCTGAGACCATTCTGGGCTTGGACGCTGTGAGCTCTGGATCCACTACTACTTTTACCGGCAGCCCCTTATTGTTCCAGGTACGTCATTATTTTAAAGGTAGTGTGTCTCTTTTGGATTTTCACACTAGCTTTTCTTAGCGGGAGGTGCGTCCTTTCGGATTTTCACACAACCCTGTGCCTTATTTTTGCCTGAAGTAAACCCTACTTACTCCAGCAGCTTTTTTTTTCTTTTCTTTTCTTCTTTTTTTTATTTTTATTTTTCTTTTTTTTTTAGATTTGGCTGCAAGAGAAACTGAGGATGCTGTCTGAGCCACCTCCTCGAGTTATCCCACAGTACTCGCCGAGCCATTTCCTTCCGCGTCGACGACTGTATGGGTGTGCCACTGCTGGTGAAGGCATTACCAGATTTGGCGAGTTGTCAGATGATGATATCAGTTTCACGTCTTCCTGGCTTCCACTGTCTCATGTGGTCATTGATGGGCCATCGGGGTGTGTTCCCCTCTGTGGGCTTCGTCGAGCCACCTTCTACATCACTTCTCGATGTACGCATCAGCTCGGGATGACCCAGGATGTGGTGAGGTTTCCCTTATCTTTTCGGGGAGGAGCTCTTTCGGCTGCGTTCGCCTCAAGGTATCATGAGCTGTGGAGTAAACTACCAGTGAAGACTGTTATTCCGAGGTTCGGCAATCATTCTGTGTCTTCAACTAGCGAATACAAGAAGTGGATCCTTAGACCAGCATCTGATAACAGGACACGAGGGCTCAAGCATCTGGTCGGCGAGAGCAGCAGCAGGACTTAGCTTAGCTTACATATGTGTTTCTTTTAGTGTTACATTTCTTTTTAATGCAGAACTAGAAAATGACAAAAATGAAAAGAATAATATTCACTCTATTTCACGAAATTGTGTACATTTCCATATAATTTCAGCATACATGATCAGTTTTGACATTTACTCAACCGCGTATGCCCTATTAATACATGAACCCAAATTTTAACAGCATCAACACCTGTTACCAATCGGCCCTCTCGGGTTTTCACGATCGGACATTTTCTCTTGTGCCTCTAATTTTTGCACAGGATGCCTTTTTTCGGTTTTCACCCTGTCAAGGCGCCCAATTTTAGCACGGCCGCCTTTTTTCGGTTTTCGACCTGCAGGGCATTTTATTCTCTTCTTTTTATTTTGGTCTTTAGCCCTGGAACCTTTTGAGTCTGTTGACATTGATCGGTTCTTTGAATTCATTTCCATCACTATCCGACAAGATTGCAGCTCCTTTGCACAACAGCTTTTTAAGGATATACGGCCCCTCCCAGGTTGGTCTGAATTTCCCTCTGATATCTGGTATGCCTGGCCTCATTTGCTTGAACACTAAGTCCCCTTCTTTCAGCCGATGCTTTCTCACCTTCTTCCCGAAAGTCCTGGCCAATCTCTTCTGGTAAATCTGATTATGATAATAAGCTCTCAGCCTACTCTCGTCCAGCAAGTTTAAGTGCTGTAGCCTCTGTCGTGCCCATTCGGCCTCCGAAATTTGGGCTTCCATGACCACTCTCAGCGACTTGAGCTCTATCTCAATTGGTAATACTGCTTCCGTCCCGTATACCAGGGAAAATGGTGTAGCACCCGTAGATGTCCTTACCGTTGTCCTATATCCCCACAGGGCGAAGGGTAGCTTTTCAGCCCAGTCTTTATAGGTTTGGACCATCTTGGATAGGATCTTCTTCATATTTTTATTAGCGGCCTCTACTGCTCCATTTGCTTGTGGTCAGTAGGGAGATGATTTATGATGTTCAACACCATACTTCTCGAGGAGCTTCCTGGTTTCCCCCATGAACTGCACCCCATTGTCAGACACTATGTGGTGAGGGAGGCCATATCTGCAGATCAGATTCCTCTCTATGAACTTGGCCATATCGCCTCTACCCATTTGGTAAAATAGTTAATTGCGACTATGATGTATCTGTGCCCATTGGATGTCGTAGGGCGAATCTCTCCAATGATATCCATCCCCCAAGCAGCGAAAGGCCAAGGTGATGTCAGATTGTGTAGTTCTGATACTAGTAGGTGTCTCAAGTCTGCGTATTGTTGGCACAACTGGCATTGTTTGACATATTTCGAGCAGTCATTGTCTATCGTAAGCCAATAAAAGCCTTGTCTCATGATCTTCTTAGCCAGGGTCAAACCATTTATGTGAGCCCCACAGACGCCTGCAAGGGTCTCCTCCATCACTTTGCGGGCTTCTTTTTCATTCAAGCACCTGAGCTGAATCCCGTCTGACTGTCTTTTGTACAACACCCCTTCGAAGGATATGAATTGAGTAGATAGTTTCTGGATCATCCTCTGGTCTTTCTCAGTAGCTTCCTATGGAAACCTATTGTTTTCCAAGTAATTCATAATGTCAAAGTACCATGGTTTCCCATCCGCCACTTCTACTTCCATTATAGGCTTGATCTCAAAGCTGGGCTTGTCAAAACTCAAAATTAGTACTGGCTTCATATCTACTCCTTCAGGATTATCCCATATTGACACTAAGGTTGCCAACGCATCAGCTAGACGATTCTCATCTCTCGGCACGAAGTGGAAAGTGTAGGTTTCAAACTGCCCACATACCTCTTTTAAATATTCAACATAGGGTACCAGCCGCTCTTCTTTTACAGCCCACTCACCTCGGATCTGGTTAATCACCAAGGATGAGTCACCAAAGACTTCTACATTCTTTGCCCCCAATGCAGCTAAAGCTTCCAACCCGAAAGTGCATACTTCATATTCGGCTACATTGTTGGTTGCCTTGTACCTCAGCTTCTTGGCTAGGGGGAGCTTCTCACTATCTAGGGTTGTCAAAATAATTCCAACTCCGGCCCCTCTGTTATTCACTGCCGCATCGAAGTGTAACTGCCATCCTTGGACAGAAATCGCGACTATACTCTCATCCGGAAAGGTGAACTCGGGAGTGTCTCCTTGAATAGGATGCTCAGCAAGAAATTCGGCTATGGCTCGCCCCTTAATAGTTTTGCGAGTGATGTATTACACATCAAACTCCTGTAGCAAGAGCAGCCACCTCCCCATCTTACCAAGCAAAGATGGCGCTTCCTGCAAATATCTTAACGGATTCTGCTTGGTTACTGCCTGAACTTTGTATGAGTGGAAGTAATGTCTCAGTTTCTTTGATGCCCAAATTACTGCGAGGCAGATTTTCTCTACTTCAGCATATTTTATTTCATAAGCCAGGAACTTCTTACTGAGGTAATAAATTGCGAATTCTACCCCAAATTCATCCTCTTGAGCCATCATGGCGCCCACAAAACTGCCCTCTACTGCCAGATACAGGATAAGCGGTTTGATCAATTGCGGAGGCCTTAGCACTGGCGGATTCAACAGATATTCCCTGATGCTATCAAAGGCTTTCTGGCAGTCTTCATTCCAGACCACAGGTTGATTCTTTCTAAGCAGTTTAAAAATAGGCTCGCATATTGAAGTGAGCTTGGCAATAAATCGGCTGACATACTGCAGCTTGCCCAGGAAGCTCCTTACATCCTTTTCCTTTTGTGGCAAGGGCATCTCTCTTATGGCTTTCACCTTGTCCGGGTCAATTTCTATTCCCCTCTGGCTGACGACATGTCCCAATAGTTTTCCTGAAGTCACTCCGAAAATGCACTTCTTGGGGTTAAGCCGCAGATTGTACTTATCAATCCTGGTGAAGAACTTCTCTAGAGCTTCAAAGTGGCCCTCCCGGGTGGCTGATTTGACCATCATGTCATTGACATACACCTCTACCTCCTTGTGGATCAGGTCGCTTAGAATCTTGGTCGCCATCCTCTGGTATATGGCCCCTGCATTTTTCAGGCCAAAAGGCATGACTCGGTAGGCATAGGTCCCCCATTCTATGATGAAAGTGGTCTTAACCCGGTCAGCTATTTTGTTCAGGATCTGGTTGTAGCCCACATAACCATCTCCAAAGCTGTACATCGCGCAGTTTGCGGCACTGTCTATCAACACATCGACATGAGGTAGTGGAAAATCATCTTTAGGGCAGGCCTTGTTCAGATCTCGATAATCCACACATACCCTGACTTTCCCGTTCTTCTTCGCTACAGGGACCACGTTTGCCAACCATGTAGGATACTGCACTTCAACAAGGAATTTGGCCTCAATCTGTTGCCAAATCTCCTCCTTGACCTTGTCTGCCCATTCTGGCCTGAGCCTTCTCAACTTCTGTTTCACAGATTTATGGTCTGGATAAGTCGGGATAGCATGTTCTGCTACGTCTCAGTAGATTCCTGGCATGTCCTCATAGGTCCAGGCAAAGACTTTTTCATGTTTTCTTATTATTTTCTCAAAATATTTTCTCTCATCAGGAGTTATATTTGATGCTATTAGAATTTCATTCGGATTTTCCGAGGTTCCAAGATTAAAAGGCGTTGTATCAGTGGAATCGATGTCAAAAATTGATGGAATATGATCATGTTCATGCATGTTGAAATTATTAGAAACATCGCACAAGTAAGAGAAATCATTTGCCTTATTAATAATATTATAATTGTCATTTACATCATAAAAAAGTTCTGGAATAAAAAGACAATCTAAGCTAGAGTCTTCTTCTGCCTCCCTAAAGGTCGATGCTGCTGCAGCTTGTTCATTGGCTTCCTGATTTAGCAGAGGCCCTTCAGGTATGTCTGAGGAAATCTCCAAATCCCCCATCTTCAATTCTATTTCTGCTATCTTCTCTTTCCCTTTCATCCTGGCAGGTAACATCTTCTCGGTGATAACCTCTTCAAGCTCGCATCTGTCCCGAGTAATACACTGAGTCATGACCTCTTCATCCCAGAAGTTCTCAGCGGTCTTGATAACCCCGACATCCCAGTTAAATACATCATTAAAGATCTCAAATCCGGGGACAATTCTCCCCTTCACCCATTGCGGCTCATCTTCGCCAGTATAAGCGCATACTGAGGATGCTGGTACAAAGCTTTCTGAAATATGAGGGATCTTATCCACCGCTTTCTTCTTGCCAAAGCCGCCTCTGTACCCCAGACCCTTTCGATTCTTCTGACCTTGAGTGGTGATCACAGACTGCAGCCCTTGAGAGTTTCTACCCAAACCAGCCCCAGGGAGATAATGCATCTTTTTCATCATATTAACCACAGCCAGGTTATCCACCGACCCGTGCTCTTCTGTTATCATGGACACGTGGAAGCCACTAAATGGCTGATTAGTAATTTCAAGCGCTGAGACCTGATTCTCCCTGGCTGCCTTGATAGTCACCACCTCCCCTTCATGTGGGAACTTTATAATTTGATGCAGCGTGGATGGCACTCCTCCTAACTTGTGAAACCAGGGTCTCCCGAGCAGGGCTGAGAAGTTAGCTGGAATGGGCAGAACCACAAATTCTACTTCCACCTCAATGGGTCCTATCTTGATCTGCATCTTGAATGTTCCCGAGGCTTGCCTCCTTGAATTATCATAGGCTGTGATAGTCAGATCTGATCCACTATCCTCACTTAAACCAAAAGCCTGAAGAGCTATCAGAGGGTACACATTGATGGAAGACCCATCGTCCACCATAACGCAAGCGGTGTGCTTATCGTTAATCTGTGCTTTGATGTACAGGGGTCGGTTATGATTGCGGCCCTCGACCGGTAGGTCGGCGTCAGAAAAAACCAATCTCTCCTCCAATCCTCCCTTAACTAGACCCAAAAGCTCTGATGGGGAAATTGTGGTGGCAATAGTGGTCTCAACCAAAGCCTCTACTACCTTCTGCCTATGAGAAGGGGACTGCCTCAAGAGATCCCAGATGGATATTTGAGCTGCAGTCTTCTTCAACTGCTTAACAATCTGATTCTCCTCTGGCTCTTTTTCCGTTAGCGTCTACGCTGGTTCCGGTACCCTCGTAATCTTAGGGACCACTCTCCCACTTCTTGTCACGGCCCCTATCTCTTCTTCATCCTCATCAGATCTCCACAAATCAGGGTTCATCTTTTCTTCCTCTTCGGCCTCTCCACCGCTCTCGCTGCTTGACCAACAATCAAGGGTCGCCACAACTGCTCTCTCCTTTCTATCCTCGGAACAAGCAGCAGTAATACTCTTGCTCCCATATAGATCCTGCAGCACGTACCACTCTGGCAAGCTAGATCCGATCATAAACACTGGTGGTGGCACGGCGTTATAACTAGGCTTCTTCTCAGGGTCAGAAATTTGCTTGCTATCAATCAGGTCTTGAATGGAGTGCCGCAGCGCTTTACACTTGTCTGTTAGATGGCCTGAGTGTTGATGAAATTCACAGAATTCATTATCCTTATACCCAGGCTTCCTTTGTGTCATAGCAGGACTAGGAGCTAAGGGTTGCAATTTTCCTTCCTTCATCAACCTTCTCAAGACCCAAGACAGTGGTCTTCCTAAGTTTGAAAACTTCCTCTGGGTAGTTGCTTCAGTAGCAGACACCTCAACTGTTCTTCTGGTGCTACCACTGGGACCAGCTGGCCTACTAATTCCTTGACCGGTGTTAGCCCTTTTTGCAAAATCATCATTATTAGCTTTCCGAGCCTAGAACTCTCCCTTCGCTTCAATGGCTATATCCTTGAGAGACTCCCAGTCCTTCAACCCTTTTATCTTCAAACCATTCTTCAAGTACGTGCTCGCATTCTTGATAAACAGACGGATCTGGTCTTGGGTGTCTGACTTTCTCCGCATTTCCATTACTCGGTTTTGCCAGCGAGTGATATAATCATGGAAAGATTCCCTGGCCTTCTGCTGGAGCAGTTCAAGATCTTTAAGAGTCACCTCCATCCTGGTGTTGCAGTCATACTGTCTCAAGAACTCCTCCGTGAGCAGATCCCAATCTTCTTTAGTCCGGCGATGGAGACTATGATACCAGTCGATGGCATGAGCGGTCAGACTCAGACAAAAGTATTCTACCTTCTGCTTCTTAGACAACGTGGTCCCTTTTATGATCAAAGAGTATTGCTTCACATTAGCAGTCGGGTCAGAAGTACCATCAAATTTCGGCACGTCTGGCATCTTGAAGTTGTAAGGAATCGGGTCTTCTGCCCTTGATTCCTTGTCCTCTGGATTCATCCCCTGACCTCTACTCAGCATACGGGCCATGGCTTTAAACCTTTCTTCCATCTTCTTTAGAATGAACTCATTAGTCTGAGGTGCCTTCCCTCTCTCAGATTCAATGCTCATCTTGTCATCTTCGATATCCCTATCATCATTAATCCTCAGGGCTGGTCTTCTTCTCTGCTCTCCCGAATCTACCGACCTCAGCTTTATTGGCGGCGGCCGAACGGGCTCTTCTCGTCTCTCAGCTCTTTCTTCCTCTTGCTCATTCTGCCTCACGGGAGGAGGGGGTGGTGGATTCTGCGGAGCATTCTGTTATGCCAGAGCAGTCAACATATTCATCATTCTGCCCTCAAATTCCTCAAATCGTCGGCCCACTTCTTCCACAATCATGGCCCTAGTGGCATCATCCCCTCTAGGCGAGTTTGCCATCTCAGATACAGTACAGCTGACTTCTGGCAAAATTTTTGGTAGGCCCTCTCTATCTGACAGTTCAGAAGCAGGAACTCGGATCAATCGTCCAGTAGGTGATCTAGTTAACCTGGGCAGATCTATGATGGCTGCAGGGACAAGGCGTTAGATATGATGCATGAAATGCAGGTGTAATGCATGGTCATGATATGCAACATTCACAGAGCACAAGCAAGCAAGTAGGTCCTTCCACCCTTATTTCTCCCACACACGTGGTCGTGTAGTCTCTTTCCTAGGCGGGATTAGCCCAAGGGTCAACGAGGGACCCAATGGACACGCATGGTGCACGGTGAAAAACCGGCAGCATGACACTCCTATGCTAATGTACAAGTGGATGGATAGTGATCGTCATGTATTTAGACGTTCCACAAATTTCGACATGGCCCTACCGGGGCATGAAAGCCTTACCAAGCGAGACATCTGGACTCACCCAATACATGAGGATCCATACAGCAAGCATGGAATTAGGGTTCATATCACCTATGGGAAGTAACTAAGGCCATTACATGAGCTTTGGACAAGGGAGATATTTCTTTAAGGCTACCCAAGCATGATCCCTGCCGACAGGTCTAGCTCATCACGAGCATAACGACCGATCGGGTCATCATTTTGATATACCATTGAGGTACGAGGCTTGGGCTGGTGATTATCCTTAACACTTTCCCAAATTGAGTGAAAATGGGGTCGTGGTTCAGAAACGCACCGGGGCTAATAGAGGGACCAAACTAGCATATTCTAAAGCTCTAATGAGATGTAATGCGAATTTTGAGAGAAAGCAAATTTATGAATTAAATTTTAACCATAAATGTTAAATGAGGTATTTTCAAATTGAAATCTCAAACCATATCGCCCCCAGCGGAGTCGCCACTGTGACGCGCGCCGGATCCCCGCGGCCCCCCATGGGACCGCCCGCTTGAGGGCGATCGGGGCATTTGTGGGTCCGTTGACAGCTTGCAATAAATCGCAAGTGTGTCTATGTTGGGCAACAAGGAGGTTTCATGGAGTCGCCACCCAATAGAACATTGGGAAAGTTTTTCTCGCCCTAAGGAGCCTAGGATTAACGCCAAAGTCTCGTGACACAAGAGGTGTCTTGGAGGGTAAACCTCTCGCCTCTTTGAGCCCAAAGACCAGATCTGGGTTCGGGATTTCTCATCTATTTCTACCTCAATTATTTTTATGATCAAATTTTAATTATCATTGATTCGCTCTCTCTCCACACGATGCAATTGATGGAAGGCGCATTTATTCATATTTGAAAAGCCGTAAATGAGTGAATAAATAGTGAAAGCAATAAATTACAATAATACAAGGAGCGAAATACAACTCCCTCTCATAAATGTGCGATACATACACGAAACGGGGCATTGCTTATTTTGAGGACTTTGGTCCTCGCATGCATCATTATTAAAATTGGATGTTTCTGTTGTAATGATTTTTATTGGATAAAAATAGGACATTGGGTCCTTAAGTTTATGAAAACCTCATTTTATTAAATATAAAACATTTATCAATTTTTATACTTAACGAGATACAAAAAGGGTATATCCATGTACATAAAATAATTAATGAATAAACAAATGAAGGAAATAACCAAGAAAGTTAGAAAACTAAACCGAACGAAATCCTCCGAGTGTGGTAGATAGCCCCTCAAGCTCAGGATAATCCAAGAAAACAGTATGTGCTCACAGAAAGTTAAAAGATGTCAATATATAAAAACTCAACATAAATAAAGTCAAAAGGACTTGAAAAAGATAGGAAAGATTTGAAAACGTGGAGACAGGACCCAGCGACGGCCTCTGTTGGGTGACTGACGGGCGTCAGTCAAACTGACCGACATGTCCGTCGCTCACTCAAGAGGGGAGCGTCTATGAGTGGGGTGACCGATGGGCGTCGGTGAAGAAGATGACCCGTCGGTCACCACTGTCTCCGAAAATAAACAGTGAAAAACTCTCTTTTGGAGCAAAAACGGGTTTTTATCACAAAATGAGATGAAAAGAGTCAAAATAGAGGAAGATAATAGCAAAAAGTTGAAAGAACAACAAAATAAGGAGCAAAGATGAAATGATATGGAGAATGAGTCTGGAATATTTACCCTCAGATAATGCCTTAATGATATTCTTGATGTTGATTAGAGTCCCGCACGCTCCACGAGAAACAAAGTCGAGGATGGAAAAAAGGAAAATGGATTATTTCCTCCTTAATCAAAACCCAAAGAAAGCTAATTAGTTTTAGTTCCTTTTTAACGGTTTGATCCTTAAGTTGAAAGAGATTTCTTGATAAATGTGTTTGCTGGAAGAGAGAGAAAATGTGCTGGAATTTTGGCAGAGTTTTCGCTCTTGAAAATTTTTGGAACCCTTTTTAAGAGAAAATCCGAAGCTTTTATAAGCCAGGAACGACCGACGGGCATCGGTGTATGGAGACTGGCGTCGAAAGAATCCTTCTGACACAAGGATTCATCCGACGGCCCTGCCATCTCCACTGATGGGCGTCGGAAAGGTTGCGTACTCCGGGAAATCAGGCGGCGTGCTCAGAAAGAGGCGGTGCCTTCCGACGGGCGTCGGAAAATACCACAAGCCATCTGTGACCCTAAACGACGGGCCGGCCTCTCACAGATGGGCTGGCCGTCTGTGGAGGAAAATATACTTTTTGACTCATAAATTCGCTGTTTTCTCCCCCTCTGCCTAATGAAAGGTGAAAAGACTCATTTCTCGTGGAGCATGGGACTAAAACCTCTAAATCCAAACCATTTATACAGGCTCGGATACTGATTTCATCATAGGGTAATCTCTAATCCGGACTGCTTCGGGACACGGTGCCTACACCGTTCCATTTAAATAAAAAATAAAAAAAATAGAAAAATTTTGGATTTTGGAAAAATTTTATTTTATCTTCTAGGGTTTTTGTGGCCTGCCGCTGGAGTGGCTTATGCATCACGCGAGGCATAGCATCTGCGTGCGAGGCGCAATGCCAGTATATGGGAACCCACGCAGCGCAGCACCCGCGTGTGGGCGTGCGCGAGGCCGCACCTCCTGGCTTTCGCGTGTGGCCTACAGACCGCACGTCATTGCTCCAGCATACGGCCTGCAGGTCGCACGTCATTTCTTTCGAGTGCGGCCTGCAGGCCGCACGTCTTTCCTTTTCGCGTGTGGCCTCCAGGCCGTATGTCATTTCTTCCGCGTTTGGCCTCCGCGAGGGAGCCGCACCTCCTAGCTTCCGCTTACAGCCTCCAAGCCGCACCTCGCATTGTTGCGCCCCTGCACCTGCAAAACCTATTTTTAAAAAAATTTTGAGGACCGTTATTTTTACCTTTCAGGGTCTTTTGGGGGGAAGCAAATTGAAAGGGGTTTTTGTCCTTTCTCCTTTTGGGAAAACAGGAAAAATAAAGAGAAAAAATGTGCCATTTGCAGGGGGAGTGTTTTTTCCTGGAAGGAGAATAAGGCTTCTTCCTTAGAGAAAAAAGGAGGCCGACAAGAGCAAAAAAATATCTTCAAAATTCCTAGGAATTTAATTCTTCTTCTTTCTAAAAGTGTTTTGTTCTTGGATTGATCGGAGCAAAGAAAATTAATTTCTTTAGATTGGTCACTCCATCAAAAATCATTTTCTTGAATTTTCTACGTTAAAAATTTAGGTTTTTCTTGAATATTTTTGGTGTTTATCACCGCAAACTTGCCAAGGGGAACGGATTGAGACATCGCTTTCTCCACTCTAAAATTTCTGAGGGTAAACATTCTTGGACCCATTTTTCTCACTACGTCATTTCATTTTATTTTATTTTGCCTTCACTTTTGATATTGGTATTGTTGTGATTATTATTACCAACTTTATCATCCACGTTAATCTTGCCTATATTATTATTGTTATTATTATCAGTGTTATTATCATTAGTTTTCCTTTTAGTTTTATTGGCATTATCCTCATTAATATTTATTTTGTTATTATTATTCTTATTATTATTAGTATTATTATTTTATGTTTTATTTTATATTATTATCATTGTTATTATTATGATTTTCGCTGGGTTACTGTTACTGTTACTGTTGTTATTATTATTTGGATGATTATTATTGTGTTATTATTATTAGTATTATTATTTGTGCTATTAATATTGTGTTATCACTTTTCATCATTATCATTAATACTATTATTATGCATTTGTCATCATATGCTTTTGTTTGTTAGCATTATTATTATTATTATTATTATTATTATTATTATTATTATTATTATTATTATTATTATCATTATTATTATTACTATTGTTGTGTTTTCGGCATGATTGATTTTTCTTTATTTTTATCCTGTCTTTATATTTATGTGTCTAATGTTAGATTTATTACTAATGTCTTTATTATTGTTCTTTTTCATGTTCCAGCAAAACGTGATGTTTACTTGTTTGAGTATCGTCGTGACCACACGGAGGGGTCATGGCGCATAGGAGACCACAACGTTTGGGTGAGACCTTTCCTATCCCCTACTTGTGTGATTGTGTTTTGTTTGTAAATAAAATATTTTTTTATACGCGTGTAAGATAAAAAGTCACAAGAATATTTTTATAACTAAATTGAGATTTTTGCTAAAAAATTAGGACCAATGTCCTTGATTTTAGCCAAAGAATATAAAATATCACAAGCTAAAATAAAAAGTTAAGTTTTCTTAAAAATGGGATCACTAATTCCAGTTTTCAAGCCAACAATCAAAATAACTCTTCGATCCCTCTTTAAATGAGTGTGAAGGAACCAATGTTCCTAAATCAAATAAATATCCCGATTTATGTATGTAATTTTCTGTATTTGACTTTGTTTGCTTGTTTAGATTTATTTTTATATTTATCTTGTGGGCCCTTGTAATCAAATATTTTTGGGGCAACTTTATTTAAGCTTTGCTTTTCATTTGGGGATTGTATTATGTCCCTATTCCTATCTTGTAAATGATGTGCTTTACGTGTTTATTGCTTTGTTTATCACTTTATTTACTGCTTTTCTTTACAGCTTTCTTTTATCGCTTTTTCTTTGATTGTAATGTACCTTTAAATTAAATGCATTAATCACGTGAGATGAGAGATGTAATTTTATAAACCTAAAAACTCATTTATAATTAACCAAGGTATAAATAAGAGTGAAGTTCCGAGAACATTCTTTGGTTTAGACCATAGAGGTTAGATGACCTTTTCCAATTTCTTGTAAATTGGGTGGCAACTCCAAAATACCTCAAAGGTGCCTAAAGATGTCATAAGTCTAGATGAACTCCCCAATGTTCTATTGTATAGGGATTCCAAAATGCCTCATGGTACCCAAGATCAAATGACGCGAACCAATCCCTCAACCCCTAAAAGCGGGCTTATTAAGCGGGCCTTAACGATTCCGGCGCGCGTCACAGTGGCGACTCTACTGGGGACTTTGCTCTGAAAGTGCCTTGGTTAAAATATATAATTGAGTTTTTAAAACTTAAAATTCTATTCGTTTATGAAAATTGCATTGGATCATTTTAGAGCATTAGAATTATGCTAGTTTGTATCCTTATTCTGCCCCAGTGCATTCCCGAAGCACGACCCTATGTTCACTCAATGTAGGAAAGTGTTAAGGATAATCACCAGCCCAAGTGTGACGTGCATCGAACCCTAGTGCACCCCAAATCCCTCTTTTAGAGTGTTCGGGGGAGGTTTATAATAACTTGTAAGGCATTTACAAGGGCGTCTATTTTGGGCAACAAGGAGGTGTTTTGGAGTCGCCACCCAATAGAACATTGGGAAAGGTCATCTAGCCTCACTGAGCCTAAGACAGCGCATGTATGTCTATTTTTGGCAATCAGAGATATTTAGGACACCTCCTTCCAATAGGACATTGGAAGGATCATCTAATCTCGTAAAGCCTAAGACGATACATATACATCTATTTTGGGCAAGCCGGAGATATTTTGGACACCTCGTTCCAATAAAACACTGGAAAGATCATCTAATCTCGTGAAACCTAAGACAAAGCGAATTGGGCCTATTTTGGACAACAAGAGATATTTTGGAGACCCCACCCCAATAGAACATTGAGATGGCCCTCTAACCTCTTTGAGCCTAAGACCAGAGATGGTTCGGGACTTCCCATTTATTCATACCTTAGTTAATTTAAAGTTGAGTTTTTAATTTAACATTTCACTCCTTTTCTCATACAATGTAATGTATTTAATTAAAGCGCAGATCATTCATTTAATAAAAGCGATAAATGAAAGTGGTAAATAGAAGCAAGATTAAAATAAGATAAACAAAAATCCAATAAATTACAAAAAAAACTAGGGGCAAAATACAACTCCCATTGTAAATGAGCAGAAAAGGGGAACATACACAAAGCTGGATGTTCGTTAAGGATGAGGACATCGGTCCTCGCATGCATACTTGCAAAAATAACTTTAAAGTATCAATTTTATTTGATGAGAGAAATATGACATTGGTCCCTATTTTATTAGTGAAAATTCCAATTTAATTAATATAAATACTTAACCATTTTCATATGTTCACGGAATAAAATAATATTTACAATAATAATTCATAAGATAAAAAGGGATAAGGGTAAAAGAATAAACCCGAGTGAAGATTCTCAGATCATTACGGTATCCTCCATTTTTAATAACCCAAAGCCATCAAATAAAGCAACAAAACTTGCAAAAATAAAAAATCATGTTAGTACCACAATTAAGATAAAATAAACATGAAAAATAAACAATGATAAAAATCCATGAAGAATTATCATAAAAATAATGAGGAAAATAAGTGGTAAAAGAAGGGAAGGAAATGAAGGGGGAAAGGCTTAGGGACGGCCTATGGCACGCGAGCGACGGGCGTCCTTGGGCCGACCGATGGGTGGAGGCATAATCCCTGGATGGCCCGTTGCTCGTCTGAGCGACGGCCATCGGTGGAGCTTCTGCCCGTCGGTCGTCTCAGACCTAGAAAAAGAAGAAAATCAAATAGAAAACTTTTTATTTAAAATAAAATGAGATTTTATGGGTAAAATCAATGTGAGATTATTAAATGTAATGGAGATTGGTCCAGAATGTTTACCTGCGGAATATTACCCCTGAAGGTGAATGTTGCGTGATTTCTATTCCTCGAATTCTACAAGGATTGATCAACGATGTGTAGTTTTAGGAGATTTTTGGCCTCAAAAATCTTGTTTTAGAAAACAAATCAAGAAATGAAAATTATTTTTTTCTTTCTTAGTATTTTGATAGCAATTGTGGATGCTAAAAAGGGCTAGATCGGATAGAAATGAATTAGTCTCGTTCTCTCGGATTTGCCTTAATTTGAAAAATAATTGATAAAAATTTGACGAAAAATAAAGGATCGTTAATCTTTTTTATAAAAACTGCTCTCCCAATTAATGAGCCTCCCTCCCCTATTTATAGGTTTAGCAAAAACATTCAAATAAATTCAAATTTGAAATTTATATTTGAAAATAATTTTCGAAATCGAAATCAAAACCGAATGATTTACAGAATATTCTCAAAATCAAATCCAAAATTTTAAAATATTTTGAAATCTTGAAAATATATTTGAAAGGATTTAGGAAATATTTGGAAATCTTCAAATATATTTAAGAAGATATGAAAAATCTGGGGAATCCACCCCAAACCAATGATAGATCAGCGACCGACGGGCATCGGTGATGGGGGTACCCTTGGTCTTTTGGGCGATGGGCTACCCACGAGAGACGGAGACTAAGAGACAGCCATCGCTTGAGAGAGATGGAGGCAAGCGTCTCTTGCATGAGCGACGGGCGTCGTTCAACGTGAGAGACGGCCTCCACAGCGAGCGACGGTTAGCATTCATCGTGAGGGACGGGCCTCTCAAGCGAGCAACGAGCGTCACTCTCACAAGAGATAGATGTCTCTCGCATGAGCGACGGGCATCGTACAATGCGATAGATGGCCTCTGCAGCGAGCAACGGTCGGCATTCGTGGTGAGGGATGGGCCTTTCAAGAGAGCGACGAGCATTGCTCCCACGAGAGATGGGCCCGATTCGCATGAGCGACGGGCACCGCTCGCGCGAGAGGAGGCTATCTCTGGGAATGAGCGATGGACGTCCCTCTTACTGACAGCATGCCCGTCGGTGCAGCAGAATCCAGATTTTCAAAAGTGGAACTCCTCCTAACTCCAAAGAGACCCTTATCACTAAGAAAAGATCCTCAATCCTCATAAAAACGGAGAATGAAAACTCACAACTTTCATCCATTTCTCTGGAAACGGACATTGATATCTTCATTGTGTGACTCTGATCTGGATTGCCTCGTGACCCAGTGTCTACAGTTGCCCCTAATTTTTGGGAAACTAGTACACTAGTGTCTAGATGAGCCAAAATTCAAAAAAGAAAGGGAAGAAATACGTACCTGAGGCAGTCCTTACCTTTTCGCTGTTGTATTCAAGCTTGTAACTCCTCGCTACTGAGTTGTAGTGTATTTTACCACAACCCTTTGATAATTCCTTCAACCACCTTCATCCTGTGGGCCTCATTTAGGCCTGCATGAAGTCTGACTGTCGTGAGAGGTGGTGTTATCCAACCGTAACCCAATTGTAATTAATTCTATTGCTTGTGTACCGCTAGCCTCGTCTCGGCTTGCACGGTGTCTAAATGTTGTGAGAGGTAGTGTTATCAAACTACAACTCAGCTACGTTCCGTTCTATCGCATGTGTCCCGCTAGCCTCGTCTCGGCTTGCATGATGTTTGATTATTGTGAGAGGTAGTGTTATCTAAGTACAACTCAGCTATGATTTGTTCTATCATGTGTGTCCCGCTGGCCTCGTCTCGGCTTGTGTGGTGTCTGTGATTTGAGTGTTTTGCCTTGTCGGCCGCTTTCGGGCCTGTACGACATGATCTTGCTAACCCCCATCTGATTTGCAAGATATGTTTTTTGATTTGATGACCCCCATCTGATCTGCAAGGTATGATCTTTGATATGCCGACCCCCATCCGATCTGCATGGAATGATTTTTGATATGCTGACCCCCATCCGATCTGCATATCGACCATTATTTGAATGATGTGGCGTTTGATCTACTAACACCATCCGGTTAGCCTAGTGCTTAACTGCCAACCATCCTTGGGTTGGCGCGGCGTCATGCTCCTGTGGTTTATAAGAGATTTTATTAATCCATTGCGAGTCAATTCATTTTGTAAACTCATAAACAATTTTTATGTTGTCATTTATTTTCTTTTTCTTGCTTACCGTGTTATCAAACATTTGGAAAGTGCAAGTAAGACATTAGCAGTAATATAAATATATATAATGAAATATAAATTTAACAAAATGTAAATTTTATTAATAACACAATAAACTTTGTACATATATACAAGTACAGCAAAAATAAACTCCTTGAATGCACTATAGGGGAAAGTAGACTGAGGGCTCCTCCAGGTCCTCCTCGTCATCTGACACGTGTACGGGATGACTCCGAGATGAAGATGCAGATGGCCTGGGTCGGGAGGTAGAAGGCCGACTCGGAGGTGCTGAGGGTCTAGTCTCTGGGCAAAAACGTGGAGGGACGATGACCAGTGTGGTTACTGGCTGTCCCCCTGCTGGGGTGGCCTGTTGGAACTGGACCTGAGCGCAACCCCGATGAACTCCAAGGTATCTCTAACTATGCCCCCCAGCTTTGTGAAGGCCCTCGATAGTCTTGTGGTCTGATCCCTGGCCGTGTCCCTGATGCCCTCGAGTCTGGTCTTCGTCTTCTCTCGAAACTCCCTGATGGATGTAGATATAGGTGGTATAGCACCCTCTAAAATCTCTATCCAAAACCTGAGGGCAATGATAGACTCATCCACCATCTAGACAGCCGTATCTACCCTCTGAGCCGCTGCATCATGGGAGCCACTCAAACTCCGCCGTAGCTCCTCAATGAGCCTCCCCTGCTCCTGTATAACTCTCTCCTGCTGGCCCAGGTGTTCCAACATGATCCGATCCCTCTCCTGATACCGATCAAGATGCTGAAAGGTGGGCTCGGTCTCTCTCCTCCTGTCGATGCTCCATGGCGGTGAGGATAAAGGTCATGCTGCAATGCGGTCAGGCTGGGCTGGCTGAGGTGGTGGCGATGGAGTGGGAGGTGCAGGCTTTGCTCTGTGCTCCGAGGGAGGTGCCGGGGAGGTAGATGCCCCCGGGTGTCCTGATCTGCTGTACGAATGAAACCTCTCAGTCTCTCGGAGTACTGATCGCTGGACCGGTGATAGTGGAGGTGGAGTAGGGCTCTGAACCCTCTATACTGGAAGAGTGACTATCAGCTCATCCACACTGAACTCTATGCCTATGTCAAAGGTCTGCGGCTGCTCCTCCTCTGCCTGAGGCTACTATGGAGGTTGTGGCTCCTGGTACCCCAGTTGCTACGGAGGCTTCTCCTCCATCTGAGGCTCCTCCTCCGCTGGCTGGAGCAAAGGGAGGCCAAATATGCATCTAGTCTCATATATGGAGAGCAGCCGGTACTCCTCTGCCCGACTGGTCACCTGTGCAATCATCCCCATGGTTAAGGCTGCTGGTGCATCTACATACAAACTCTCCTCAAGTGCAGGCCCAAGACTATCTGGAATAGCTCCCAACTGCAGCAGCAATCTGGTCACCACTCCTCCTGCCCATACCGTAGGGGCTGCTCCCCGTGACACTCTAACTAGGTTAGCCACAATCTCATGGCTAATGTTGAGGCAACAACCTACTACCATGGCCCATAGACTCCAAATCTCCACCCCGTTCACTGAATCCGGATTACCTACCCGTACTAGGTAAGAGCTGGAGAGTACTCTGTGTATATATCGCAGTGCCTGTCATAAGAGCACCATACTCTTCGCCATCTCATGGTCATACGGCACTTCCGGTATGGAGATCATCTCCCAGTGCTGTCTCCTAACATCCCTCTGGGGAACTATGACATCATCCCTAAATGGCAGTCCTATGACCTCGGAGAACCTCTGGCACGTAATGCTGTAGTGTAGCCTCTGACCCAAAACTGTATGACCCCCTCCTCAGTGTCTGATCTCTGAAATCCCCCGTAGTGGAGGGTAGCCAAAAACTCCCAGACGACCTCAGGGTGAGTCTGGAATGACGGCCACAAGAACTCTGCCCATCCCATAGCTGCCACTAAAGCATCTACCTCCTCCAGCATCCCCATACTCTGTAAGAAAGGTCTGGAGACAAAGCGGCTGGCTCTGAACTGTATGCGAGCCAATACTCTGAATCTCTCCCTAGCCTTGTCACTCATCTAAGCAGGAGCCTAAGGCTCAGCCTGATCGCGAGGAATGTTATGTCGTAGAGGCATCCTGAAAAGAAAAGAAAGTTAGTTTTACATTATTAAAAGCTGATCCAAAGATTATGGATTTTGAAAATTTCGGCAGCATTTCAGCTGAAACGCACCTACCCAAAAAATTTCAGCAGCATCCCGGCAAGGATGTGCTTACCCAAAAAGTTTTAAAAATTTTTGGGCAGCACCCCAGCAGGGATGTGCCCAACTTCCTGCATAAAAAAGCACAATAAAGGGACAGGCTTTAGGCCCCAAGCGATAAATTGTAAGTTTTTTTCGTGTCTTACCTAGTTCAGACTACTCCTAAGACTAAGTTAGATGGGGCAAGTTCACAATTCTCTCTTTTTTTTTGTTATTATTTGCTCATGCATATTCATATTTCTATGGTCATGTCTTATACATAGTTCAGAAAAACTAAGCATAAATGGGCAGAAATTAATCCCATATTTTGCTAAAATATACTAAACATGCATTTTTCATGCAAATTATTTAAAAAGAAGTAAAAAGAAGAGTAGAAAAACATGATAAACTAACCTGGTAGTCGGCAAAATGTACTGAAAAAAAACCCAACGGAAATGCAAAAAAAGTACTCCTAAATGTGCGCGACAGTTCAAGGGTCATTTTGGCGCAAGTGGTGCGCAAAACGGGCAACAAATGAAGTAGAAAAGTGCAAAAAATAAAGAGGGGGCATCAGTTGGCGAGGGGAGAAAACAGAAGAGGAAAAGAAAAACTAAAAGGGCGTCGGTCACTGCACCTTATATAGTTTTTCATGACCGAGGGGCTGCCCGTCTGAACATCGAGCGACGGGCATCCCGTCGATCGTTAAATATTCCGTTTTTCAGCTTCGGCTTCACCCCCTCATTAATTAGCTAATTAATTTGATTAATTAGCTAATTAAATGATTTTTTTTAATTACTCCCTGAATATATTTGCTCCAATTTTCGTGCTTGATGCCCATCCCTGTCAAACTTTAAAGACGATAGAAATGTGCAAAAAAATTATTTTATGCTCGTCATATGCATGAAATATGCAAATATGCAGGAAATAAATCTCCCAAGGGTCCACCAAGTTGACCGATAGGCTGCCCGTCGGATTATCGAGGGATGGCTACCCCTTCGGTCGGCTCTTCTTTATAAATACCCCTTTTTTTCTTTGAACTTTGTGCACTTCCAACACTTCAAGACTCAGCTAAAGCTTCTTTTCCAGGTTTTTCTCTCTTTTCTTCTTCACTTTTCTTTGTTAATTTTAACTTCTCAGTTACAACACTTGGGAGATGTCTATGCCTATTATCACCAAGATGCACCGAATTCTAGGTAACCCCCTAACTTGGGAAAACACCACCCTTTCTCCCCTTTCTAACCTAAAATTCCTGAGAAGAGTTAGAATAGATACAATCTTCTTCTTGCTATAGCCCGCTTCTGGGTCCCGCATTTCCATGTCTTCAAATTCACTTATTTGGAGCTAAGCCTCCTCCCCGAAGAATTTGCTGCCATCATTGGGGCCTGGTATCCTACCAGTGCCTTACCCTGCATTCCCCATTGTGGTCTGATTCATACCCGGTATATCGCATTAGCCTTGAGCATATCTCCCTCTGAGGCTGCCCGGTTGATCCCTCAGGGTCTTACTTTTACCTTAGAGCCCCTAATTGATGCACTAGAGGATATTTCTGATGTTCCCCAGCTCCGAACGGGTGTCATTATCCTATTTTGTCTCATGAGGTATTTGACCATGACTTCAGAGGAGCTGACCGGTGACCTTCGTCTTTTCGGGATGGTGGATGATTTTCATCGTGGCCTAACCCCTTTCGCACTGATCCTTGCGGAGACTATTGTGGGTTTAGACTCTGTTCTTATTGATTCCTCTGCCACCTTCTCTAGGAGCCCCTTAATACTCCAAGTATGTCATTATTTTAGAAGGTAGTGTGTCCCTCGTGGATTTTCACACTAGCTATTCTTAGCGGGAAATGCATCCTTTTCGAATTTTCGCACAACTCTATGCCTTACTTTTTTCTGGGGTGATATCAACTCGCTCCAGTGGCTTTTATTATTTTTTTATGTTATTTTTTCTTTGATTTTTCTTTTATTATCATCATTTTTTTTCTTTTTTAGATATGGCTGCAAGAAAAACTGAAATTATTGTAAGAACCTCCTCCCAGAGGTCAATACTCTCTGAGGCACTTCCTCCCTCGTCAGAGACTGTACTCATTCTCGACTCTCGATGAAGGCATTACCAGACTTGGTGAGCTAACAGACGAGGATATCAGTTTCATGAATGTTTGGCTTCCCCTCTCTGCCGCGATAGTCGATGGTTCTTCGGGGTGTGTTCCCCTGCGTGGGTTTCGCGAAGCCACTTTTTACATCATAACCCGCTGCGTTCGATAGCTCAGGATGACCCAGGATGTGGTGAGACTCCCTCTATCTTTTCGAGGTGGAGTTATGTCTTCAGTTTTTGCTTCCCGAAGGAGGGTATAACAGGCCCAACTTCGGAGCTCATTATGTTACTTCTACTAGTGCATATATGAGATGGGTACTCAGCCCCGCAGTTGATAACAGGACTCATCGACTTAGGCATCTGGCCGACGAGAGCAGTAATAGGGCATAGTTCAGATTTACATGCATTTTGAGCAATGTGTTTCATTTTAAAACAGAACTAGAAAATAACTTGAATGAATAAATTCAGTTTTATTTCCTTTCGCAAAATTGTGTACATTTCAGTATGATTTTAATATACATGATCATCATTTAACACTAATTCAAAATGTAAAACTACATTCACTTCTGGAATAAATTCTGATAGCATCAAACTCCTTTTACCAATCAGCCCTCTTGGGCTTTCTTTATTGGATATTTTCTCTCAAACCTCTAATTTTTGCCCAGGGTACCTTTTTTTAGTTTTCACCCTGAGGAGGCGCCTAATTTTAGCAACACCGCCTTTTTTTAGATTTTCGACCCGCAAGGCTTTTACTTCTCTTCTTTTGATTTTTGGTCTTTATTCATGGAACCTCTTGAATCTGTCAACATTGATCGGCTCTTTGAAATCGTTGCCGTCGCTATTTGCCAGAATTGCCACTCCTTTTAAGAACAGCTTTTTAAGGATGAAAGGACCTTCCCATGTCGGTTGGAATTTTCCCCTTGTGTCTAGCGCACCCGGTCTCATTTGTTTGAATGCTAAATCTCCCTCCTTTAGCGGGTGCTTCTTGACTTTCTTTTCGAATGACCTAGCTAGCCTTTTTTTGATAAATCTAATTGTGGTAATAAGCCCTCAGCCTGCTGTGATGCGCCCCGAACTGCCCGCTTTTAGGGCTTTCAGGAGGAGGTTCATGAAAACTTGTAAGAAATTACAAGTGTGTCCATTTTGGACAACAAGGAGGTTTCTTGGAGTCGCCACCCAATAGAACATTGGGAAAAGTTGTCTAGCCAAAATGTGAGCCTAAGATAGCGCTGCTATGTCCATTATAGGCAAGCCGGAGGTGTCTTAGAGGCTACCACCCTAATAATAGGATGGTCCTCTAGCCTCACGCTTGGGCAAACCAGAGGTGTCTTGCAGGCATACACCCTAATAGAACATTAGGATGGCCCTCTCGCCTCGTGGCGCCTAGGACTGTGCAATTTTGAGCCTTTTACGGGACACAAGAGGTGTCTTGAAGGCCCCATCCCAATAGAACATTGAGATAGCCCTCTGGCCTCATTGAGCCCAAAGACCAGAGAAGGTTCGGGACTTCCCATTTATTCATACCTTGGTCAGGTTTATAGTTGAGTTTTGAATTTATCTCTTCATCCCATTTCTCATTCAATTTAATACAGTTAAATTAAAGCGCAGATTGTCCATTCAGGGAAAGCGATAAATAAATAAAGCATAATTAAAGTAAAGTGCATGAAAATAAATTACAATTAAACTAGGAGAGGAATACAACCCCCATTGTAAATAAAATACAAATCATACTGTGACGCGCGCCGGATCCCGAGCGCCGCCCTTTCGGACGCCCGTAACGTGGGCGACCGGGGCATTTGCGGGTCCGTTGACAGCTTGCGATGAATCGCAAGTGCGTCTATGTTGGGCAACAATGAGGTATCATGGAGTCGCCACCCAATAGAACATTAGGAAAGTTTCTCTCGCCTCGGAGAGCCTAAGACTTGCGCATTTTATCCATATTGGGCCATAAGGCCTAGGATTAGCGCTAAAGCCTCGTAACCCAAGAAGTATTTTGGAGGATAACCTCTAACCTCTTGAGCCCAAAGACCAGAGCTGGGTCCGGGACTTCTCATCTATTTCTACCTCAATTAGCTTATGATCAAATTTTAATGTCATTAATTCGCTCTCTCTCCACACTATGCAGTTTAATTGAAAAGCGCATTTATTCACATTTGGAAAGCAATAAATGATCAAATATATAATAAAAGCGATAAATTACAATAATACAAGGAGCGAAATATGATAGGAGCTAAATTGAACTATAATTTAGTATTTATTTTGTGTGAGTTTGTGTAATTAATTATGTAATTGTGTGTATAATTTGATGTGATATATTAGTTTATGATTATTTGTATCAGTTGAGTGTTTATGCTGTTTATTATTGTTTTTAGGTGAAAAATGAAGAGAAGAACATATATAGAATGAGAAGATCACGAGAAGAAGGAGCAGATCACGCTTCACTCAAGGATCACGCCGTGACTATGAGTCACGTGACGCGACTTGCTAAGAAGAATGAAGAAGAAGGAGGAAAGGAAGAAGGAGCTGCGAGAGAGACGAGTCACGCCGTGACCAGGGATCACGTGACGTGAAGAGAAGCTAGAGAGGAGAAGAAAGAAAGGAAAGAGAAGAGAAAGAAGGGAAGAAGTCACGCGACGTGAGCGCCAGTCACGCCACACGCGAAGAAGGCACGCCGTGATGGGGAGTCACGCGACGTGACTGGCCAGAGAGGGAGAGGAAAACTGAGCGAGAGAAGGAAAGAAGAAAACGACCAGCGCGTTCTGTCGCGATCGCGACACCGTTGCGAGCGCGACAGAAACGACCGTTGGGACAGTTTTGGGCCAAAAGGCATATGAAAAGTTGTCTTCTTTCACCAAAATTTGCAGCCATTCTCAAGGGACATCTTCAAGGGACACAATTCTTAGATTAATATCTATAAATATGTAGTTTAATTATAATTTTAGGAGATTAATTTTTTAGTTAAGGAATTTTTCTGTATTTTGTAAACAGTTCTTCTTTAGTTAAATTTCATTATTTAGTTCTATGATTTGAAGAAGAAGATCAAGGAGGAGAAAATCTATTTTAAGAGATTGGGAAAAAGGGTTGAAAGGCTTCTATCTTATTCTCTTATTTTTAATTCTTCTCCACTATTTTTATGAATATTATTTTAATGAACTTGCATATTATAATTCTTTCTATTTCTATCTACTTTCATAATCTTTCATTGTAGATTCTCTATTAATATCTTTTGCATGATCTTTACAAGTTAAAGTAATTCGAGAGTTTGCTTTATCCGACATTTAATAGAGATTCATTATCAAGGTATATTTGAGAGATTGGTATATTGAGATAATTGCTATAGGTTAGTGTTTATTCTTAAAATATGTAATTAGAAACCTCTAATTCATTAATGAAAATTGTGAATTAGAATTTTAATTATATGTTTTAGGCATTTTAATTCATGTCGAGAGAGTGAGTTAAAAATTTATTCTAACTTGGCTTGCAAGAAAAGATGAAAGATGTTAATCTAAATGATGGAATCAAGTTCATTGTTTTTAATTCTTCATGATTTATTTTATCTTCTTTTGACTATCATTAACTAGGTTTAATTAGTTTACATGTTAGATTAGATTAAAACCAACTCTACCATTAATTAATCATTGTAAACAAGATTAAAATCAATTAGTAATAGTGTGTAACACGTTCTCTGTGGGATCGATATCTAAAGTACTATTGCGGTACACCGTATACTTGCGGTATGTTGCATCATTAGAAATTCAACAACAGAATACAACTCCCTTTTGTAAATGTGCGGATCATACATAAATCGGGACATTGCTTATTCTGAGGACTTTGGTCCTCGCATGCGTCGTTATTAAAATTGAATGTTTTCATTGTGATGGTTTTATTGGATGAAATAGGACATTGGTCCAGTTTTGTGTAAACCTCATTTTATTAAATATAAAACCATTGAGTCATTTTTATACATCAACGGGATATGAAAGGAGTGCATCCATATACATAAGATAATCAATAAAAGAAATGAAACAAGAGGATTAGGAAACTAAACCGGACGAGATCCTCCAAACATGGTAGATAGCCGCTCAAGCTCGGGATAATCCAGGAGGACCGATATACACTCACAGAAAGTTAAGAGAGGTTAATATGCATAAAATTAACATATAAGAAATCAAAGAGACTGGATAGAGATGAAAAATGATTAAAAAATGGAGACAGAACCCACCGACGGCCTTTCCTGGTTGACCGACGGGCGTCGGTTCGGCTATCCGATATGCCCGTTTGTCACTCGAGAATGGGCGTCTGTAGGTGGGTGACCGACGGGCGTCGGTCATGAAGATGACCCGTCGGTCACCTCTGTCTCCGAAAAACAGAAAGGAAAAAAGAAGCCTTTCAAGGTCAAAAAGCAAGTTTTATCCAAGAAGGAGATGAGAGAGTCAAAATGAAGGAAAGTAATGACAGATATTCAAAAATTTCATAGAATGAATAAATAAATAGATAATATGGAGAAGGAATCTGGAATATTTACCCTCAGATAATTGCTTTAGGTAAGATTCTTGTATTGGTTGGAGCCCCACGCGTTCCACGAGAAGCAAAAGATGAAGGATTAAAGAGAGAAAATGAGATATTTCACCTTCAATCCTTCAGAAAATCGATTTTGGAGTCAAAATCTAAAGAATACTAATTAGCTTTTAGTTCCCTTTGATTGATTTGATCCTTGATCCAATAGAGTTCTTTTAGAAAAAGTGTTTTTGGAAGAGAGAGAAAATGTGCTTGAAATTGGGCAGAGTTTCCTCTTCTGAAAATTTTTCCAACCCTTTTCAAATGAAAATCCGGAGCTTTTATAGCCAGACACGACCGACGGGCGTCGGTGTATAGAGGCGGGCGTCGGAAGAATCCTTCTGACACAAGGATTAGTCTGACGGCCCTGCCACATCCACCGACGGGCGTCGGAAGGGTTGCGTGCTCCGGGAAACCAGGCGGCAATCTGACAGAGGCGGTGATTTTCCGACGGGCGTCGAAAAATACCCATAGCCGTCGGTGACTCGAAGCGACGGGCCGACTCGACAGACGGGCTGGCCGTCTGTGGAGGACAAAAAGCCCTTTGACTCGAAAAAAAAAACCTCTGTTTTTTCTCTCCTTCGGCCCAGGAATGATAAAAACCTCACTTCTCATGGAACGCGGGGCTAAAACCTCTAAATCCAACCTACCATTCAGGCTTGGACACTGATTTCATCATAGGGTAACCTCTGATCCGGACCGCTCCGGGACACGGTGCTTACACATACATAAAACGGGCTATTTGTTAAAGATGAGGACATTGGTCCTCACATGCATATTTATTATAAAACAATTTTGATGTGATAATTTTTATTTTGGATGGAGAAAATTGGGACATTGGTCCCATTTTTATTAGGAAAGATTCCAAGTTAATTAATAAAAATGTTTTTGTTGTTTTCTTTTTAGCGTGCCTAAAATAAGCAATTTTTTAAGAAAATTACATGGTAGAATAAATGAAAAAGCCAAGTAAATGAAATATTACAAATAAAGCAAATAAATATTTAACTCAAATGAGCCTTCTAGATCTCCTCGCGTGCTCGCAAAAATGCCCAAGTAAAGAAAATGAGTTTTGGAACAAAGATCAACGCAAATGAAATAATGTTAGTAATTAAATCAATAAGATCAATTAAACGCATAAAATAATAAATAACAAATTAAAACAAATAAAATGAGATGACATCAAAAGAATGATAAATGAATTAAAATGTTAATAAACCAAAATAAATGAGAAAAATGGATTATGAATGACAAAGGAATTAAAGGATCCGATTGAAGTAAAATAAAACATGTTAATGAATTAATACATAAAAATATGAACATGATAATAATAATAATGAATAATGAAAATAAACAAATAAATGAATAAACAATAAATATATAACAATAACCATAAAAAAGAATGATAAAAACGAATAAAAGAATGATGAAAATAATTAAATGAGTGACATGATTAATTAATGTTATCCCAATTAACATAAAACATTTACATGGCAAAAAGATCAATCAAAATGAATTAATTAATTACATGTTAAAATAATAGTGAGGAATCAAAGCAAAAATAATATATAAACATATTAAATAAAGCGAATATAAAATAATAGAATAAATAAATAAATGAAAATAGTAAAAATATACATGTTAATTAATTTAATATGAACAAAAATAAATAAAAGAGAATAAAAAAATCAAGCCTAGAATGTTTACTCTCAAAGTTTCAGATTCGATAAAGGTAAAATGATGATGAGTTTCCTTGTTTGTGATGTGCGGAGTTGTAGTGTATTTTACCGCAACCCTTTGACGATTCATTCAATCACCTTTATCCTGCTGGCCTCGTCTCGGCCGGCACGATTCCTGACTGTCATGAGAGGTAGTATTACCCAACTGCAACCCAATTGCAATTTATTCTATTGCATGTGCACCGCTAGCCTCGTCTCGGCTTGCACGGCGTTTGAGTGATGCAAGAGGTACTGTTCTCTATCTACAACCCGCTTGCAATTTGTTTTATCGCATGTGTCCTGCTAGCCTCATCTCGGCTTGCACGGTGTATGCGAGATGCAGTGTTATCTAACTACAATCCTGTTGCGATTTGTTCTATCGCTGGTGTCCCGCTGGCCTCATCTCGGCTTGCACGGTGTGAGATGCAGTGTTATCTAACCACAGTCCCGTTGTGACCTATTCTATCGGTGTGTCCCGCTAGCCTCATCTCGGTTTGCACGGTGTGAGATGCAGTGTTATCTAACCACAGTCCCCTTGTGACCTGTTCTATCGCTGTGTCCCGCTGGCCTCATCTCGGCTTGCACGGTGTGAGATGCAGTGTTATCTAACCACAGTCCCGTTGCGATCTGTTCTATCCTTGTGCTCCGCTGGCCTCATTTCGGCATGCACGGTGTGAGATACAGTGTTATCTAACCACAGTCCCGTTGCGATTTGTTCTATCGCTATGTCCCGCTGGCCTCATTTCGGCTTACACGGTATGAGATGCAGTGTTATCTAACCACTGTCCCGTCGCTATTTTTTTATCGTTGTGTCCCGCTGGCCTCATCTCGGCTTGCACTTGTCTGTGAGATGCAGTGTTCTCTAACTACAACCTTTATTTGCGATCTGTTCTATCGCTGGTGTCCTGGTAGCCTCGTCTCGGCTTGCATGGTGTCTGTGAGATGCAGTGTTCTCTAACTATAACCTCTGTTTGTGATCTGTTCTATCACTGGTGTCTCATTAGCCTCGTCTCGGCTTGCACAGTGTCTGTGAGATGCAGTGTTCTCTAACCACAGTCCCGTTACAATTTGTTCTATCGCTGTGTCCTGCTGGCCTCATTTCGGCTTGCACTGTGTGAGATGTAGTGTTATCTAACCACAGTCCCATTGCAATTTGTTCTATCGCTGTGTCCCGCTGGCCTCATCTTGGCTTGCACAGTGTGAGATGCAATGTTATCTAACCACAGTCCCGTTGCGATTTGTTCTATTGCTATGTCCCGCTAGCCTTGTCTCAGCTTGCACGGTGTCTGTGAGATGCACTATTCTCTAATTACAACCTCTGTTTGCGACCTATTCTATCGCTGGTGTCCCGCTAGCCTCTTCTCGGCTTGCACGGTGTCTGTGAGATGCAGTGTTCTCTAACTACAACCTCTGTTTGCGATCTGTTCTATCGCTGGTGTCCCGCTAGCCTCGTCTCGGCTTGCACGGTGTCTGTGAGATGGAGTGTTCTCTAACTACAACCTCTGTTCATGATCTATTCTATTGCTGTGTCCCGCTGACCTCATTTCAGCTAGCACGGTGTCTGTGACATGCAGTGTTCTCTAACTATAACCTCTGTTTGTGATCTATTCTATCACTGGTGCCCCGCTAGCCTCATCTCGGCTTGCATGGTAACTTTGAGATGCAGTGTTCTCTAACCACAATCCTGTTGCGATTTATTCTACCGCATGTGCTCTGCTGGCCCGTCTTGGCTCGTGCAGTATCCTTGCTAACCTCCATCCGATTTACAAGGCATTAGACTGAATATTCTATTTTGCTGGCCTCTTTCGAGCATGCACGGCATAACCTCTAACCGATCCGTGTAACATCTTATCTACTAACCATCATCCGGTCAGTGTAATATCTACTAAGCACCTTTTGATCAGTACAATATCTGATCTGCTAACCACCACTCGATCAGTACAATATCTTATCTGCTAACCACCATTCGAATAGTGCAATATCTGATCTGCTAACCACCATCTGGTTAGTACAATCTGATCTGCTAACCACCATCCGGTCAGTACAATATCTGATCTGCTAACCACCATCCGGTCAGTACAATATCTGATCTGCTAACCACTATCCGGCTAGTACAATCTCTGATCTGCCAACCACCATCCGACTAGTACAACATTTGATCTGCTAACCCCCATTCGGCTAGTGCAATATCTGTTCTGTTAACCCCCATCGGGCTAATGCAATATTTGATCTGCTAACCCCCATTTGGCTAGTGCAATATCTGATCTGCTAACCCCTATCCAGCTAATACAATATCTGATCTGCTAACCCCCATCCAACTAGTACAGTATCTGATCTGCTAACCCCCATTCGGAGTGTCTGATCTGCTAACCCCCGGCTATTGCAATATTTGATCTGCTAACCACCATCCGGCTAGTACAATATTTGATCTGCTAACCCCCATTCGGCTAGTGCAATATTTGCTCTGCTAACCCCCATCCGGCTAGTGCAATATCTGATCAGCTAACCCCCATTCGGCTAGTACAATATCTGACTGTCGACCATCCTTAGGTCGACATGGTGACTCGCTCGTCATTGTCTTTACTAGCGCTTATCATGAACCTTTTTTTTCCTACAATAAAGGGCAAAGCAAATATGTAAGGTATATAAAAGAGCTACTTACCTGTGGCAGTACATACCTGTTGGGGCCGATGTTAGACGGGTGCCCCCATGAAGGACGGTTGGTTTTTCCCCAAATATCGATTCCTCTATCATCTCCAACGTAGCCTTCTTGTTGAAAAGACCTGCATACTTATCAAGAGGGTGAGAGAATTTGATGTTGAGCCTCCAGAGAGGAAAATAGATTTGAGCTTTCTCAGAGAAAAAATAGATTGGAGGTTTTGCTTGCCTACAGGCGGATAGGTTTCAATGTCTTTTTGGGATTTTCACATTTTGGATGTGTTTGAATTTTTACAGTATATTGGATTTTCAAGGCCTTGAAAATATATTCTTCTTTTTGTTTTGTTGTTTTGTTTTGTTTGTTTTTGTTGTTTTTTGTTTGGTTTTTTTTTTTTTGTTTGAAGAGTTGTATTCTTTGTACATTTGAACGTGGATTTTGTACACTTATTGTGTGATGTGTGTGAGCATAAATCTTCTGATAGAGAAACTTACCTGATTGCCCCCGTCATGGTGTGCATGAATAGGCTTATTCTTTTAAATGTCTTCTTGGGAGCAGGTCCACGAGATTCCATTCTCGTGTGGACTTCATCTTGATCTGATGGTTCGGCGTGGATGAGCACTGATGTAAAGCTAAAACTGTACCTCGGCCCATTTTTACGCCTGATTGCCTAAAGTATGTGTGGGTAGTCTGGCTTCTCAAGGGATCTTCTTTTCTGTAGATTTGTTTGATTCCGAATTGCCCTTAACACAGTGTGCCTGGATAGGCTTGTTCTTTTGGGCGTTCCACCACTATACATATTTACTTGATTTTATGCCGGATACAGTGGCCGATCATGTTGAGCTGAACCCATCCCTTGGATCATCCTTGCTCATGTGGTCTATTCGGACCTTTCCCTCTGAGTCATGTACACAAACACATATACAAAAGATTGTGTGTGTGTATGGAATTATGTGTGTGAAATATACATACAAAACTCTATACAGAAAACACATGCAAAGGATTAATGTACAAAAATTATGTGTACACAACTATATGCGTAAAGGATTGAATGCACGTGATATGCTTATGATATACATGCTAAACATGTGCAAAGAATTATGCATTACATGTATGCAAAGATTATGTACATGGAATGTGCGTGAAGAATGGCATATACAAAATATATACAAAGTTCAAGCATGTGTGAATGCATGTCGAGCATCATGAAAGGCTATGCACATGTAAAGTTATGCAGGGGAATATGTAAAAGATCATACATGCGAGATGCATGTGAGATGGAAAAATGGATAGACCACATCCTAGGTGATTAAGGGATTTGTTGAGGGTACTGCTCGGCTGCTCACATTGTCTGATAACCCCAAGGATCTAGAAAAGCGTCATCTTAGTTTTAGGGACTCTGACCCATAATATTTCAAAAGAGAACTGACCCGTGCGCATCTTTGCCCCCCGATCAATGAGCATTTTGCTCCCAGGACTCTGAATCAAGTTTTGCATTATGCACTACCTGCCTAAAGGGAAGTTATTCGGAGTAATGCTGCCTTATCGCTCCAAGCTTCAAAATTCATCGTTTCAAAGGTAGTGCGTCCCTTGTGGATTTTCACACTAGCTTTTCTTAGCGGGAAGTGCGTCCTTTCTCGGATTTTGACACGATCCTATACCTTATTTTTGCCTGGAATGGATCCAACCCATTCCAGCGGCTTTTATTCATCTTTTTTGTAGGACAGACTGCCCGTATCCAGGTTTTCACCCTGCCCTTTGGCCTAACTTTTGCTTAGAGAGCCAATTACGGTTTTCATCTCTAATAGCCTTCTTTTTGTTCTTCTATTTTTTAAGGGCATGACTGCAAGAAAAGTCGAAGCTACTATCAGAGTCCCCTTCTAGAGTAATCAGCAGTTATTCACTGAGGCATCTACCTAGGCATCGGCTGCATTCCTTTGAATGTGTCGCTAGATTGGGTAAGGTGGCGGATAAGGATCAGGTTCCTTAGGGCTTCATGAGGCTGCTTTTTTCATTACCACCCATTGTGCTCAATAGTTCAGAGGGATTAATGATGTAGTGAGGCATCCCTATCTTTCCAAGGTGGACCTTTATCTTCGGCTCTTACCTCCAAACATCACGTCCCCTAGGCGAGCTGCCTGTGAAGACTATTATGCCATCTATCGGGGGTTGTTCTTTCACTCCCACTAACGCATTCAAGAGGTAGGTGCTTAGTCTCGCAATCGATACTAGAACTCATCGACTTAGACATCCGGATGGTGAGAGCAGTAGCAGAGTGTAGCCATTTAGATTTCATGCATTCAGCAATGAACGATATTTCTCTTTTTATAAATGAACTAGAAAATAATGAAGAAGTGTATTTGGAAAGATTGTGTACATTTCGGTATGATTTCTCTATACGTGATCATTATCTAACATCAATTCAAAATGCAAAACTACATCTAATCTCAAAGTATATCTTGTAAGCATCAAACTCCTGTCTCCAATCAGCCCTCTCGGGTTTTCTTGATTGGATATTTTCTCTCAAGCCTCTAATTTTTTCCCAGGGTGCCTTGTTTCAGTTTTCACCCTGATGAGGCGCCCATTTTAAGGAAGGCTGCCTTTTTTCGGTTTTCGACCCGCGAGGCTTTTATTCTCTTCTTTTGATTTTTAGCCTTTAGCCATGGAACTTCTTGGGTCTGTCGATGTTGACCGATTCTTTGAAGTCATCTTCATCACTGTCTGTTGCTGCTCTCTTAGATAATAATCTCTGGAGAACAAATGCCCCTTCCTATACTGGTCTAAATTTGCCTCATTCGTCTGGAACATTTGGTCTCAATTACTTAAAGATTGAATCTCCCTCTTTCATTGGATGCTTTCTGACTTCCTTCCTAGATGATTAAGCAGAGTGTTTTTTTTTATAGATCTGACTGTGGTGGTAATCCCCTGACATGTCCTCGTCTGAAGTGTTTAACTACTGCTGCCATTGTTGCGCCCTGTCGGCTTCCGAAATCTGGGCTTCCATGAATGTCCTCAAAGGTTTGAGCTCTAGTTTGATTGGCCATCATTGCTTCTGCCCCATGTGACTCTCGTAGAGGTTTCGATAATGGTTCTCTAGCCTCAAAGTGCAAAAGGGCCATTTCTCTGCCCAATCTTTGTAGTTTCGAACCCTCTTGACCCAGATCTCCTTGTTAACAGCCTTTCTTGCCCCACTGGTTTGAGGACAATACACGGAGGACTTGTGCTCTTTAATGTCATACCTCTGGAGCAACTCCCTAGCCTTATCTATAAATTGTCCTTCCGTCCTTGAACCCTACGTGGTGTTGGAGACCACATCGACATATCGGATTCTTTTTGATGACCCTATCTGTTGGAGACCATAGGGTGCACCTCTCCTATAATATCTATTCGTAAACTCGAGCAACCTATATGTATTATAAGTCAATAGAATCCTTTTGGTCCTTTTCGAAAGATAACAAAAATGGCAAAGTACGGGCATGTGTAGATCAATGGGATTTGAACAAAGCTTACCCCCAAACTGTTTCTCTTTTCTTTTTTTTTCAGATCTACATATTAATTATTTTCCTTCCTTCTCCCTTTTTTTTCATTATGTTTTTTTTGTTGTGTTTTTTTTTTATGTTCTTCTTTTTTTTTCGGGCAAGCTTTGTTTAAATCCTAATAGTCTATGCGTACACGCACTCCTCTTCTTCTCGATGTGGGACTACACTGACCAACTAAGTCGGGTGTTGAACTTAAACAAGAAATTTTGGCTTGATCTCTGCTTGTGGATCCTTTCTTTAACCTTCTCTTCCCATTCTAGCCTAAGTCTTTTGGGCTTCTACTTGGCTGGTCCATGATCAGGATATGTTGGAATGGTGTGCTTGGCGATTCCATGATCAACTCTTAGCATGTCTTCATAGGTTCAGGCAAAGACTTTTTCACATTTTGTTTTAATTCTCTCAAATTTTGATCTCTCTTCAGGAGTTACATTAGATGCTATCAAGATTTTCTTTGGGTTTTCCAAAGCTCTGAGATTAAATGGAGTAACATCAATTGAATCAATATCAAATAGGGATGAGTCATGATCATGATTATGCATAATGAAATCATAAGAGATATCACATAAGTAAACAAAAACGTTCATCTTATTAATGAAACTAGTATGTCATTATTAAATAGTTCAAAAATAAAAGGAACATTCTAAATAGCTAATCATTTTCTATTCTTGCCAACACAAATGTTGTAGCAGATGGTCCATTATCATCCTTAAGAACCGTCCTGCCTTTCCACTTAGGCACTTAATCCATCTTACTTTTTCCCTCTCGCTTTTCTGGGTCAGAGATCTGCTGGGAGTCGATCAGATCTTGAATAGCATGTCTCAAGGTCTTGCAATCGTCTATGGTATGCCCGGTGTACTGGTGGAAGGCGCAATACCGATCCCCTTTGTGATCGGGCTGCCCCTAGCTTCTAGCGGTCCTAGCCGGTAATGGCTGTAACATCCCCTCCTTTATTAGCCTCTTAAGGACCCAAGACAATGATCTGCCCAAATTTAAAAAAATGCCTTTGCTTCACCTCCGTGGTTGGCGCTTCTACAATCTTTTTCTTTTTTGGGTCTGGCATCAATTCTTAAAGGCAATCTCTCAAAGGACGACAGTAGTCTGTTCTATGCCATGAATACTGGTGATACGCACAGTACCAATCTCCTTAACTTGGGGCAGGCCTGGCCGGCAAGGGTTGTAACTTCTCTTTCTTGACGAGAAGGGTGAAGTGCCAAGATAATGGCCTACCCGAGACAGTGAGGTGGGACTGAGCTGCTCTAGTGGCTGAGACTTCTGTAACCTTAACATTTACCTCACTTATGTTATGGCTTTCTGAGCTTTCACCTTTTAGAATATGTGTGATTGCGGGGTCCCCATCCTTTTCAGGCACAATATTATATTCTAGAGTAGGCCTTCTATTTCCTCCTTGCTCACTTGGTAAGTCAAATGGCCCTTTGCCTCTGGTTTTAAAAGAAAATGGAGGTACTGCAGCCGTCACTGTATGAGCTTTCTTAACCATGGCCAGCTCTACTTGGTTATGAGTTGTTGCTATAAGCTGACCTTGGAGAACAAGTGCCATGGCATCCATTCTTTCTTTGACCATGGCCAGCATCCTTTTTTCCAGCTCTTCAAACCTTCTATCCATCTCCTGGGCAATTAAGGCGTGAGTTTCTTCATTCTGTTGTGAAGGGCCAACCATTTTTAATACCTTCAGATGCTCTGGTAAGGACGCTAAATCTTTGTCAGCCCATGTGAACTCTGATCGCTCTTTAGACAATTACTGGAATCCCTAAACCGCCCAAGCAAATGGTCTACAGTGGCTGAAAAGCAAGGAGTTAGAATGATGCATGAATAATATGTAATGCATGATCGTGCTATACAAGTGGTCCTCGATGGCTGAAAGAGACTACAATGATACACGTGAAACATGTAAAAACTATACATAGGTTGATATGTACATGTAATAATTATATGCAAAGAATAGGATGTATACGTGGGGAAGAAATAAAAATTTATATTTGTGCATGAATGACATGAATATGCAATGCATCATCCACAACCACATACAAGCAGATAGATCCTTCCAACCTTATTGCCCACACACACGAGGTCATATAGTCTCTGTCCTAGGTGGGCTTGATGCATGGGTTAACAGAGAACCCGATGGACGCGCATGGTGCCCTGTGGAAAACTGGAAGCACAACCTCTCTTAACTAATGTGCATACGCATGGATTTTGACCATTATGTATTTAGGCAGTCCGAATAAATTGACATGGGTCTATCTGGGCATGAAAGCCTTTGATTAGGTGACCAATCAAATTATCTGGGTTTGTCCAATACATAATGATCCATATAGCAAGTAAGGTATTATGGTTCATACCACCTAGGGGAAGTATCTATTGCCATTAAATGAGCTTTGGCCAAGGTGATGATACTTTAGGTCTACCCAAGCATGGTCCCTGCCAACGGGTTTAGCTCATCGGAGGTGTCTTGGACGCTTCCACCCTAATGATGGGATGGTCCTCTAGCCTCATGCTTGGGCAAACCAGAGGTGTCTTGGAGGCATCCACCCTAATAGAACATTAGGATGGCCCTCTCTCCTCGTGGCGCCTAGGATTGTGCAATTTTGATCCTTTTACGGGACACAAGAGCTGTCTTGGACGCCCTATCCCAATAGAATTTTGAGATGGCCCTCTCGCCTCGTTGAGCCCAAAGACCAGAGAAGGTTCGGGACTTCCCATTTATTCATACCTTGGTTAGGTTTATAGTTGAGTTTTGAATTTATCGTTTCATCTCATTTCTCATTCATTTTAATGTAGTTAAATTAAAGCGCAGATTATCCATTCAGGGAAAGCGATAAATAAATAAAGTATAATTAAAGTAAAGTGCATGAAAATAAATTAGAATAAAATTAGGGGCGGAATACAACACCCATTGTAAATGAAATACAAATCGAAAATAAAATGGGCTATTTGTTAAAGATGAGGATATTGGTCCTCGCATGCATATTTATTATAAAACAATTTTGATGTCACAATTTTTATTTTGGATGGAGAAAATTGGGACATTGGTCCTATTTTTATTAGGAAATATTTTAAGTCAATTAATAAAAATGTTTTTGTGATTTTCTTTTTAGCGTGCCTAAAATAAACAATTTTATAAGAAAATTATATGGTAGAATAAATGAAAAAGCCAAGTAAATGAAATATTACAAACAAAGCAAATAAATATTTAACACAAATGAGCCTTCTGAATCTCCTCCCGTGCTCGCAAAAAAGCCCAAGTAAAGAAAATGAGTTTTTGGAACAAAGATAAACAAAAATGAAATAATGTTAGTAATTAAATCAATAAGATCAATTAAACGCATAAAATAATAAATAACAAATTAAAACAAATAAAATGAGATGACATCAAAAGAATGATAAATGAATTAAAATGTTAATAAACCAAAATAAATGAGAAAAATGCATTATGAATGACAAAGGAATTAAAGGATGTGATTGAAATAAAATAAAACATGTTAATGAATTAATACATAAAAATATGAACATGATAATAATAATAATAATAATAATAATAACGAATAATGAAAATAAACAAATAAATGAATAAACAATAAATATATAACAATAACCATGAAAACGAATAATAAAAACAAATAAAATAATGATGAAAATAATTAAATGAGTGACATGATTAATTAATGTTATCCCAATTAACATAAAACATTTACATGGCAAAAAGATCAATAAAAATGAATTAATTAATTACATGTTAAAATAATAGTGAGGAATCGAAGCAAAAATAATATATAAATATATTAAATAAAGCAAATATAAAATAATAGAATAAATAAATAAATGAAAATAGTAAAAATATACATGTTAATTAATTTAATATTAACAAAAATAAATAAAAGAGAATGAAAAAAAATCAAACCTAGAATATTTACCCTTAGAGTTTCGGATTCGATCAAAGTAAAATGATGATTCATTTCCTTATTTGTATTGTGCAAGATTAAAGTTGAATATAATAAAATGTTGGAATTTTATTTCGGAAAAAAAAATCTTTGAAAAATGATGAAAGAAATATAAAAAATTCTTCAAAAACAAAAAATTGATCTCTTTGCCTAAAGAATTATTTTTTATTGATAAAAATGTTCTCAAGAACAAACAACTATTTTCTTTGTCTAAAGAAAAAAATTATTTATGAAAAAACTAGTTTTTAGAAAATCAAATGAAAAATTAAATTTCAAGAACAAACATTTATTTGTAATGTCTCAAAATCTATTTTTCATCAAAAAATGATTCAAATAAAAATCTTTGAAAAAATTTTAATTGAAAACTAAAAAATAATAAGTCAAAAATGAATTTTGAGAGCAAACAATTGTTACGTTTGTCTCAAAATCAATTCCCATCAACAAAATCCCTTCTAAAAACATGTATTAGAAGAAATTCCATTAGAAAAAAAATAAGAATTGAACTATTTTTTTTATTTTGGTTGGGAAAAATTTCAGTCATATTAGAGAGAATTTGGAGAGGAAGAAGAAGAGAAAACTTTAAGAAAAAAACCCTAAAAAAATCCCACCTTTCTCTTTCCATCCTTTTCTTTTTATATCAAGAAAAAATAAAAAATGAAATTAATTAAGGGAAAAACTCAATTAAACCATATATCAATTATTTTGAATTTTAAAAATGGAAAAAAAAAACCCTTGAAAAACCCTAAAAAAAATGGGATAAAAATGGATTTTTAGGTGAAAAATCGGAAAAAAAATCAATTTCTGGCAAATTTGGCCATTTGCAGCAGAACAGGGGCGACCGATGCCCGTCAGCTCGCGCTCTCGCCCAGCCCCGAGTCTCTCGCGCACGGGCGACCCACGCTGGCGCTCCGTGCATGAGTGCCCGCGCGCCCCCGGGACCGACATCCGCAATTTTTTTTTAAAAATTTAATCAAAAATACTACAATTTCTAAACCCCATTTTTCAAATCTAATTTTCAAAATATGTTTTATTATTGTTTTATTTTTTACTCTAAAATGCAAATTTTGATAAGGAAATCATTATTTTTAACCTTTTTGCCTGTGAACAGGCATCTTATCATCATTGAGTAACTCCGATCTGGGCTACCTCAAGACCCGGTGTCTACACCTGATCTCATCCAACATATTCAGATGTTGCAACCGTCGTTGTGCCCATTCAGCCTCCGGAATTTGGACCTCCATGACTACCCTCAATGATTTGAGCTCTATCTCAACTGGCAGTACCGCTTTCGTCCCATACACCATAGAATACAGCGTGGCTCCTGTAGAAGTTCTGATGGTAGTTCTATAACCCCAAAGTGCAAAAGGCAACTTTTTCGCCCAGTCCTTATAGTTTTGAACCATCTTGGCTAGGAGTTTCTTAACATTCTTGTTGGAGGCTTCTACTGCTCCATTGGCTTTTGGCCGATATGGAGAGGACTTATGATGTTCGATGTCGTATTTCTGAAGTAACTTCTTTGTTTTCACCATGAATTGGACACCATTATCGGATACAACATGATGCGGAAGACCGTATCTGCATATTAGGTTCTTTTCAATGAATCTGGCCATATCTCGAGCATCGACCTTCTTAAAAGATTCAGCCTCTACCCATTTAGTAAAATAGTCGATAGCGACTACAATGAACCTATGTCCATTGGAGGCCGTGGGTGTATCCCTCCGATAATATCTATCCCCCAAGCTGTGAACGGCCAAGGCGACGTCAAGCTGTGTAATTCCGAAACCGACAAGTGCCTCAAATCTGCATACTACCGACACAACTGACATTGCTTTACGTACTTCAAGCAGTCCGTATCCATGGTGATCCAGTAGAACCCTTGTCTCATGATCTTCTTGGCCAGCATTAAACCATTCATGTGGGCCCCACAAACACCGGCATGAGTTTTTTCCATTACTCTTTCAGCCTCTTTCTCATTCAGGCACCTTAATTGAATACCGTCGACTTGTCGCTTATACAATACCCCATCAATGCAGATGAATTGAGTAGATAACCTGTGAATCAACCTCTGATCTTTTTCGATGGCCTCTTCTGGGAACGTTTTGTCCTCCGGATAGTTCTTGATATCGTGGTACCATGGTTTCCCATCCATAACTTCCATTTTCATGATAGGATTGGACTCAAAGCTAGGCCTCTTAGCACTATAAATCAACACTGGCTTCATAACTATCCCTTCCGGGTTATCCCATATCGACACTAGAGTTGCAAGTGCATCGGCTAATTGGTTTTCATCCCTCGAAACAAAGTGAAAAGTGCATACTTCGAATTGATTGCTTAAATCCTTTAAGTATTTCACATATTGCATCAGCCGCTCTTCTTTAATGGCCCACTCGCCCCGAATCTGATTGATTACCAGCGATGAATCCCCAAACACCTCCACATTCTTTGCTCCCAAGCCTATCAAGGCTTCTAATCCAAAAGTGCAGGCTTCATACTCGGCCTCATTATTGGTGGCCTTATATCTTAGTTTCTTAGCCAACGAAAGTTTTTCATCATCCGAGGTTGTAAGAATAATTCCTACTCCTACCCCCTTGCTATTTACAGCCCCATCAAAGTGTAACTGCCAACCTTGTACTGTGATAGCTGCCACATCCTCATCCAAGAAATTGAACTCATACGAATCTCCTTAGATCGGGTGTTAAGCTAGAAATTCTGCTACTGCACGCCCCTTGATGGTCTTTCGGGTGATGTACTCAACATCAAATTCCTATAATAACAACAGCCATCTCCCCGTTTTCCCTAGCAAAGATGGAGCCTCCTGCAAGTATCTAAGAGGGTTTTGTTTTGCCACAGCTTGCACCTTGTAAGAGTGAAAGTAGTGTCTCAGCTTCTTGAAGGCCCATATTACTGCAAGGCAAATCTTTTCTACTTCTGCATACTTGACCTCATAGGTGAGGAACTTCTTACTAAGCTAGTAGACCGCAAATTCTACCCCGAACTCATCCTCCTGAGCCATAATGGCACCCACAAAATTGTCCCCTATAGCTAAATATAGAATAAGTGGCTTGGCTGGTTGCAGCGGTCTTAGAACTGATGGATTCAGCAAATACTCCCTGATAACATCGAAGGCTTTCTGACAGTCTTCATTCCATACTACAGGCTGATTTTTTCTGAGCAACTTAAAGATTGGCTCACAAATTGAAGTAAGTTTGGCGATAAACCTGCCGACATACTGCAACTTACCCAAAAAACTTCGGACGTCCTTTTCCTTCTGAGGCACTGGCATTTCTCGGATGGCCTTGATCTTGTTCGGGTCGATCTCAATCCCCCTCTGGCTGACTATATGTCCTAACAATTTCCCTGAAGTGACACCAAATATGCATTTCTTGGGGTTCAATCATAGATTGTACTTACCGATCCTCTAAAAAGAACTTTTCTAGAGCCTCAAAATGACCTTCTCTGGTGGCTGACTTGATCATCATGTCATCCACGTACACTTCCACCTCCTTGTGGATCAAATCATCTAGAATTCTTGTTGCCATTCTCTGATAGGTTGCGCCTGTGTTCTTCAAACCGAATGGCATTACCCTATAAGTAAACATCTCCCATTCAGTGATAAAGGTTGTCTTGATATGATCGGCTATCTTGTTAAGGATCTGATTATAGCCTGCATAACCATCCACAAAGCTATACATCATGCAAGCAGCTGCACTGTCTACTAACACGTCAATGTGAGGCAGCGGGAAGTCGTCCTTCGGACAAGCCTTGTTTAGGTCTCAATAATCTACACATACTCGTACTTTGACGTTCTTCTTAGCTACTGGGACAACATTGGCTAACCAGGTTGGGTACTGTACATCAATTACGAACTTGGCCTCAATCTATTTATGAATCTCTTCTTTTACTTTATCTGCCCATTCTGGCCTGAGCCTCCTAAGTTTCTGCTTGACTGGCTTTTGGTCTAGGTAAGTCGAGATGGCATGCTCCATGATTTCACGGTCTACTCCTGGCATATCTTCATAGGTCCAGGCAAAGACTTTCTCGTGTTTTCTTAAAATTCTCTCAAACTTTTCTCTCTCTTCAAGAGTTTCGTCAGATGCTATCAAGATCTCTTTTGGGTTTTTCGAAGTTCCAAGATTAAATGAAGTAGCATCGGTTGAATCAATGTCAAATATAAATGAATTATGATCATGATTATGCATAATGAAATCATCAGAAACATCGCACAAGTAAGCAAAATTATTCATATTATTAATAGAACTGAAAATGTTATCAACATCATTAAAAAGTTTAGGTGTAAAAAGGAAATCTAAACTATTTTCTTCTTCTTCTTTCATCGGTGCAGATGTTGCAGCTGACGGTTCTGGATCAAACTGACGCTTTGGAGGTATTACAACAACCCCCTGCATGACTTCACTCTGTCTCTCTGCAACTTTATCTTGCATCTTCTCTTTCCCCTTCACTTGGGCAGTCATCAGCCTTTCAATAATAACCTCTTTAGGCATTTCTCGATCCCAGACTGTCACTTGGGTCATGATTTCCTCATCCCAAAAGCCCTCTGCTGGCTTTATCAATCTAATGTCCTAATCGAAGACAACATTGAAGACCTCAAAACCCGGTACAATCTTTCCATCAACCCACTGTGGTTCTGCTTCCCCCGTGTAGGCACATACTGCAGTTGCTGGCATGAAGCTTTCTCTGATATAGGGGATCTCATCCCCTGACTTCTTGCCCTTCTTTGCGATACCTTTATACCCAAGGCCCCTCCTATCCTTCTAGCCTCTAGTAGGAATGGCTGTTGGCGATCCCTATGAGTTCTTGCCTAGACCCGCACCAGGGAGGAACGACAACCTCTTCATCATATTTAGCACTTAAGGGCTTCCTTCCATATGTTCCTTTCCATCTATCATAGTATCATGAAATCCATTGAAAGGCTGCCTCGCAATTTCTAATATTGAGACCTGATTCTCTCTTGCGGCCCTTATAGTCACAACCTGCCCCTCATTAGGATTCTTAACCATTTGTTGTAGAGTGGAGGGCACCCCTCCCAGCTTATTGAACCAAGGCCTTCCTAAGAGGGCTAAGAAGTTGGCAGGAATGGGTAAGACCACAAATTCTACCTCGGTTTCCACGGGCCCCGTCTTGACTACCGCTTTAAATGTCCCAGAAGCCTGCCTCCGCGAGTTGTCATAAGCCGTGATCGTTAAATCAGACTTAGCCAGCATATCCTCTGTAACTCCAAAGGCTACCATTCTTACCAGTGGGCATACGTTAATTGATGAACCATCGTCCACCATGACACATGTTGTGTGCTTTTGATTGACCTAAGCCCTTATGTATAGGTGGCGATTATGATTGCAGCCTTCCGTCGGCAAGTCAGCATTTGTAAATACTACATTCTCTCCGGCACCCCCCTTGACTACATCTAATAGTTCTATAAGCGATATGGTTGTAGCCACTGTAGTCTCACACAAGGCCTCTACTAGCTTCTGCCTATGGGATGGAGACTGCCTCAGCAAATCCCAAATTGAAATTTGAGCCGGCGTCTTTTTCAACTGCCTCATTATTGGATCCTCTTCCAGCTCTTTTTCTTTTTGGCCTACTGCAGGATCTTGTGGCCTATTAGCTTCCGGAGCTACCCTTCCACTCCGGGTCACCGCTCTAACTTCTTTCTTTTCTTTCTTCTCCTCTTCCTCCTCCGAACCCCACGGGTCGGGAAATCCTTTAGCTTCAGAATTGTCATTTTCATATCCACTTTCATCAGTGGACCAGTAATTGATTACTGTCGTGGGAAGCCCTTCTTCACCTCATAAAGGCACATGACAGTAGTGTTGGCATCGATACTGTATAAATCTTTCAATACTAACCATTCGGGCAAACGGGACCCGATCATGAACACGGGTGGGGGCACATTATTATACCCAGACTTCTTTTGATTCCCTCTTTTCTCGAGATCTGTGATCTGCTTGGAATCAATTAAATCCTAAATTGCATGCCTTAGTGCCTTACACTCATCAGTTGTGTGCTCGGTATGTTAATGATATGCGCAGTATTCACTATCCTTGTGCCCTGGCAAACCTTGGGTCCTGACCGGCTGGGTGGTAAAGGCTGTAGTTTCCCCTCCTTCATCAGCCTTCTGAGTACCCATGAGAGAGGTCTCCCTAGATTAGAGAAATGCCTCGGAGCAGTGCTAGTAGCTGAGACCTCAGCCGTCTTCCTTGTCCCACTACTGGAGCCTGCTGGCCTACTTGCCCCCTAGCTATTACTGCCCTTCTTGGCATAACCCTCATTGCTTACTCTTCTTGCGAGGTACTCTCCCTCTACTTCGATGGCAATATCCTTCAATGATTCCCAATCTCTCAGACCCTTCATCTTCAGCCCATCCCTCAGATAGGGGCTAGCATTCTTGATAAAAAGTCGAATCTAATCTTGAGTATCTGGTTTCCTCTTCATTTTCATCACCCGGTTCCTCCATCAGGTCAGATACTCATGAAAGGACTCACTGAATTTCTATTGCAGCAACTCTAAACCTTTCAGGGTCACCTCCATCCTCGTGCTGCAATCATATTATCGGAGGAACTCTTCTGTCAGTAGATCCGAATCTTCCTTAGTTCTCCGGTCTAGACCATGGTACCAATCCACCGCCGGGCCGGTTAAGCTCAGACAGAAGTATTCTATTTTTTACCTCTTTGTCAAAGTAGTACCTTCATTACCAGCAAGTACTGCTTTATATGGGTGGTAGGATCAGAAGTGCCATTAAATTTTGGGACATCCGGCATTTTAAAGTTCATAGGGATCACATCCTCTCCCTCCAATTCCTTGTCCACAGAATTCATTCCCCGTCCTCGAGTCAACATCCTTGTCATTTCCTTGAACTTCTCCTCTATCTTCTTCCAGAGGGCCTCTTCAGTCCGAGATACCTTTCCTCTTACTGACACTTGTTCCTCATACTCGTCCTCTTCCCAATCCTCATCCATCCTATGGGCTGGCCCCCTTCTCTGTCCTACCAACATATTGGCCCTTAAGTCCACCGACGGTGGGCGAATCTCTTTAATTGGGTCTTCTCTGACCTCCTCCTCTTCATTTTATCTCAAGGGAGGAGGAGCTGGGTTCTGTGGTGCAGTAGGCTGGGCCATATTTGCCAAGATGGCCATCATTCAATTCTCAAACTCCTCAAATCGTCTTCCGTCATGGACCTGGTAGTGTCTGCCCCTCTTGGTGAATTAGCCATCTCACTGTGCAAGGAGAACTAGGATGATGTAGCATGACTGGTTTTAGAAATTATGTTCAAGTACTCTATCCTTTCTGGTAATTCAAAGAATGCGTTGCTGCGTAAGCGCTCTAGAGGACCTTTTGACCACTTAGGTAGATCTATGATGGCTACAAAACACGTCTCATTAGGATGATCCATGAATGCCATAAGATGCATGGTCATGCTATGCAGCATCCACAAATCACATGCAAGCACATAGGTCCTTCTAACCTTGTCACTCCCGCACACGAGGTTATATAGTCTCTATTCTAGGTGGGATCGGCCCATGGGTTAATAGGGAACCCGATGAACGTGCATGGTGCATGGTGGAAAACTGGCAGCATAACCTCTCCTAACTAACGTACATATGCATTGGATGTGATCGTTGTGTATTTAGGCAGTTCGAATAAATTGACATGGGCCTATCGGGGCATGATAGCCTTTGATTAGGTGACCAATCAAATTATCTGGGTTTGTCTAATACATAATGATCCACACATCAAGCATAGTATTACGGTTCATGCCACTTAGGGGAAGTATCAACTTTCATTACATGAGCTTTTTGCCAAGGTGATGTTACTTTAGGGCTACCCAAGCATGGTCCCTGCCAATGGGTCTAGCTCATCACGAGCGTAATAACCAGTCGGGTCTCAATTTAATATACCATGATGGTACTAGACTTGGGCTGGTGATTATCCTTAACATTTTGCTACATTGAGTGAATGTAAGGTCATGCTTCGGGAATGCATCGGGGTTAAAAGAGGGACCAAACTAGCATAGATCTAAGGCTCTAATGACATGTAATACGATTTTAGAAAGGGATAAAATTTTAAATTCAACTCAATTATATGTTTTAACCAAGGTATTTTCAAAGCGAAGTCTCTGATTTAGTTCCCCAGTGGAGTCGCCACTGTGACGCGCGCCGAACCCAAGTGCGTCCCGAATATCGCTTTTAGGGCATTCGGGGGAGGTTCATGATAACTTGTAAGGGATTTACAACGACATCTATTTTGGGCAACAAGGAGGTATTTTGGAGTCGCCACCCAATAGAATGTTGGGAAAGGTCATCTAGCCTCACTGAGCCTAAGACAGCGTATGTGTGTCTATTTTGGGCAATCAGAGATATTTCGGACACCTCCTTCCAATAGGACATTGGAAGCATCATCTAATCTCGTGAAGTCTAAGACGATGTATATACATCTATTTTGGGCAAGCCAGATATATTTTGGACACCACTTTCCAATAAAATACTAGAAAGATCATCTAATCTCGTGGAGCCTAAGACAATGCAAATTGGGCCTATTTTAGGCAACAAGAGATATTTTGGAGACCCCACCCCAATAGAACATTGAGATGGTACTCTAACCTCATTGAGCCTAAGACCAGAGATGGTTTAGGACTTTCCATTTATTCATACCTTGGTTAAGTTAAAGTTGAGTTTAAAATTTAACATTTCACTCCTTTTCTCATACAATTTAATGTATTTAATTAAAGCGCAAATCATTCATGTAATAAAAGCAAAAAACTAAAGTGGTAAATAGAAGCAAGATTAAAATAAGATAAATGAAAATCCAATAAATTACAACAAAACTAGGGGCGGAATACAACCCCCATTGTAAATGAGCAGAAAAGGGGAACATACGCAAAGCAGGATGTTCATTAAGGATGAGGACATTGGTCCTCGCATATATACTTGTAAAAATAACTTTAAATTGTCAATTTTATTTGATGAGAGAAATAAGACATTGGTCCCTATTTTATTAGTGAAAATTCCAATTTAATTAATATAAATACTTAACCATTTTCATGTGTTAGCAGAATAAAATAATATTTACAATAATGATACATAAGATAAAAAGGGATAAGGGTAAAAGAATAAACCCGAGTGAAGATTCTCAGATCATTGCGGTATCCTTCATTTTGAATAACCCAAAGCCATTAAATAAAGCAACAAAACTCACAAAAATAAAAATCATGTTAGTACCACAATTAAGATAAAATAAATGTGAAAAATAAACAATGATAAAAATCCATGAAGAAGGGAAAATAAGTGGTAAAAGAAGGGAAGGAAATGAAGGGGGAAAGGCCCAGGGACGACCCGTGGCATGCAAGCGACGGGCATCCGTGGGCCTATCGACGAGTGGAGGCATAATCCCTCGACGGCCCGTCGCTCATCTAAGCGATGGCCGTCGGTAGAGCTTCTGCCCGTCGGTCGTCTCAGACCTAGAAAAAGAAGAAAATCAAATAGAAAACTTTTTATTTTAAATATAATGGAGATTGGTCCAGAATTTTTACCCTCGGAATATTACCTCTGAAGGTGAATATCGCGTGATTTCTGTTCCTCAAATTCTACAAGGATTGATCAACGATGTGTAGTTTTAGGAGATTTTTTTGCTGCAAAAATCGTGTTTTAGAAAACAAATCAAGAAAAGAAAATTATATTTTTCTTTCTTGATATTTTGATAGCAATTGTGGATGCTAAAAAGGGCTAGATCGGATAGAAACAAATTAATTTCGTTCTCTTGGATTTGCCTTAATTCGAAAATTATTTGATAAAAATTTGACGAAAAATAAAAGATCGTTAACCTTTTTTGTAAAAACTGCTCTCCCGATTAATGAGCCTCCCTCCCCTATTTATAGGTTTAGAAAAAACATTCAAATAAATTCAAATTTAGAATTTAAATTTGAAAATGATTTCCAAAATCCAAAATTTGAAAATATTTGAAAAGATTTAGGAAATATTTGGAAATCTTGAAAATGTATTTGAAAAGATTTAGGAAATATTTGGAAATCTTGAAATATATTTAAGAAGATATGAAAAACTTATGGAATCCCACCCAAACCAACGACAGATCTGTGACCGACGGGCATTGGTGACGGGGGTATGTAGACACCAGGTCTTGAGGCAGTCCAGTTCAGAGTTACCCAATGATGATAAAATGTCTTGACACAAGCAAAAAGGTTGAAAGTGGTGATTTCCTTGTCAAATTTGCATTTTAGAGTGAAAAAATAAGAATTATTTTTAATTATATTTGAAAAATGGTGTATAAATTATAGTATTTTTTAGTTAAATTTAAAAATTTAAAAAAAAAATTCCGCATGCAGAGCGCGCTGCGCGGCACCCGTCACTCGCGCGCGAGCAATGCGCAGGGCATCGCCCGCGCGGAGCGACATGGCCACGTGCGACCGACGCCCGTCGCGTGCGCCGACGGGCGTCGGTCACCCCTGTTCCGCCGCAAATCGCAAATTTCGCCCCAAAATCAGTTTTTTCCGATTTTTCACCCAAAAATCCGTTTTTTATCCCATTTTTTGGGGTTTTAAAGGCGTTTTTCAATTCTTAAAATTTAAAATAATTCATATCTAATTTAATTAAGATTTTTTTTCATTAATTAATGGTTTTTTCCTTTTTTCTGGATTTAAAAAGAAAATGATGAAACTAGTTGAAAAACAAAATTTCTTTTAGGGTTTTTTAGGTTTTCTCTTCTCCTTCCTCTAAAATTCTCTCTACATTTTCAGATTTTCCCCAAAAAACAAAGAGAAAATAGTTTAACTCTTCATCTTTTTCCAATAAAATTTCTTCTAAATATATTTTAGATGGAGTTTTGTTGATGGAAAATTGATTTTTGAGACAAATAAAGTGATTATTTGTTCTTTAAAAATTCAATTTTCATTCTTTTGTCTTTCAATAATTTTTTTTACTTGAGTTTTTTCAATGATTTTTATTTGAATCACTTTTTTTGATGAAAAAATAATTTTGAGATAAACAAGCTAATTGTTTTGTTCTTAAAATCTATTTTTTTTTATTTGATTTTCTAAAAAATAAGTTTTTTATAAATGATTTTTTTCTTGAGACAAACAAAATAATTGTTTGTTCTTGAGATCATTTTCATTCTTTTAATCAATAAAAATCATTCTTTAGGCAAAGAAATTAATTCTTTGTTCTTAAAGAATTATTGATTTTCTTTATTCATTTTTTTCAAGCCTTTTTTTGGAATAAAATTCCAATATTTTCATCATATTTCACTCTAATCTTGCACATCACAAATAAGGAAAATCAATCATCATTTTTACCTTCATCGAATCTGAAACTCTGAGGGTAAACATTCTGGGCTTGACACTTTTATTTTCTTTTATTTATTTTGTCCATATTTAATTGATTAACATGTATGTTTTTATTTTTGTTCATTTATTTATTTATTTATTCTATTGTATATATGTTTATATATTATTTTTGGTTCATGTAAATATTGATTTCTCATTATTTCTAACATGTAATTAATTAATTCATTTGTGTTAATCTTTTTGTCATGTAATTGTTTCATGTTAATTGTGATAACATTAATTACTCATGTCACTTATTTAATTATTTTTATCATTCTTTTATTCATTATTTTTTATCATTCTTTTATCATCGTTACATGTTTTATTTATTGTTATTTATTTATTTATTTATTTTCATTCTTCATCATTGTCATGTTCATATTTTTATATATTAATTCATTAACACGCTTTATTTTATTTCAATCACATCTTTTAATTCATTTGTCATTTATAATGCATTTTTCTCATTTATTTTAGTTTATTAACATTTTAATTCATTTGTCATTTTTGATACCATCTCACTTTATTTTATCTCATTTTATCATTTATTATATATTTAATTTATTTAACTGATTTAATTACTAACATTATTTCATTTGTATATTGTTCTTTTTGTCAAAACTTATTTTCTTTACTCGGGCATTTTTGCGAGCACCCGAGGAGATCCAAAAGTCTCGTTTGGGTTAAATATTTATTTGCTTTATTTGTAATATTTTATTTATTTGGCTTTTTTCCTTTATTTTGCCATATAATCTTTAATAGAATTGTTTATTTAGGCACGCTAGAAAGAAAATCACTAAAACATTTTTATTAATTAACTTGGAACTTTTTCCTAATAAAAATGGGACCGATGTCTCAATTTTCTCCATCCAAAATAAAAATTGTCACATCAAAATTATTTTATGATAAACACGCATGCGAAGACCAATGTCCTCATCATTGATGAACATCCCGATTTATGTATGATTTGTATTTTATTTACAATGAGGGTTGTATTCCGCCCCTCATTTTATTGTAATGTATTTACATATACTTTATTTTATTTACACTTTTATTTATTGCTTTCCTTGAGTGGACAACCTGCGCCTTAATTAAACTGTATTAAAATGAATGAGAAATGGGATGAAACTCTAAATTCGAAACTTAATTATAAACCTAACCAAGGTACGAATAAATGAGAAGTCCCGAAACCACTCTGGTCTTAGGCTCAATGAGGTTAGAGGACCATCTCAATGTTTCATTGGGATGGGGCCTCCAAAATATCTCTTGTTGCCCACCAAAAGGCCCAACTCAAATAATCCTAGGCTCCACGGGGTTAGAGGATCATTCCAATGTTCTATTGGGATGAAGCCTCCAAGATATCTCTGGTCTGCCCAAAATGGATATATATGCGCTGTCTTAGTCTCACTGAGGCTAGACGACCTTTTCGAATGTTCTATTGGGTGGCGACTCCAAGAAACCTCCTTGTTGCCCAATATAGACGCACTTGTATTTTTTACAAGTTTAATGAACCTCTCCCGATCGCCCTAAAGGCGGGCAGTTCGGGGCACCACGGGGTTGGGCGCGCGTCACAGGGTACCCTTGGTCTTTTGGGCGACGGGTCACCCATGAAAGACGGAGACCGAGAGACAGCCGTCGCTCTCGAGAGGCAGGTGTCTCTTGTGCAAGCGACGGCCATTGCTCAACGCGAGAGACAGCCTCTGCAACGAGCGACGGTCGGCGTTAGTCTCGAGCGACGAGCCTCTTAAGCGAGCGATGGGCATCGCTCCCGCAAAAGACTAGTAACGTGCGTCGCTCAATGCGAGAGACGGCCTCCACAGTGAGCGATGGTTGACGTTCATTGTGAGGGACAGGCCTCTCAAGCGAGAGATGGGTGTCGCTCCCGCGAGAGACGGGCCCTTTCGTGTGAACGAAGGGCGCTGCTCGTGCGAGAGGGGACCATCTTTGAGAATGAGCGAATGGCATCCCTCTGACCGACGGTATGCCCCATCGATGGAGCAAAATCCAGATTTTCAAAAGCGAAACTCCTCCTGACTCCAAAAAGACCCCTATCACCAAGAAAAGATCCTCAATCCTCGTAAAAACGGAGAATGAAAACTCACAACTTTCATCCATTTTCCTGGAAATAGACATTGATATCTTCATTGGGTAACTCTGATTTGGACTGCCTCAAGACTCGGTGTCTACACCAAGCCTCGTACCACGATGGTATATCAATGGAGACCCGATTGGTCGTTATGCTCGTGATGAGCTAGACCCATTGGCAGGGACTATGCTTGGGTAGCCCTAAAGTAATATCACCTTAACCAAAGCTCATGTAATGGTAATAGATACTTTCCTTAGGTAAAATGAACCATAATACAATGCCTGTGATGTGGGCCATTATATATTAAACAAAATCAAGCAAATTAAGTGCTCCTCTACCAAAGGCTTTCATGCCCCGGTGGGTTCACCTTAATTTGGTTGAAGTGTTCAAATGCATAATGGCCAAAACTCATATGTATGCGCATCCTGAGAGATGTTGTGCTGCCGACTTTTCACCGTGCACCATACGCGTTCATCAGGTCACCTGTTGACCCATGAATTAAACCCACCTAGGAAAGAGACCACATGACCTCATGTGTGGGAGTGATAAGGTTGGAAGGATTTATCTGCTTGCATGTGGTTGTGGATACTGCACAGCATGCTCGTGCATCGCGTGTTATTCATGTATGTTAATAAAAAATTAAAAAAAAAAAACATACGCATTTCATTTTGTGTGTATATCCTTTTACCTGCATATTATTTTTCACATGTACATACCATCCTATGTATAATTTTTTCCATGCATCGCATCGTATCATTGTAATCTATTGATCTTTCCCTCATGGAGGACCATCTGCATAGCATGATCATGCATTACATGTCATCCATGCATCATTCTAACTCCTCAATTTTCAGCTACTAAGGACCATTTGCTTAGGTGGTTTAGAGATCTCAATAATTGCTTGAAAAGCGATCAGAGTTTGGATTGGTTGGTAGAGATTTCAAGGTCCGTGATGGCAGATTTACCACAGGAAATTGGTGCTTTGACAGTATAGGACCTAGACAAGAGGCTTGAGGATTTTGAGAGGAGGATGTTAGCCATAATGGGAACATTGCTACTCAAATGGCACCAAATGCCAGGTAACCGCCTGTATCACCTACTGTGGAGCAAGTTGAACTGCCTATTATGGAGGAGGCTCCCATAGCAGCCTCTACCGTACGACAACCAGTTGTTGAGCCTAGAGTAGTGGTATCTACTGAGTAGAGAATAATTCCTAACCCGAAAGATGATTTCATGGTGGAGGAAGAGGATGAGCTAGTAATTCCTCAGGCCATGATAAATAAATTCCCTAAGGTAGAGGATGATGCGGTGAAGAAGATAGATGGGAGGGTTAAAAAGTTTGAAGCTTGGACAATGACTATTATCGAGAATTTAGTCGCCGCCGTGGTGCCACCTACCGGGCAACAGCCTACTGCTCCTACCATGTTGTAAAAAGAGCATGATCTGACTAAGCAAGTACACCTACCACCAACTGAGTCTAGAGGAGAGTTGCCTGTTGCTCCGTCACCTGAGTGAAAAGGAAAAGGGCATGTTTTAGAGAATGGGTTTCTGGAAGTGACACGGGGTCTAAAAAGAAGGATGGACGTCCTCGAAGAAGAGATTTCAAAGTCCAAACTTGCAATTACCCTGGCTGCTCTCAATGAAGTCTCTGTGGACTTAGAAAAGAGAGGTCGACTGTATGGGTGTGACAGCTGTGTTGGCACTCAAGGGACGGAAGAAGCATCAATGATTAGAATAGCCCAGAACTATTATTTCAACATAGACAGATCTTTGCCTTAAGTATGAGAGGGGGACTTGTGTCCATGGTTGGCTAAGCCAACTAGAAATCGAGGGCAAATGAAGTGTCATCGGCATGCTAGATATCTAAGGGATGATTGCCAAACCCTAAAAGGTCAAGTCCACGATCCTATTAATAGCAAACATGTGGTGATCCTTGAAGGAGGGGGAAACGTCATTGCGGGAGATAATCAGGAAAGCTCGAGTCTCGGTGATAGCAGTGTGAGAGATGTTGGGGCCGCCAAGGTTTCAAACGTTGGAACTACTCAAGGCTACTATACCATCTGGGATAAGCCTTTATCTGAGCACCTCTTTCATTTCATCGATAAGGGAAAGTTACAGCCAAAGCCTGCAAAACTCGCCAAGAGCCAAGGGCGTCCCAGTCACCAAGCAGATCTGTATTGTGCCAACCATCAGCATACTGGGCATGAGACCGATGGGTGCCGAACTCTGAAGAAGCTTGTTTAAGGCCTCATTGATGAGGCACTAAGAGGGCGAGAGGATGGTTCTTGAATATGATAATAGACCATCGACTATAGCATCCGTGTTGGCAAGAAAGGAGGATGTTAGCTATTTAGATGCTCTTTTTATTTTTTGGCTATTTAATGATGATGTTTTTAATCCTAGTTTTATTAAATGAAATGACTAGTTTTGCTTATTTGTGCGATATTTCTGATGATTTTACTTTGCATAATCATGATCACGACTCATTCATATTTGACATTGATTCAACTGATGTTATGCCATTTAATCCGGAGACTTTGGAGAACCCAAAGAAAATCTTGATAGCATCTGATATAACTCCTAAAGGGAGATTAAAATTTGAGAGAATAAAAAAAATATATGAAAAAGTCTTTACCTGGACCTATGAAGACATGCCAGGAGATGATCATGGAGTCGTTGAACACATTATGGAGGCATATCACGATCATGGACATCCTGTCACACAGAAGCTCAGAAGACTCAAGCCGGAAGGGGCAGAAAAGGTTAAAAGCAGAGATCCACAAGCAGAAATGGGACAAAATTTCTTACTGAAGCGCAACGCTCGACTAGGTTGGTCAATGATGTCCCCAATGGTTAAGAAGAGAAGTGCGTGTATGTGTAAACTATCAGGATTTGAACGGAACTTATCAAAAAAAAATGGGGGAGCAAAAAAAAATATATGCAAAAAAAAAGAGAAGGAAAAGAATTAATATGTAGATCTGGCAGAAAACCGTTGATATGGGGCAAAGGAAAGTCATCTTAGGGGCAAGCTTTGTTCAAATCCCATTGATCTATACATACCCGTACTTTGCCATTCTTCTTGGCATCCGAAAAGGACCAAAAGGGTTCTATTGGCTTACAATGGATACGGATTGCTCGAGCTTGGGGAATAGATATCTTAGGGGAAGTGCGCCCTACGACCTCTAACGGACATAGTGTGACGCGCGCCGAACCTAGCAAAGGCCCTCATTGAACCCGCTTTTAGGGCTCGAGATATTAGTTCGCGTCTTTTTTGATCTTGGACATCATGAGACATTTTGGATGCCTCCTTCCCAATAAAACATTGGAAAGGATCATCTAGCCTCACAACGCCCTTAGGCACCTTTGAGGTATTTTGGAGTCGCCACCCAATTTACGAGAAATTGGGAAAGGTCTCTAACCTCGGGGGGTCTTAAACCAAAGAAGGTGTTTGGAACTTTACTTTTATTAATGACTTAAGTTAAGTTTATAAATTAGTTTTAAAAAATTGAAATTCCACCTCTCATCTCACATGATTATGCATTGAATTTAAAGCGCATTGCAAGCATATTAGAAAGCATTAAATAAGGCGATAAAGAAATAAATAAACTACATGTAAAAATCGGGACAGAACAATCTCCCAAAATAAGAAAGCATTAAAATAAAGTTTGCCCCAAAATTAAATACAAGGGTCCAAAATGGATAAATGAACACACATAAAAAATGATTAGAATATATCATACTGTAGACACCGGGTCCTGAGTCAGGTTTTGAAAAATGACAATGGCAATTTTGGGTACTTGGTAAATTCCTCCAAAAAAATAATAAATAAAATTAAAAAATTAAAAAAATGAGATTAGGTTAATTTAATTAGATAAATCAAAAATTAAGATTAGTTTAATTTAATTAGTTAATATTGTAAGATAAATTAATTAATTAGTTAATATTTTAGGATAATTAAAATTGAAAAAAAAAAAAGAAGAAAATAGATATGGGGTTTAATTAAATAAATTAGATGTGATAATTTAAGTAGATTAATTAGATTAAGTAGGTATAAAAATATAGGATATTTAATTAATAGAGTGTTTGATTAGTTAGTGTTTTAGTTTAAGTAAATTAATTAAAATTAAAAAATAGAAGAATGGAGGAAATTATTAGGTAAACCCTAATTCTGGGATATAAAAAGAAAGAGATGAGCAAAAGAGTGGAGGGGGGCTCTCTCGGCTAGATTGAAGAAATTGAAAGGAAAAGAAAAATAAAAAAAAAAAAAGGGAAAAAGAGAGGAAGAACACAGGGGAGCCGAAGAACAAAAAGAGAGAGCAAGCAAGAAGAAATGAGAAGAAGGAAAAAATAGAAAGAAAATAAACTGAGGAGCAAAAAAGAAAGAGAGAGTAAGAAGAGAGAGCAAGAACATACCAAGGATTGAGAGACCAAAGAACCAAAAACAAAAGAAAAGAAAGCAAAAGAAATAAGCAAGAGAGGAGAGGACCAACGGAAAAAGCACAGGGGCGACGCCGGAAGAAAGAAGAAAAGAGAGGGAGAATGGCGGGGCCTCCGCCGACCAGCCATGGCGCCGCACAGCCACACGCGCAGCGGCGCCAGGTCCCCGGTGGCCGGACGCACCAGCTGGCACCCATCGGCCTCCACCATTCGCCGGGAAAGGAGAGATCGGAGGGAAGGTGGCGCGACGGTTTAAGGCGATTTTCGACCTCCTCGGGCGACGTTCCGGCGCATGGACATCGGCGGCAAACTTCCGGTGACCAGATGAAGCTGATGGCGGCTCCGGTGACGCTCCGGCGAAGCTCCGATGGTAAGTCCTCCTTCCCTCTTTATTATTATTATTATTATTATTATTATTATTATTATTATTATTATTATTATTTAATTAATATTAATTATTATTATTATTATTATTGGTATTTATTTATTATTATTATTTAATATTCTGTTTTATATTTATTATATTTATTTAGAGGTGGCAAATTGGGCGGGTTGGGCGGGTTTGGGTTGGGCCATTAATGGGCGGGTCATAAATGGGCGGGTTATAAATGGGCCAAAAAGCATGGGTCATAAATGGGTCAAATACCCAAATGGGTTGGGCGGGTTGGGTCAACCCATGGGCTAAAAACTTTTTGAATATACAAAAAATTTATAATAATATACAAATGAGTCGGGAGGTCCAAACGGACCGATTTTGGTCCAAATGGATTGAATGGCCCAAATGGGCCGCTTGAGGTCTAAACGGACTGAGATATAGTTTGACTCTTTTAATCAATTTTTAATAAAAAATCATTTTCGATATAATAACAAGATACTAAAATGACTAATGTAAAGTAATTTGGTTCAAATGGATTGGATGGCCTAAATGGGTCACTTGAAGGCCAAACGGACCGATATATGATTTGATCCTTTTAATCCATTTTTAATAAAAAATATTTTTTTAATAACAAGTGACTAATATAACAATACAAGAATTTAAGGATTTCCCGACGGAAATCCATGATTTTCCGTCGGGAAATGTAATTGCCCTACGGAATTTAAAAAATTTTCAGAATTTTCCTATGGAATTTAATATTCCGTCGGGAAATTCCCGACGGAATATTAAATTCCGTCGGGAATTTTTTTACAAAAATAAAAAAATTCAGAATTTCCCTACGGAATTTAATATTCCGTCGGGAAATTACCGACGGCATATTAAATTTCGTCGGGAATTTTTTAAAAAAATAAAAAAAATTCAGAATTTCCCTACGGAATTTAATATTCTGTCGGGAAATTACCGACGGAATATTAAATTCCGTCGGGAATTTTTTTTTAAAAAAAAAAAAAATTGATTTACATTTACTTTTCTTTTGTCCATATATTTTTAGTAGGTGGCAAACACTATATCCTTTGATATTTATTAATGAAGATTAATTTTGTGTTAGGCGTGCTTGGTTAGATTTAAAAGAGCAATTAAGACATAATCAATTTCTTTTTCTTTTTCATCTTTCAGCTTATGTATTTTGAATAATTTGAATTTTTATAAATAAATTTGTTTTTGAGAATCAAGTGCGATACATCAGTCAATGTTTGAAATAAAGCTGGAGAATTTAAGAGAGAATATGGTATGTAGGTATAAATCGCTGGAGACCACCTCGGGCAATGCAATTAAAGATTAATATTGATATAGCAGTTGATAGCAGGAAAAGAAGAGGAAGTACAGCACTCATTGTTAGAAATTCTCAAAGTGGACAAAAAAGCAACGGACCCGTTGGGCAGATATACATGCCCAAACGGGTTAGTATTTTAGGCGGGTTGTTTTTGGGTTGGCCCAACTGGGCCTCCCTTGGGTTTGGGTCGAATTTGGGTCTATTTTATTGGGCGGTTGGGCGGGTTTTTTGGGCTTGGGCTAAATTTGACAGCCCTATATTTATTATTAATTATTATGTATATTATTTATTATTATTATATTATTATTATTATTGTTATTGTTATTGTTATTTATTTATTATTAGTATTATTGAGTTATATTAATTTATGGTTATTGATATTATTATTATTTATTTATTTACTATTAATGTTATTGTATTATATTGTTATTTTTGTTATTGATGTTATTTTATTTAGTATTAATATTATTATTATATAATTATTTTATTATTTTTATCATTATTATTATTATTATTATTATTATTATTATTATTATTGTTGTTGTTGTTGTTTTTACTATTATCATGGTTGGATTAATATTATTGTTATGATTATTATTATTGATTATAATTATTATAGTGGTATTCTTGTTGGTTATGATAATTATTGTTGTGTGATATTATTATTATTTTATCTATGTTATGTATATTTATTTTATATTATTATTATCATTATTATTATTATTTGTTATATTATTTTTATTATTTTTATTATCATTCATTGTTATAAATATTACTATTTTATGTCAAATACATTTTATAGCTATTATTGTTATTAGTATATTATTATCATTATTATCATTTTGTTCATGTTACTATCATTACATTGAATTATTATTTTATCCATTCATAATTACTATCATTATTTTATGTTTATTTATTATTCATTACTGTTTTATGATATTATTATTAGCATTATTATTTTTATTGGCATTAATCATTTTAATTGTCATTTGTGCTTTTATATTCATTAATTCTCAATTTATTTCATTCAATTATTTATTTAATTTTTTATTCATTTACTTATCATTTAATTTAATCCATTATCAATCTCATTCATTTTTCTCAATTTACTTTATTCAATCATTCATTTTTCCCAATTTACTTTATTCAATCATTCATTTGTTTATTTATTTATTCAATTGTTTACTTATTCACGATTAACCAATATCATTTTTCTATTTTGACTGCAATGCGGGAGGCATGTGGTTTTTCTGAGAAGTATGGTCGGAACAGGTAAATTAGGATGAATTTATTATTTATTATTTGGAATATGTAATTATTATTTTATTCTTTTTATCCGTTTGTGATCTGTAATAATAAAAGATTTTCGACCGCGCTTAAAAGAACCACAACACAAACGTTTTCTATCAAAAAGAAATTTCCTAATAAAAATGGGACCAATGTCTCAATTTTCTCCATCCAAAATCATCACATCAAAATTATTTCATAATATATATGTGCGAGGACCAATGTCCTCATCATTAATGAATATCCCGATTTATGCATGATTTATATTTCATTTACAATGGGGGTTGTATTTCGCCCCTAATTTTATTGTAATTTACTTTTGAATGATTTATTTTAATTTCGCTTTTATTTTTCGCTTTTACGTGAATGATTGCGCCTTTTAATTAATTGCATCGTATGGAAAGATGGTGAAATAATAAATTAAAAACCTAATTGTAAAATTAATCAAAGTACGAATAAATGAGAAGTCCCGAACCTATCTCTAGTATTTGGGGTCAACGAGGCGAGAGACCCATTTCGATGGGATCTTCAAGGCACCTTTTGTGTCCCACCAAAAGACTCAAATTATAATCCTAGGCTCCATAGGGTTAGAGGGTCATTCCAATGTTCTATTGAGGTGAATGCCTCCAAGACCCCTTTGGTTTGCCCAAAATGGATAATATGCGCCGTCTTAGACTCACTGAAGCGAGACAAACTTTCCCAATGTTTTATTGGGTGGCGACTCTATGAAACTTACTTGTCGCCTAAAATAGACGCACTTGTAAATACCTTACAAGTTCTAATGAACCTCTCCCGATAGCCCTAAAGAGGGCATTTGGGAAGCCCACGAGGTTCGGCGCGCGTCACACATACTTAAATCGAGAGATTTATTGAATTTTAGGAACATTGGTTCCTTTTTATTAATTTAAAAAGATTGGAGAACTATTTTTGGGTATTGATTGAGAAAACTGGGATGAGTGATTCCATTTTATGAAAATTAGTTCTCCATTTGATAGTGAGATTTTATTAGTTAAAATAGGGCATTGGTCCATTTTATTAAGAAAAATTTCAAGTTATTAATTATTAAAAAACATGATTTTCTATAATACGGATAAATCTAAAATACGTTTTTTACACACGATATAAAAATTATATAATAAAAGAAAATACAATAAAAATGCAAACCCTAAATTCGAAAGTCTTTGATCCCCCAATCCTCCATCTTATGCACAAATATAACTCGCATAAATAAACAAATTTGAGACAACAAAACAAAAATAAAATAAATGTTAGTAAAGTAATTAAATGAATAATATATGAACAAACAATTAAATAAAAACTAATAAATAAACTAGTTAAGTAAACCAAAAAAGATAATTAAAACTTGACAAATAATACAACAATAGCATTAATAATTATTAATAGAGTAGAAAAACTGGAAAAATAACCAAGTGAATTAGGATAGAAATATGCAAGATAAAATGAGGAAAATTATATTTCATTTTATCCATTTTACGTTCTGGTAAGACAAGAAAGACGAAGAGCCGAAGGAGGGTGAAGGGGAACAGAAGCACGACTAGTGCACTCATTGCACGAATCGTGCAATATCTGCTGCCGAGAGGATAGAGCCATGTGTTGGGTTTCATCGGATTAAATCAACTTAAACGCAGCGGAACAAAATTGAAACCCGAAATAGGATCCATGTATATTCAATTGATTCAAAAGAAAGAGATAAAGATTTACTAACCTTTAGAACGAAATTAACTCCTTTAATTCGGACTGAAGACGCTGCCTCTAACACGAATGTCCTCTATCGGTATCCACATGCACGAACAAAAACGAACAAAACTCGCAGGGGTGCTAGCTCCCTTGCATTGCGAATGGATTTTAGGTTTTTCTTTCACAAAGAAAAGGTGGCTAAGTGTAGACACCAAGTCTCGAGTAGCCTTGATCAGGATTACCCGATGATGAAATTTAGCTATGCCGGCTTATAGGCAAAAAGATTGGAGCTCGGAAGTGATTTTCCTTGTCTTTTTTATGAGTAAAAAAGTGTATTTTAAATATTTTAAAAATATTTTTAAAATTATTTTGGAGAAGAAAAAGTGTATTTTAGGTTGAGGGTATTTTATATAAAAATTTAAAATTTAAATTAAAAAAAAAAAAAATTTGCCCGAAAGCACGACTGTGCTTTGCGCCGTACTGCGTGCGAAAGCACAGCTGTGCTTTTTTGAAACCACGGCCGTGCTTTGCGCGCACTGCGCGCGTTTCTCGCGCGCATCAGCCCCATTTTCGCCCCATTTCGCCCATTTTCGACCCCCACTTGTTTTTTAACGATTTTTGGACGGTTTTGGGTGGTTTTTGGGTAGTTTTTGATGGTTAAAACACTAGAAAAAATTCAGAAAAGAGGGAGGACGAACTAAGAACATTTTGGAGAGAAAAAACTGAATTTTGGAGCTTTTGAGTTTAGAGAAAAAATCTATCTTACACACTTGTTTCCAAGAGTTTTTCTTCAAGTTTTCAAGCTATTTTCTAAAGATTTTCACAAGAGAAGACAAGGAATTCAACACTTCTACCTTCAATTCTTCAAAACTGAATTTGAGGGTAATTATTCTTGGTTTTACTCATTAATTATCTTGTTAATTTCATTTATTTTTGCTTCCAATTAACATATTAAACATGTAAATTCTTTTAGTCTCCATATTTTTCTTCTTCTTTTATCTTCAATAATTTATTTAACAAGTTAATTCTTTCAAATTTATCATATCGTTTTCATGTCAAGGTGTTTATTTTTTATGTCATTATGCATGTTCAACTTAGGTTGTTAATTTTCTTTACATCCATTGATGTTTATTATGGCTATTATTGTTATAAATGCTAGTTTTATTATTATAATTTATATTACACTCATTTATTGATGTCATTAGGTATTAGTATCATTATTACCATTAATGTTATTGTTCATATTTTGCATGCATGTTAAATTTCAAATTTATTTTCTTATGCCTTTTATGTTAGATATTACTTTAGGCTTTATTATGCATGTTAAGTTTTATTATTCTTATGTTATGTTTTCATGCACATCTTAGGAGTATTAAAATTGATTGTCACTAATCTTTCATGCATGTTAATCACCATTATTAATAAATTGCATTTGCCATGATGTTATCTCACTTTATGCTTGTTAAATTGCATCATAATTATTTTTATGCATGTTATAGTATCTTATGCATGTTATATGGTCATTATACATATTATCTTTTATGTCATCTCATCTCTTTGGGTTAATTTCTAACATGAATCTCTTCTATTTTATTTTTGGTTGCAAATCATTATTTTATTCTCATTTGAGCACCAATGCACAAGAAGGAGGATATGCGGACTTTGGTATTTTCATTGCACATTTTCAATTCTCATTTTATTTTGTATATATTCGTTGAATAAAATATTTTTTTATGCACGCATGAATAAAAACCACACAAATATTTCTAATAAATTAATTTGGATTTTTCATAATAAGTGGGACCAATGTCCTAATTTTCATCCCAAATAAATCATCACATCCAAAATGTTTTCTTTAATTGTGCATGCGGGGACCAAAGTCCTCATAATTAATGAATTCCCCGGTTTTATGTATGTTTGCACTTTTAAAAGGGAGTTGTATTCCGCTCCTGGTATTATTGTAATTTATATTTGATGTTATTTTTTATATGTCTATCTTATCGCTTTCAATATGAATATTTGCGCTTTTAAATTAAAATTGCATCGTGTGGAGAGAGAGTGAATTAATGATAATTAAAATTTGATCATAAAAAAATCGAGGTAGAAATAGATGAGAAATCCCGGACCCAGCTCTGGTCTTTGGGCTCAAAGAGGCTAGAGGTCTACCCTCCAAGACACCTTTTTGTGCCACGAGACTTTAGCGCTAATCCTAGGCTCCTTAGGGCGAGAGGTTTACCTTCCAAGACCCCTCTGGCTGGCCCAAAATGGATACTAAGCGCAGTCTTAGGCTCTCCGAGGCGAGAGAAACTTTCCCAATGTTCTATTGGGTGGCGACTCCATGAAACCTCCTTGTTGCCCAACATAGACGCACTTGCGATTTATTACAAGCTATCAACGGACCCACAAATGCCCCGATCGCCCTCAAGCGGGCGGTCCCATGGGCGGCCGCGGGGATCCGGCGCGCGTCACACTAAGTTTTTCTTTTCTTATTCTCTAATGAAGAAGATGTACAGCCACTCTAATCTATTTATTTCTACTTGAATAACGTGGTTAGAGTTTTTATTAGGGTTAATCTCTTTTCTTAACATATATCTATATATATGTAAATGAGTTTTTAAACCTTAAAGAGATTAATAGGGATATTAACTCTTATTCAAAATTAAGAGATAATATATATATATATATATTTATTTATTAATTTATTTATTTCTTATTCAAAATAATAAGAAATATTATATTAATAAATACTATTATCTCATATTCAAAATAAGAGATATATGTATATATACATATATAAATATATATATAAATATGCAATTTCGAAATTAAATATAAATACCTATAAGCAGATTGAGGCTAAGTTCCTGATAGAGGTTCAATACCCAACATGGTTAGCTAATGTGGTTCCTGTAGCTAAGAAAGACGGCAAGGTTCGAGTATGCGTCGACTATCGAGACCTAAACAGAGCTTGCCCTAAGGATGATTTCCCGCTGCCTCATATTGATGTGCTGGTAGATAGTGCTGCTGCTTGTATAATGTACAGCTTTGTGGATGGGTACACAGGGTACAATCAAATCCTTAACAAGATAATGGATCGGATTAAGACAGCCTTCATCACCGAGTGGGGGACATACGCCTATCGAGTTTTGCCTTTTGGGTTGAAAAATGCAGGAGTAACTTATCAGAGGATGGCCACCAAGGTTCAACTTAATCCATAAAGAAGTAGAGGTGTATGTCGACGACATGATGATTAAGTCGGCTACTAGAGAAGGTCACTTTGAGGCTTTAAAAAAGTTCTTTCAAAGGATCAGCAAGTATGATATGCGTCTCAACCCAAGAAATGCGTTTTTGGAGTTACATCAGGAAAGTTGCTAGGCCATGTAGTAAGCCAGAGGGGAATTGAGGTAGATCCCGATAAAGTCAAAGCCATAAGAGAGATGCCGGTGCCCAAGAAGGAGAAGGAAGTCAGAAGTTTCCTAGGAAAGCTTCAGTATATCAGCCGGTTTATTGCCAAGCTAGCTTCAGTATGTGAGCCTATTTTCAAGCTTCTTAGGAAGAATCAGCCGGGGGTATGGAACGATGACTGTCAATTGGCCTTTGACACCATTAAGGAGTATTTGTTAAATCCTCTGGTGTTAAGACCACCACGCCGTGCTAAACCACTAATCCTGTACCTGGCTGTGAAAGATAACTCAGTGGGTGCTATGATGTCTCAGGAAGACGATTTTGGTGTAGAGTTTGCAGTTTACTATCTTAGCAAGAAATTCCTGCCTTACGAAGCCAAATATGTAGAGGTGGAAAAGATTTATTTAGCAGTTATCTGGGCTTCTAAGAAGTTGTGACACTACTTTCATTCCTTAGAGGTACAAACGGTTGCCAAACATAATCCGCTCAGATACCTCCAAGAAGCACCCTCTCTACTAGGGAAGATGGGAAGATGGTTACTGCTGTTGCAGGAATTTGACATTGAGTACATAACCAGGAAAACCATTAAGGGAAGAGCCGTAGCGGAGTTCTTAGCCGAGCATCCTATTGAGGGAGATCAGTTTGAATACAACTTCCCAGATGAAGATGTCACGACCATAGCAGTGCAAGGGTGGCAATTATTCTTTGATGGAGCAGTCAATAATAAGGGAGCAGGCGTAGGAGTTATTCTTACAACCCCAGATGGTGAAAGGCTACCATTGGCTAAGAAGCTGAGGTATAAGGCTACCAATAATGAAGCAGAATATGAAGCTGGCATCTTTGGACTGGAAGCATTACTCGCTCTGGGGGCAAAGACCGCAGAAGTATTCGGAGATTCTTCCTTGGTAATTCATCAGATTAGAAGGGAGTGATCAGTCAAGGAAGAAAGGTTGTTGCCTTATGTAAAGCACTTGAGAACGTTGAGCAGCCAGTTTGAGATTTGCACTTTTCACTTCATCACCAGAGACGAAAATCAGTTAGCCGATGCTCTAACAACATTAGTGTCTATGTGGGATAACCCAACAGGAGTTGCGATGAAACCCGTGCTGATTTATAGTTCGAAAAGACCTTGCTTTGAAGCTGAACAGGTGATGGACATTGAGGCCACTGATGGGAATCCATGGTATTATGACATTCAGAATTATTTAGAGAGATCAGTCTTTCCAGAGGAAGCCACTGAGAAGGACCAAAGAATGATCAGGCAGTTGTCCACTCAGTTCATCAGTGTTAATGGCACTTTGTACAAAAGGTGAGCTGATGGTATCCAGTTAAGATGTCTGGTAGAGAAAGAAGCTAAAAGAGTTATGGAAGAGGTTCATGCCGGGGTTTGTAGAGCTCACATGAATGGCTTAGCCTTAGCAAAGAAGATCATGCGCTAAGGGTTTTATTGGCTCACAATGGATACAGATTGTTCAAAATTTGTGAAGCAATGCCAGTTATGCCAACAGTACGCGAATTTGAGGCATGTGCCAGTTTCAGAGTTACATAACTTAACATCTCCATGGCCATTTGCAGCGTGGGGAATAGACATCATAAGTGAAATCCATCCTACGGCTTCTAATGGGCATAGATTCATCATAGTTGCCATTGACTACTTCACTAAGTGGGTTGAGGCTGAATCTTTCAAGAAGGTTGATGCAAGGGATATGGCTAAGTTCATTGAGCGGAATTTGATATGTAGATATGGTCTCCCACATCACATTGTGTCTGATAATGTGGTGCAATTCCCGGCAGAGACTAAACAGATGCTCCAAAAATATGGGATCCAACATCATATGTCTTCTCCTTACCGTCCTCAAGCAAACGGTGCAGTTGAAGTGGCGAATAAGAATGTGAAGAGAATTTTGGCCAAGATGGTTCAGAACTACAAGGATTGGGCAGAAAAGCTACCCTTCGCACTTTGGGGTTATAAAACAACAGTCAGAACCTCTACGGGGGCAACACCATTCTCTCTGGTATATGGAATTGAAGCAGTCCTGCCGGTTGAAATTGAGCTTAAATCATTGAGGGTAGTCATGGAAGCTGAGATTCCTGAAGCAGAATGGGCACAACAATGTTTGTCATAGCTAAGTCTGTTGGATGAAGACAGGTTACGAGCCTATTACCACAACCAAGTTTATCAAAAGAGGCTGGCTCGGTCATTTTGCAAGAAAGTACGAAAGCATCCGTTGAAGGAGGGGGATTTGGTCTTTAAGATGATGAGACCGGGAGTTCCAGACATACGAGGAAAATTCAGACCAACCTGGGAAGGTCCGTTCATTTTGAAAAAGTTTCTAACAAAAGGAGCAGCAATTTTAGCAGACAGTGATGGGAATGAGTTCAAGGACCCGATCAATGTCGATAGGTTAAAAAGGTTCCATGGCTAAAGACCAAAAATAAAAAGAAGAGAATAAATGCCCCGCGGGTCAAAAACCGAAAAAAGGCAGCCTTGCTAAAATTGGGCGCCCTGTCAGGGTGAAAACCGAAAAAAGGCATCCTGGGCAAAAATTAAGGGCCAAGAGAGAATATTCAATCGAGAAAACCCAAGAGGGCCGATTGATAACAGGAGTTTGATGCTGACAAAATCCACTCCGAGATTAGGTGTAGTCATATGCTTTTGAATTCTTGTCAAATGAAAATCATGTACGATGAAATCATATAGAAATGTACACAATTTTGCAATGAATAAAAGAATATATTTTCATTGATCTTTCAGTTCTGTCTTAAAAAGAAATATACCAATTGTTCATCTAATAATTATTGCTCAGTCCTTCATTGGATATGTGCTTTTTTCTCTTAACAGAAACTTTGATGATAACCTTCAAAAAAAAAAAAAGCCGTTAGAGATGAAAACCGTAACTGGCTCTCTAAGCAAAAGTTAGGCCAAAGGGTAAGGTGAAAACCTGGAAACAGGCAGTCTGCCCTACAAAAATAAAATATAAATATAAAATGAACAAAAGCCGCTGGATTGGGTTGGGTCTATTCCAGGCAAAAATTAGGCAAAGGGTTGTGTGAAAATCCCCTAAGGGATGCATTTCCCGCAAAGAAAAGCTAGTGTGAAAATCCACAAGGGACGCACTACCTTTAAAACAATGACGTTTAATGCCCGGAGCGATAAGGCGGCGTTATTTCAGATGATCTTCTTTCAATCAGATAACACACAACACAGAACATGAATCCCGGATCATTGACCAGGGGGGGCAAAGGATATACACCGGACGTCTCTTTCAGAAAACTTATCGACGATCCTCAGGATTCAGGGGGCATGGGAGAGCAGACAAGCTACAACCTATGCAAAACTTGGACCACTCAGGGCACAATCTATACATTTTTGCAAGCATTTGCATTCCATATCATACACACGTGATTTCTTGTATATTCCTATGCATACAATCTTGCAGGACAAATCGGCGGGGAACACCAACAAAAGCCGAGGGGCGACACCAGTCCAAACATCTAAAGGAGCACAGCTCAAAAATTCACAGCAGTTAGCACGATGGCGGCACCACCCACAAGAGGTTAGCACGACCACAGCACTACCAATTCACAGCAGTTAGCACGATGGCGGCACTACCCACAAGAGGTTAGCACGACCACGGCACTACCAATTCACAGCGGTTAGCACGATGGCAGCACTACCCACAAGAGGTTGGCACGACCACGGCATTACCTATTCACAGCGGTTAGCACGATGGCGGTACTACCCACAAGTGGTTAGCACGACCACGGCATTACCAGCTACAACCAAAAGACGGCAACAACAATCATCATAACTCCATCCGACAGGAAGATCGCCGCTTCAGGTACGCGTTTCTTTCCTTTTCCTGAATTTTGGCTCACCTAGGCACCCATGCACTAGCCTCCCCAAAATTGGGGGCAACTGTAGACACCGGGACCCAAGTAGCCTTGATCAGGATTACCCGATGATGAAATTTAGCTATGCCGGCTTATAGGCAAAAAGATTGGAGCTCGGAAGTGATTTTCCTTGTCTTTTTTATGAGTAAAAAAGTGTATTTTAAATATTTTTAAAATATTTTTAAAATTATTTTGGAGAAGAAAAAGTTTGTTTTAGGTTGAGGGTATTTTATATAAAAATTTAAAATTTAAATTAAAAAAAAAATTGCCCGAAAGCACGGCTGTGCTTCTTTGAAAGCACGGCTGTGCTTTGCGCCGCACTGCGCGCAGCGCGCGCGCGAAAGCACAGCTGTGCTTTTTTGAAAGCATGGTTGTGCTTTGCGTGCAGCGCGCATCAGCCCCATTTTCGACCCCCACTTGTTTTTTAACGATTTTTGGACGGTTTTGGGTGGTTTTTGGGTAGTTTTTGATGGTTAAAACACTAGAAAAAATTCAGAAAAGAGGGAGGACGAACTAAGAACATTTTGGAGAGAAAAAACTGAATTTTGGAGCTTTTGAGTTCAGAGAAAAAATCCATCTTACACACTTGTTTCCAAGAGTTTTTCTTCAAGTTTTCAAGCTATTTTCTAAGGATTTTCACAAGAGAAGACAAGGAATTCAACACTTCTACCTTCAATTCTTCAAAACTGAATTTGAGGGTAATTATTCTTGGTTTTACTCATTAATTATCTTGTTAATTTCATTTATTTTTGCTTCCAATTAACATATTAAACATGTAAATTCTTTTAGTCTCCATATTTTTCTTCTTCTTTTATCTTCAATTATTTATTTAACAAGTTAATTCTTTCAAATTTATCATATCATTTTCATGTCAAGGTGTTTATTTTTTATGTCATTATGCATGTTCAACTTAGGTTGTTAATTTTCTTTACATCCATTGATGTTTATTATGGCTATTATTGTTATAAATTCTAGTTTTATTATTATAATTTATATTACACTCATTTATTGATGTCATTAGGTATTAGTATCATTATTACCATTAATGTTATTGTTCATATTTTGCATGCATGTTAAATTTCAAATTTATTTTCTTATGCCTTTTATGTTAGATATTACTTTAGGCTTTATCATCCATGTTAAGTTTTATTATTCTTATGTTATGTTTTCATGCACATCTTAGGAGTATTAAAATTGATTGTCACTAATCTTTCATGCATGTTAATCACCATTATTAATAAATTGCATTTGCCATGATGTTATCTCACTTTATGCTTGTTAAATTGCATCATAATTATTTTTATGCATGTTATAGTATCTTATGCATGTTATATGGTCATTATACATATTATCTTTTATGTCATCTCATCTCTTTGGGTTAATTTCTAACATGAATCTCTTCTATTTTATTTTTGGTTGCAAATCATTGTTTTATTCTCATTTGAGCACCAATGCACGAGAAGGAGGATATGCGGACTTTGGTATTTTCATTGCACATTTTCAATTCTCATTTTATTTTGTATATATTCGTTGAATATAATATTTTTTTTATGCACGCATGAATAAAAACCACACAAATATTTCTAATAAATTAATTTGGATTTTTCATAATAAGTGGGACCAATGTCCTAATTTTCATTCCAAATAAATCATCACATCCAAAATGTTTTCTTTAATTGTGCATGCGGGGACCGAAGTCCTCATAATTAATGAATTCCCCGGTTTTATGTATGTTTGCACTTTTAAAAGGGAGTTGTATTCCGCTCCTGTTATTATTGTAATTTATATTTGATGTTATTTTTGATATGTTTATCTTATCGCTTTCAATATGAATATTTGCGCTTTTAAATTAAAATTGCATCGTGTGGAGAGAGAGCGGATTAATGATAATTAAAATTTGATCATAAAATAATCGAGATAGAAATAGATGAGAAATCCCGGACCCAGCTCTAGTCTTTGGGCTCAAAGAGGCTAGAGGTCTACCCTCCAAGACACCTTTTTGTGCCACGAGACTTTAGCGCTAATCCTAGGCTCCTTAGGGCGAGAGGTTTACCTTCCAAGACCCCTCTGGCTGGCCCAAAATGGATACTAAGCGCAGTCTTAGGCTCTCCGAGGCGAGAGAAACTTTCCCAATGTTCTATTGGGTGGCGACTCCATGAAACCTCCTTGTTGCCCAACATAGACGCACTTGCGATTTATTGCAAGCTGTCAACGGACCCACAAATGCCCCGATCGCCCTCAAGCGGGCGGTCCCATGGGCGGCCGCGGGGATCCGGCGCGCGTCACACTAAGTTTTTCTTTTCTTATTCTCTAATGAAGAAGATGTATAGCCACTCTAATCTTTTTATTTCTACTTGAATAATGTGATTAGAGTTTTTATTAGGGTTAATCTCTTTTCTTAACATATAACTATATATATGTAAATGAGTTTTTAAACCTTAAAGAGATTAATAGGGATATTAACTCTTATTCAAAATTAAGAGATAATATATATATATATATATATATATATATATATATATATATATATATATATATATATATATATATATATATATATATATATATATTTATTTATTTATTTCTTATTCAAAATAATAAGAAATATTATATTAATACATACTATTATCTCATATTCAAAATAAGAGATATATGTATATATACATATATAAATATATATATAAATATGTAATTTCGAAATTAAATATAAATACCTATATTTATATTTTATTCCGAAATAACCTAATAAAATCCATTCTATTCATTTGATCTTGGTGTGTGACCCAATAAGTTTTTATTATGTTGGCAGTGGCCATAATCCCATAAAAGGCCCACAAGTCATAATTGTTCTCTAGCAAGACATTATGACTACCCAAATAATATAAATATCGTTAGTCCGATTTTAACCTGGCAACAGAACATGTTATTATCCTTTTGTCACACGATATCTTATTTGAACATAAGTCATGGTTCATGTCAAACTTAAATTGTTCAAACATATAATTTCTCGATCACTAAGTAGACTGATAAATTCAAATGACATTGATCACACTATCAATTCATTTGAGCACGGCCATGCATTTTACAGTCCTACTTATCGAGGGGCAAATTCCATCTTGATTATTCACTTTCCTCCACATAATTCTCATTATGTCCGATCAAAAACTTTATAATTATCCGATTAAAGATAACGTTTGATTATGTCAAAACATAATGTTCCTTATATAGGAAACCATGATAACCTCAGGTCAAAGGATTCAATAACATATCTATTATAAGATCACTTATGACACTATCCCATGTAGTGATCTTACAGTGGGTCTATCCAGTACTTTGTTCTCTAACAAATACCTATAGATTTGATTTATATCATCATATATAATCATCCCATGATTATCAATGCAAATCTATACTAGTTTTAATTTATCTTTATTCCCTTTATTGATAAATGACTAGGGACAACATGAATAACATTGTTATTCATAAACATTACAATAATGTAACATGCCAATAATATTAATGTGAAGAAAACCATTATATAAATGAAAATGTAATGATTACATCAAGGTCCAAATGTTTGGCCTAGGGCATAACCACTAACACCACATTGACTACACGACCCGAACGAAAAACTTTAAATAAAAGTTACGTAAAGAAAGAAATAAAAGATGAAAGATGATTGAATCTCAAACATTAGGAATTAGTTTCCTAGATTCTATAACAACCTCATAATGCTTTGAGAACAAAAATCACTTTCTTGCTCTCAAAAACTTTTCTCCCTGTGTTTTTTTTTTCTTTTCTCCCTTTTCAAAATAACCTCCACCTCAGTTTCTAAACTTTTTCTTTTTATACGTCCAGCGAAAAACTAGAGTTTTCTTAGGTATATCCGTTCTCTAAAAACCCTTGATTCCCTTTTTTAAATCAGGTTTTTCCTTTCCAAATCAAACATGCCGCCTACAATTTCCAACCAAATCCCGAAAATAACGGGAAAGGGGGCGGTGGAGGCAGGGTGGCACGTGTGGCAGGTCTCACTAATGTGAGGCTGCATCTCATATTAGTGAGATGGGCCTCACCAATGTGAGGCTGCATCTCAGGCATGAGATGGGCCTCACAACACAGCCCCAAAGTTTTTTTTTTTAAAATAATTTTAACTTTAAAAATGAAAAGTATTTTATTTTATTATTTTCGAGGAAACCATCACTTCTATTTGTCTTTTGCCTGTGAACAAGCATCATTCTCATCACTGGGTAACTTCAGTCTGGGCTGGCTCAGGACCCGGTGTTAACACATAAGTCCACCATAATTGCTATCACCTACTTCACTAAGTGGATAGAAGCCGGGTCCTTCAAGAAAGTCGATGCTCGGGGTATGGACAAGTTCATCGAAAAAAATCTGATATATCGATTTGGTCCCCCATACCACGTAGGGTTCAAGGACGGAAGGGCAGTTTATGGCTAAGGCTAGGGAGCTGCTCTAGAGGTATGGCATTGAAGACCGCCAGTCCTCTCTGTGTTGCCCTCAAACCAATGGGGCAAGAGAAGCTGCCAACAAGAAGATCTTGGTAAAGATGGTTCAAAACTACAAGGATTGGGCAAAGAAATGGCCTTTTACACTTCGGGGCTATAGAACCACCGTCAGAACCTCTATAAGAGTCACCTTTTATTCCTCGATATATAGAGCAGAAGCAATACGGCCGGTCGAAGTAGAGCTCAAACTTTCAATATGAAATATAACATCATAAATGTGTTCTACACCCTCAAAAACCCCCCATAGGGACCAATAAACTAAATTAAAACAACTTAAATCTCTTACCTCAAATTTAGGGCATAACCTTGAATACTTAGTTTTCTTCACTTTCAATGCTCCAAATGGACTCCACTTGCTGTTTTTATGTTATAGAGGGACTTAGATTTGTTTGGGAGGCTAATATTTGGAGAAAGATTGAAGAAAGAATGAAGAAAAATGGAGGAAAGTATGAAAAATAACATACAGTTTTGAAAGAAGGAGGAGGAGATCGGTTTTGGCTGGATTTTTCTAGAGAAATCTGGCCTCTCCTTCCTTTATATAGTCCATAAATGAACCAAACCGGTCAAACTAAGGTGGTCCAACCAATTTAAACTAAAATTTTGGTTTTTCGGTTCAATTACACTTTTCCAAAGCATCTATATGTTTCTCTCATTATTTTCACTTCTAACCAATTCCATTGATCTTAAAAAATCAAAAATAGGCTCTCTACAAATTTTTAGCTCAATCGGAGTCCATTTGGGCCTCGGTTCACCTAAATCAATCTGATTCGATCAATTTTTCTTCTACCGTAAAATACAACTCTAAAACTGTCAAAATTCACAGATAACACTTCTATTGTCTTATTCTAGACACTCAACTTCCATTAGGCCTTATTTACTATTTATAAGCCCTCGGTCAAACCCCGGTTCAAATTGAACCGAACCAGATGCCAACTTCAGAATGACTTTCGGAGGTCAATTCAACTCCGTTTTCAGTTCCGATTTCACCACTAAACTCCTTACGGCCCACAGATCATTTTTGCGAAATTAAAATTTTTCGGGCGCCGGACAGCCGGGTTCGTTGTATAGCCACCCCGGTGTCACCTGATCCGGAATCACTATAATTTTAACACACTTAACACTAAACTTTGACACTAGCAAACTCACTCCCTACACTGTTCAACGCAGCGATTATCATGATAATACTAAAATTATAATGGTCTAAAGGTTGTGTCCCTTCTTCAAATAGTTGCAAAGATTGGTGGAAAGAGATGCCCCTTTAGGTGACTTTTTAGAAGTAACTGACCATCGGGTCTTTCTATAGCAATCACGATGACTATCGTGCTCGCGACAACGGGTCTTTCTATAGCAATCTCTTTTCTATAGCAATCTCTTTTCTCTCTGCTTTCTCTCTGTTCCTTCATGACTCGTGCTCTCCTTCACAAGTCGTGCTCTGCCTGTTCTAGTCGTGCTTTGCCTCATGACTCGTGATCTTCTGGTTCACCTTTCTGCCTTCCGATCTGTATTTCTTCCTTCTCTTTGCACATCTTCACGACTCGTGTCCCCCTTCACGACTTGTGCTCCTCTTTTATGCCCTTCTCCAGTCGTGCAGATCTTCACTACTCGTGCGCTTCAATCTCCTCTTCACGAGTCGTGTCCCTGGCTACGAGTCGTGCACTGCTAACTTCTCTTCTCTTCACAAGTCATGCTTTTCTTCACGATTCGTGCCACTTTTCTTCCTTTTCACCCCTATCATCCTACAAAACATATAAACATGTAAACTAAAGAAATAACATGAAATTTACATATATTTACATACTTAACTTCTTAAACTCACACAAAACATGCCATAAATAATACATCAATTAAGCAGCTATCACAACCACTGCCGCAAAGGCCAGCCACGAGCCAAGGAAGGCCAAGATATAGAACGAACTGGTATTGTGCGTATCATCAACACACAAGGCATAAAACAGATTACTGCCGTGCTCTGAGAGAGTGCATACAGAAATGGGTTGACGCTGATCAAATTTTGGGTCCAAGGAAGAAGAGAAAGATATAAAGCAATTATAAGGCCATGACATCACTAACCTTGGGGGAACCATCCAGAGAAAGGGGAGCCTGAGGTGTTAAAATATTTTCAAGTAATTTGTGTCAGCAGCAGAGGAAGATATTAGCTACTTAGATGTTCTTTTTATTTTTGAACTACTTAATAATGACATTTTTAATTCTAGTTGCCTTAATAAGATCAACATTTTTGCTTACTTGTGTGATATTTCTTGTGGTTTCACTATGCATAATCATGAGCATGACTCATTCATATTTGACATTAATTCAATTAATGCTACTCCGTTTAATCTTGAAACTTTGGAAAACCCAAAGAAAATATTGATAGCATCTAACGTAACTCCTGAAGAGAGATCAAAACTTGAGAGAAATTTAAGAAAATATAAAAATGTCTTTGCCTGGACCTATGAAGACATGCTAGGAGTTGATCCCGGAATCGCCGAGCACACCATTCCAACATACCCCAATCATAGATCAGTCAAGCGGAAGCTCAGAAGACTCAGGCCAGAATGGGTAGAAAATGCTAAAGAAGAGATCCGCAAGCAAAATCATGGCCAAATTTCTTATTAAAGTTCAACGTCAGACTTGGTTGGTCAGCATCGTCCCGATAGTCGAGAAGAGTGAAAAGGTATCAAGATATGAACAAGCTTGTCAAAAAAATTAATAATAATAAAAATAATTCAAAAAATAAAAAAGAAAAAAAAATAAGGAAAAGAATTGCTATGTGGGTATGGCCAAGTTCATTGAGAAGAATTTGATACGGTCTTTCACACCACATCGTGTTTGATAACGGGATGCAGTTTTTGGCTGAAACTAGGAAGTGGCTTCAAAAGTATGGCATCAAGCATCATCAATCTTATCTATATTGCCCTCAAGCTAATGGGGCGGTTGAGGCGGCTAACAATAATGTCAAGAAGATCCTATCCAAGATGATTCAGAACTATAGGGATTGGGCAAAGAAGTTGCCTTTTACACTTTGGGGCTAAAGAACCATCGGCAGAACCTCTATAGGAGCCATGCCTTATCCCTTTAGTATATGGGACAAAAGCAGTATTGTCGGTTGAAGTGGAGCTCAAGTCTTTAAGGGTAGTCACGGAAGCCCGAATTCCAAAAAATAATTGGGCCAGCAACGATTGCAGTGGCTGAATATGTTAGATGAGAACAGATTGCAAGCCTATTGTCTCAACTAGATCTACCAAAAAATACTTGCTCAATCATTTAAAAAGAAGGTCAAAAGACAACTGCTGAAAGAGGGAAATTCAGTCTTCAAGCAAATGACACCAGGTGTTCTGGACATACAAGGTAGATTTAGGCCAACATAGGAAGGTCTGTTTGTTCTTAAGAGGTTATTTTCCAAGGGAGCAGCAACAAACAGAGATGGAAAATGACTTCAAAGAACTGGTCAACATCGATAGACTTAAGTGGTTCCATGGCTAAAGATCAAAAATCAAAAGAAGAGAATAGAAGTCACGCGGGTCGAAAACCGAAAAAAGGCGGCCTTGCTAAAAATGGGCGCCTCGTCAGGGTGAAAATAGGAAAAAGGCACCGTGACCAAAAATTAGAGTCTCGAGAGAAAATGTCCAATCAAGAAAACCCGAGAGGGCTTATTGAAAATAAGAGTTTGATTCTTACAAGATCCACTCTGAGATTAAACGTGAATTTTGCATTTTGAATCTATGTTACAATCTTTGCAAAATAAATTCAACTCAAGCGTTCATTATTTTCTGGTTCTTTTATAAAAAGGGAAACATTATTCTTCATTGAGTGTATGAAATCTAAATGACTACACTCTGCTACTGCTCTCATTGGCCAAATGTCTAAGTCAATGGGCCCTATTATCAACGACAAGACTTAGCACCCACCTCTTGTGGGCCCTTGCAACAAGCAAAGGTGCGATCTCCATTCTGTGGTGTAACATTCTTTACAGGTAGTTGTGTCCAGAGGCTATGGTACCTAGAGGTGAAGGCCAAAGATAAGGTGCCACCTTGCAAAGATAGGGGATGCCTCACTACATCTTGAATCCCTTCGAACTATCGAGTACAGTGGGCAGTAATGTATAAGGAAGCCTCATGGAGCCCACACGACGGGACACATCCTAAAGAACCATCTAGAGTCATGGCAGAAAGGAGGAGCCAAGGTCACATGAACCTGATGTCTTCATCCGCCACCTCACCCAGTCGAGCAGTACCTTCATCGGGAGATGCAAACGAATACAACCGCTGCCGGGGAAGGAAATGCCTTAATGAATAACTACTGATCACTCTAAAGGTGGGATCCTGATAGTTGCTTCAGCTTTTCTCGTAGCCATACCGAAAGACAAGAGAGTCTTAAAAAAAAGGCCGTTAGAGATGAAAACCGTAATTGGCTCTCTAAGCAAAAGTTAGGCCAAAGGGCAAGGTGAAAATAGGCAGTCTATCCTATAAAAAAAATAAAATAAATAAAGCCGCTAGAGTGGTTGGGTCCATTTCAGGCAAAAATTAGGCATAGGGTTCTGTGAAAATCCCCAAAAGGACACATTCCCGCAAAGAAAAACTAGTGTGAAAATCCACAAGGGATGCGCTACCTTCAAACAATGACTTATGATGCCTAGAGCGATAAGGTAGTCTTAATAACTTCCCTTCAGGCAGATAGTGCATAATGTCGAACATGGGTCAGAGTCCTGGGGGGTAAAATGTTGTATAGTTAATGGCAAAAGGCGTATGCTCGTTGACCGGGGGACAAAGATGCACACGGGACAGTTTTCCCTAAAAGGATTATGGGTCAGAATTTCTAAGCCAAGATTATACTTTTCTAGATCACTGGGGGCATCAGATAGTACGAGCAATACCCTTAATGAATCCCTTAACCACCTAGGATGTGGTCTATCCATTTTTGCATATCACGTGCATCCCGCGTGTACAATCTTTTGCATATCTCTTTGCATAACTTTACACGTGCATAGCCTTTCACGATGCCCAACATGCATTCACACATGCATGAACTTTGTATATATCTTGCATATGCAATTCTTCGCGCACATCCCGTGTACATAATGTTTTTATACATGTAATGCATAATTATTTGCATTTGTTTAGCATGCATACCACAAGCACATATCACATGCATTCAATCCTTTACACGTATAGTTGTGTACGCATAATTTTTGTACATAATCCTGTATATAGCTTTGTGTATACATTTCACACACATAATTTCATATGCATGCACAATCTTTTGTATATATTGCTGTGTACATAACTCAGAGGGAAAGGTCCGAATAGACCTCATGTGCAAGGATGATCCAAGAGATGGGTTCAGCTCAATATTATCGGCCACTATATCCGGCATAAAATCATTTGAGTTTGTATAGAAGGGGATCACCCAGAAGAACAAGCCTACCCGAGCATGCCATACTGAGGGCAATCCAGAATCATACAAATCTACAGAAAAGAATATCCTTTGGGAAGCTGGACTATTCACACGTACTTTAGTTGGAGGCAATCAGATGCAAAAGCGGGGCCGAGGTACAATTATAGCTCAATACCAGGGCTCATCCATATTGAACAATCAGATCAAGATGAAGTGCTCATGGAAAAGGAATCCCGTGGACCCACGCAAAAGAGGACATTTAAAAGAGCAAGCCTATTCATGCATATCATACCGGGGGCAATCAAGTAAGTTTCTCTATCATAAGATGTATGCTTACACACACCACACAATAAGTGTACAAAAATCAAAATTCAAATGTATAAAGAACACAAATTCTTAACAGAACAAAACAACACGAAATAGAAAACAAAAAGAAGAAGATATTTTCAAGGCCTTGAAAATCCAACATACTGTAAAAATTCAAATACATCCAAAATGTGAAAATCCCAAAAATTTACAAAAAACAAAAAAAAAATCATTTTAAGAGACACCAAAGACATTGAAATCTGTCCACCTGCAGGCAAGCAACAAAACCTCCAATTTAATTTTCCTCTGAGGAGGGTCGAATCTAATTTCCTCTGAGGAGATTCAAATCCAATTTCCTCTCTGGAGGCTCAAATGTAATTTTCCTCTGAGGAGGCTCAAACCTATTTTCCTCTCTGGAGGCCGAAATCAAAGTCTCTCAGTGAACATCAAAGCCTCTCAGTGAGCATCTAAGTCTCTCAGTGAGCATTTAAGCCTCTCAGTGAGCACAGATTTTCAAAGTCTCCCTGTGAGCACAAAGCCCTCTTAAAAGGCACACAGGTCTTTTCAACAAGGAGGCTTTGGTCGGAGATGATAGAGGGATCGGTATCTGGTATATCACAGTCAGTAAGGGATCTCTAAGAGGATGATATCTGAACTTTGCAAGAAGATGATACCCGCACTTTGGAAGTCTGTAAATTGACTCAATGCAATCAAGGGAAAGATGTTCATATTCCACAAATCCTTCTCCGGGGAATAACCAACTGTCCTTCAAGGGGCACCCGTCTGACATCGACCCCAACAGGTATGTACTGCCATAGGTACGCATCTCTTTTATATACCCTGCACATTTGTTTTGCCGTTTTTATAGGAAAAGAGGTTCAGGATAAGAGCCAGCAAAGACGACGACGAATGAATCGCCATGCTAATCGAATAGTGGTTGGCAAGGATACGCCGCGTAGACCCGAAGGTGGTCAACAGAATGATTGCGAACAAGCCACGGTTGGATAACACTATAGCTTGACGACAGCAATCACGTGCCATGCAAGCCCGGAGGTGGTCAGCAGAATGATTGCGAACGAGCCACAGTTGGATAACACTACAGCTCGAAGGCAGCAATCACGTGCCGTGCAGGCCCGAAGGTGGTCAACAGAATGATTGCAAACGAGCCATAGTTGGATAACACTACAGCTCGACGGCAGCAATCACGTGTCGTGCAGGCCTGGAAGTGGTCTGCAAAATGATTGCAAACAAGCCACAGTTGGATAACACTACAGTTCGGCGGCAGCAATCACATGCCATATAGGCCCAGAGGTGGTCAGCAAAATGATTGCGAACGAGCCACAGTTGGATAACACTACAACTCAGCGGTGACAAGCTACAAAATTTCAACACAGCAAAGGTAAGGATTGCCTCAGGTACGCATTTCTTTCCTTTCTTCTCTGAATTTTGGCTCAACTAGACACTAGTGCACTAGTTTCCCCAAAATTGGCGGCAACTGTAGACACCGGATCCTAAGATAGTCCAGATCAGAGTTACCCAATGATGAAGTTAGATGCCTATTCACAGGCAAAAAGGTTAGAAGCAATGATTTTCTTGTCAAAATTGCTTTTTATAACTAAAAAATAAAAAATTTTAAAAAATAAAAAAAGGCGGTTGAAAATTGTAATGTTTTACTCAAATTTGAGATTTAAAAAAAAATCGACCATCAGCAGCGCTCAGGCACGCCACGCCTACGCATGCACGCAGGCATAGGGCACAGCTCTCGCCAAGCGGGCGCTCCGCATGCCCACCGACACCTATCGGTCGCCGAATCCGCCCAAAATCACCGAAAATTAGATTTTTGGCCTTTTTTGTGATTTTTGCCCCAAAATTATTTTTTATCCCATTTTTTGTGGATTTTCATGATTTTCTCCATTTTTAAAATATAGATAAATAATATTTGAATTAAAAGTTTTTTCTTAAGTTAATTAGGCTTTCTTTATTAAGACATATAAATAGAAAAAGATAAAAAGAAAAAGGGGGAAGAGAATTCATTTTAGGTTTTTCTTCATTTTTCTCTTCTTTTTTTCTTCAACAAAAATTCTTTCTACATCCTTTTTAGGTTTTCTCCTCAAAATAAAAAGTTCTTAAAGTTAAAAGTTCAATTCTTTATTAATAATTTTTCTTGAGAAAAAGAAAAATGATTCTTTGTTATTAAGATTTTTATTTATTTATTGATTAATTATTTAACAAAGAAAATCATTCTTTATTCTTGAGAATTTTCATTTTTTTTCATTATTTTTTGTTTCTTTTTCGAATAAAAATTAATTTTTTTAATCAACAATCATTTTTTAGATAAAGAAATTCATTCTTTGGTCTTGAAAATTTTTATTTTCTTTTATCATTTTTTTAAGCAATTTATTTTTTAGAATAAAATTTCAATTTTTTATTATATTCAATTCTAATTTTGCAAAACAAAGCGAGTAAATCAATCAATTTTTCCCTCCATCGAATCTGAATTATGAAAGTAAACATTCTAGCCTCGATCTCTTTTTTTTATTTATTTTTTTATTCATATTTAATTGATTAACATGTAAATTTTTATTATTTATATTTATTTATTCAATTGTTTATGTATTTGTTTTATTTAATATGTTTATTATTATTATTATTATTATTATTATTATTATTATTATTATTATTATTATTATTATGTTGTCGTTTATTATTATTATTATTATTATTATTATTATTTTGCTTTCATTTTTTTATCTTTATTATTATTATTTTATTATCATTTTTTATTGTTATTATTATTATTATTATTATTAATTCATTAACATGTTCTTTTATTATTTAAATCATATCATCTAATTCCTTTGTCATTCATAATACATTTTTTTTCGTTTATTTTAATTTATTAACATTTTAATTCATTTGTCATCTTTCATGTCATCTTATTTTATTTAGTTTATTATTTATCATTTTATTTGTTTAATTGGTTAATTTTTTTGATTTAATAACTAACATTAATTTTTTTTGGTATTTGTTTTTTACTCCAATATCCATTTTCCCTTTTTGGGCATTCCTGGGAGCAAATGGGGAGATCTAGGAGGCCCGTTTGGTTTGACCTTTTATTATTTTTATTATTTGTATCATTTTCTTTATTTGGTTTTTTCATTTATTTTACCATGTAATTTTTAATAAAATCATTTATTTTATGCACGATTAAAAGAAAATCATTAAAAAATATTTATATTAATTAATTTAGAATTTTTTCTACTAAAAATGGGACAAATGTCCTAGTTTTTTCCATCCAAATAAACTATCACCTTTAACACTTTTTCTCTTAAGTATGCATGCGAGAACCAATGTCCTCATATTTAATAAATATCCCGTTTTATGTATGATTAGCACTTTGTTTACAATGTGGGTTGTATTCCGCTCATATTTTTGTTGTAATTTATTTTTCAGTTACCTTATGTTTGTCTTGCTTTCATTTATCGCCTTTGTTACGTGAATGCCCTGCGCTTTAATTAATTGCGTTGAAATGAATGAGAAAACAGAAAGAAATTTTATCTCTAAAACTCAATCATAATTGAATCAAGATATGAATAAATAAAAAGTACCGAACCTTCTCTGGTCCTGGACTCAACGAGCTTAGAGGACCATCTCAATTTTCTATTGGGATGGGGTCTCCAAAATATCTCTTGTTACCCAAAATAAACCCAATTTGCATGGTCTTAGGCTCCACAAGATTAGATGACCCTTCCAATGTTTTATTGAAATGAGATGTCCAAAATATCTCTGGCCCAAAATTGACGTATATACATCGTCTTAGCTTTCACGAGATTAGACGATCCTTCCAGTGTTCTATTAGAAAGAGGTGTCCAAAATATCTCTGATTGCTCAAAATAGACACACATGCGTTGTCTTAGGTTCAGTGAGGCTAGATGACCTTTTCCTATGTTTTATTGGGTGGCGACTCCAAAACACCTCCTTGTTGCCCAAAATAGATGCCCTTGTAACTCCTTACAAGTTCTATGAACCTCTCCCGAAAACTCTAAAAGCTTTCGGGGCTACCCGGGGTTCGGCTCGTGTCACAATACCATTACCACTATTATTATCTATTATTCTTGCTGCCATTAGTAATATTATAATTATTACCTCTCTAGTATTATTATTATTATTATTATTATTATTATTATTATTATTATTATTATTATTATTATTATTATTATTATTAATGTTTGCTATTATTATTAGTGTCTATTTTAGTGTTATTATTATTATTATAATAATTAGTATTGTTATTGTTATTATTTGCTATTATTATTAGTGTTTGTTTTAGTGCTATTATTATTATTGTTCTTATTATTACTATTATTATTATTATAATTATTATTATTGTTATTATTATTATTTGCTATCATTATTAGTGTCTGTTTTATTATTATTATTATTATTATTATTATTATTATTATTATTATTATTATTATTATTATTATTACCCCTATTTTGCTACTGTTGTCATTATTGTGATCATTTTTTGTTCCTATTATTATCCTTAATATTATTATCATCGCACGCTAATGTTATTATTATCATGTTTATTGTCATCGTCATTATCATTATAATTTTTGCATGTTGACCATGTTTCACTTTTTTTTCCTTGTCTTTATGTTATGTGGTTAATGTTGGGATTATTACTAATATTTTTGTTGTTGTTTTTCGTGTTTGGGTAAAATGTGGTGTCGCTCGTTTGAGCATCACCGTGACCGAATGGAGAGGTAACGATGCGTAGGAACCTTTTTTGGTGAGATCTTACCTATCTTTTATTTACATGATTATGTTTATTCATAAATAAAGTATTTTTATTTTATACGCATGTAAGGTAAAAAGTCACAAAAATATTTTTACAACTAAATCGGGATTTTTACTAATAAATTGGGACCAATGTCCTCGATTTTAGCCAAAGAATGCAAACTATCACGAATTAAAACGAGGAGTTAAGTTTTCTTAAAAATGGGATCACTCATCCCAATTTTCAAACCAATACCAAAAATAACTCTTCGATCCCTCTTTAAGTGAGCGTGAAGGAACCAATGTTTCCAAACCGAATAAATACCCCGATTTATGTATGTCTCCTCTTTTGATTACTTTTGCTTGATTGTTTAACTTTATATTTATATATATCTTGTGGGCCCTTATAATTAATTATTTTTGGGATAATTTTATTTAGCTTTCTTTCATTTGGGGATTGTATTTTGTCCCAATTCTTATTTCGTAATGATGTGTTTTGAATGTGTATTGCTTTATTTACCGCTTTCCTTAAAAGCTTTCATTTATCGCTTTCTTAGTGCTTGTAATGCGTCTTTAAATAAATTGCATTAATCGTGTGAGAAGAGGGATGTAATTTTCTAATCTAAAAACTCATTTATAATTAACCAAAGCATAAATAAGAGTGAAGTTCTGAACGCTTTCTCTAGTTTAAACCATAGAGGTTAAATGACCTTTTCCAATTTCTCATAAATTGGGTGGCTGTGACGCTCGCCGAACCCCGCAGGACGCTCCGAAGGCCCGCTTTTAGGGCTTTCGAGAGAGGTTCATAAAAACTTGTAAGATATTTACAAGGACGTCTATTTTGGGCAACAAGGAGGTTTCTTGGAGTCGCCACCCAATAAAATATTGAGAGAGTTCGTCTCGCCTCAGTGAGCCTAAGACGGCGCATCTTATCCATTTTGGGCAAACCAAAGGGGTCTTGGAAGCATTCACCCCAATAGAATATTGGAATAACCCTCTAACCCTATGGAGCCTAGGATTGTAAATTGAGTCTTTTGGTGGGACACAAGAGATGTCTTGGAGATCTCATTCCAATGAAATATCGAAATGGAACTCTCTCCTCGTTGAGCCCAAAGACCAGAGATAGGTTCGGGACTTCTCATTTATTCATACCTTAATTAATTTTACAATTAAGTTTTGAATTTAAGTTTTCATCCCTTTTCTCATACATTTTGATGCAATAATTAGAGCACAAGTTTGATCATTCAAGGAAAGCGATAAATGAAAGGGTAAATAAAATAAAGTACATGAAAATAAAATACAACAAAACTAGGGGCGGAATACAACCTCCATTGTAAATAAAGTACAAACCATACATAAATCGGGATATTCATTAATGATGAGGATATTGGTCCTCGCATGCATATTTATTATAAAACAATTTTTATGTGATGATTTTGGATGGAGAAAATTGATACATTAGTCCCATTTTTATTTAGGAAAAATACCAATTTAATTAATAAAAAACGTTTGTGATTTTCTTTCTAGCGGATCTAAATAAACAATTTTACAAGAAAATTATATGGCAAAAATAAAAAAAAATAAAGAAAATATTACAAATAAAGAAAATATAATCCAAACGAGCCATTCTGGATCCCCTATGTGCTCGCAAAAAATGCCCAAGCAAAAAATGAGTTTTGACATAAAAATAAAACATAAACAAAGTAATGTTAGTAATTAAAACAATTGAATCAATAATAAAAGATAAAATGGAATAAAATAAGATAAAATAGCATGATATCAAAATGACAATTGAATTAATATGTTAACAATTAAAATAAATGTGAAAAATGCATTTTTATGATAAATTAAATAAATGATGTGATTAGAATAAAACATAACATGTTAATGAATTAATACATGAAAATTATGAACATGATGAAAAATAATGAAAATAAACAATAAATTGAATAAACAATAAATATAACATGTAACAATGATAAAAGAATGATAAAAGATAATGAATAAAAGAATGATAAAAATAATTAAAACAATGACATGATTAATTACTATTATCACAATTAACATAAACCATTTATATGGCAAAAAGATTAATCAAAATTAATTAATTAATTACATGCTGAAAAATAATGATGAATCAAAATAAAATAAATTATTTACATGTTAGGAATTAATAGGAAATCAAAATTTACATGAATAAAAATAAAATCATATATAAACATATTAAATAAAAACAAACATAACAATAATAGAATAAACAAATAAATGGAAACAATAAGTAAATTAATGAAAACAACAAAATATACATGAATAAATTAAGTATAAACAAAATAAAAGTAAATAAAAATCAAGCCCAGAATATTTACCCCTCAGAGTCGGATTCGATTAAGGTAAAAGATTATTTGATTTCCTTTGTTTGTGACTTTCAAAAATTTAGAGTTGAATATGATAAATGTTGGAATTTTATTCTAATAAAAATAGGCTTGAAAAAAATAATTTAGCAACAAAATTAATTGCTTCTGTTTATAGAGAAAACAAAAGGATTAACTTGAATGCTTAAGAATAAAAAAAAAAAAAAAACTGATTTTGAAAGTGAAAATTAATCTCTTATGTTTATGGAGAAAACAAATAAATTAATTTGGAATAATCAAGAATTGAAAATCAATTTTTCAATCTCCATTAATCCTTGTTAATTGAAAGAAGAAATCTAAAATTTTTGAAAGAAAAATCAAAGAAGAAGAGAGGAAATTCTGAAATTCTGGTGAATATTTTTTTTTATTTTTTTATCTTTTCACTCTAAAATGCAAATTTGAAAAGAAAATCATCACTTTTAACCTTTTTGCCTGTGAAAATGCGTCTTATCATCATTGGGTAACTCTGATCTGGGCTGTCTCAGGAAACAAGATATATAATTTCATTTAAAAAAAATTACATTTACGCTGACAACTATATATAATTGAATTCATACATGACCATTTGATATACAAATAATTTTATTATTATTAAATATTATTTTATAATCAAATAACTCTTATATTTATGTTAGACTTGTTGAAAAAGTTTAGGTGTGAAAGCAGATGATTAAGCAAGAAACATAAATTATAAATTAAGTGAAGTTGGAGTAAAAAGAAAATGTAAGATAAATAAACATTAAAGAGCGGGTAAGTTTGACTTTGGTGTACCTTAAATAACAATTATTTTGAGATGAGGAATTATATATCATATAGATTTAAATGTTAATATGAGTTAGGATTGGTTTGGAATTAACTAGCAATTCAGGAATCAATAACCATTGAATTATATAAATATTATAAAATAAATTGAAATCTTTTCAGAATGTAATGGTGACCCAAGTTTTGGTTTTACATTTTTTATTTTTTGAATAATGATTTTACATCTTCAATATCATTATGTTATACTGCTTAATATACTGATTTCTTACCAACTGAGCTACTTGACATTAGTTAATCCTTATTTTAATGTTATTATGATAAATATTAGGATTTTAACATTTTATTAAGGAGATTATTAATTATAACATTATTAAAAAGGTACATATTTATTAAAAAAGTACATTTTATTAAGGGAAAAATAATTAATGATGATTTAATTCAGCTAAATAATGATTTAATATTTTGTTTAATTTCTATTAGAATAGAATTCAAGTTTAAAAATATATTATAATAAATAAAACTAAGATATTTCTTCCCAAATTTTGGATATTAAGTTTTAATAATGAAAAGTTTTAGGTTTAAAGAGGATTTTCGTATTTTGTTTTACTTGTGATGTTCTTCTTATTGTTTATGAGCAGGCCATTTTAACTTGTTAAATTTAAGACCATTGAAGTGCTAAAAAAAAACTAAGCATAGTGTTAAATGATGCCTTATATATATTTGTATTTTGAATTTAAATTTTATGGATGACAAAATTAATATCTAACTTATACTCAAAATTATATAAAAGGAAAATTGAATATTGCTGAACTATCTTTCACACCAATTGTCATAATTCAAGTTCATTAGTAGCATTTAGAAATTTCATTATGAAAAGGACATACATATCATCATGCAATGAAACCACAACATGTAATTACAATATTTTAGTTTTCTCCGCTCTAACCAACTTGGATTACATATTTGTTTCATTTTGTATGCTCAAATTAAATCCTAAACCCTAAATAAACTTTAAAAACTAAACTCTAAACCATAAATCCTAGATATTAATATTCTAAACCTTCGACTCTAAATGTTTAATCCTAAAATCCACTGTCACAAAATAAGTCTATTTCAAGATATTCTTAGCTTGAAAATGTTACCTTACTGTATATAAATCAACAATTTACCAATATATTTAAAATGCTACAAACTAATAATTATTGCAATAAAATGTTAAAATTCATACAACTATATAAAATTTCTATGAATTTTTGAAATTACAACAGATAATTAATCTACATTTTACATATAATAATTCAAAAAAAAAAAAAAAAAACTTATTACCTGATGATGCAGATCTCGCCGGAGGAGGAACGCCGGAGCAGACGACGGGCCGGAGAACAACGCCGGCGTCGACTCGTCGGGGGCAAGGGGACCGGACGGCGATGGGTAACGTACAGGGGGGCAGCGGAATAGGAGGAGAAAGGGAAAAGAAAGAAGAGGGGAAAAAAAGAAAGAGGGAGGAAAACGCTTACCTCACCGGCGTCTACTCGACGGCGGCGGTGGAACCAAACGCCGGATGGATGGCTCGGGCAAGGGAGGGAGGGGGCAGCGAATACAGGGAGAGGAAAAAGGAGAGGGGAAAAGAAAGAGGGAAAAAAGAAAGAAAGGGCATTAGGTCTAAAACCCAAAATTTAGAGAAGGATTAAATTCGGTCTCTATTTAGAAACGAAAATAGTCTTCCGTCTCTAAAAATAGAGACGGAATAACGTTTCCGTCTCTATTTAGAGACAGAAAATATTTTTCGTCTCTAAATAGAGACGAAAAATTCATACCGTCTCTAAACAGAGACGAAAATATTATTTCGTCTCTATTTTTAGAGACGGTATGAATTTTCTGTCTCTATTTAGAGACGAAAACGTTATTCCGTCTCTATTTAGAGACGGAACAACTATTCCGTCTCTAAATACCGTCTCCAATACTGGCGGGAAAAAATTCCGCCATATTTAGCTACCACATTTAGAGACGGAACGAATTCCGTCTCTAAATAGAGACGGAAAGCAATTTTCGTCTCTAAATAGAGACGAAAATTTCTTTCCGTCTCTATTTAGAGACAGAAAATGATTTCCGTCTCTATTTAGAGACGGAATTCATTCCGTCTCTATTTTTATTTTTCTTGTAGTGAAGGATTAAATGGTAATTTGTAGGCCAAATGATAAATAAATGGAAAAATAAGATTATTTAGTGGCATTTTTATAAATATGAGACAGTTAAGGGTAAAATCATAAATTTATAAAAGTTTAGGGACCTAATTGTAAATTTACATTAGTAAGGCTAATTAAGGGATTAAAGTGAAATTAATCATTAAAATGAATATTAAATGCAAAGTTAATAATTAATGAATAAATAATCAATAAAAATGGAATATTATGGTATAAATAATTATTAAGTGAATAATGGTTTTAATTGATTTAATATATATATAATTGGGTATATGTGTGTGTAATTTAATTGAGTTTATATAGTGGCATAATTGTAATTAAGAAATAATGAAGGGCAAAAATGTGAAGCAGTGGCATTATTGTGAATAAGTGAAAAATGAGGGATTTAAGGGTAATTGATCCTAATAGTGCTAATATAAGGACCTAATCGTACATTAATAAGTGGATGGACTATTAAATGAAATTATCAGAATATTAATTCGGATATATTATTGTAAGTTAAGAAATGAAAATAGAAATCAATAAATCTAACTAATAAGAATAATATTGATAATGATAATAAAGTGACATGGAAGGGTAAATTAGTAAGTATGAAGAATCTGAAGGACTTTAGTGAATTTAAACTATAGTATATGGATATTGAGTGGAATTAAAAAGGGCTAATGGGACTAATTGTATAGTCTGCCAAATAAAATATAACAAAAGTATTTAAATAATTATAGTGGGGAATAATAAATGTAAAGATAATAGTAAAATATAGTAGTGTAATTGTCAAGGCCGTAATTTAAAATTGATATCATTGTGAATGTGTAGGGAATTGTTAGTGTGAATAATAAGATTAATGATAATGTTATTAATGATAGTAATAGTTTTGATCGAGAAAAGTAAAAGAGTAATGATAGGAATAATAAGTGTCTAGATATGTCAATAATTTGTATTCTAGCATTAATAATTTAGGAATATATTTCGAAGTACGGTTAATTGAAATTAAGTAAACTATATAAGATTTGAACAAATGGAAAATATTAGTGCAACTGTAAAATGCAAGAGAGTTAGTGTAATGAAAGAAAAAGTAAAGGAATCATTAAGGACATAAAGAAAGTAAAAATTTTAAATTGGTACTGCCAAGAGTTACATTAATGACTGTTCTAATAAGTGATTAGATGACTAATGATGTGTCCAAATATAGATTTTAAAAATAGACAAAGTGATAATAAGGATTGTTAATGCAATTGATTGTTAATTAATAGACCGAACGTAGTGTTAGAATTGTCAGGATTAATAGTGCATATAATAATAACACTGATAATAGAATTGAAAATATTAAAGGATAGTTACAGAAAAGGAAACAAAAGATATAATAAAGATAAATGACCAAAGTAAAGAATTGATACTCAAATAGTGGGATTAAGGAAATACATTTATATGTACATGCATGTAGTTATAGTAATAAAAGAATTTAGGATATGTATCTACCACTAGACATTTTTAATGCTCAGCGCGTAGAGTGTTACTGCACGCAGGTTATAGTAGATTTTGATGTGGCCGAAGATTTAGCAATGATCAAGGGAGTTTCAACAGCAAGGGTAGAAGGACAGGCATGGCATGTATACGACCGCAGTAGATGAAGCAATGACGTATGATATAAGTAGTTGAATTGTATGTTAGTGTACTATTAAGTTTGTATATTATGTTGTGATTGTTATTGTTGAAAAAAAAAATTCCTACGGATCTGTTAAGTACATTATAGTGTTTATCAATGCAGTGCTGTGACATCCGATAACTGTACTATCTACAACCCCTTTGCTAAGAATCAGTTTCTTAGCAAAGAGATGTATCCAAAGATGCCAGAAGAAGTGGAACGTATGAGAAACGTTCCATATGCCAGTGCCGTAGGTAGTCTTATGTATGCAATATTGTGTACAAGACCTAATATTTGCTATATAGTGGGCATGGCAAGTAGATATCAATTTAACCCAAGCGAAGCACATTGGAAAGCAGTTAAGAGGATACTTAGATACCTTAAGGGTACAGTAGATTATTCTCTCTGTTATCAAGGCAATGATCTGTAATTGAGAGGATACACTGATGCTGATTGGGCAGGAGATGTGGATGAGAGGAAATCCACTTCAGGTTTCATATTCTTGCTTGGCAAGGGCGCCATCTTATAGAGTAGCAAGAAACAAACCTGTGTAGCCTTATCAACAATGGAAGCTAAATTTGTCACTTCCACAATTGCAGTACAAGAGGCAGTTTGGTTGAAATGGTTAATGGACAATTTAAGAGTAACTACCTTAGAAGAACCAGTGACAGTCAATCGTCGATAGCTTACATGAAAGATCAGAAATATCATAGTAGAATAAGTATATCGACATTAAGTATCAATATATGAGAGATGTTGTTACACGAGGAGATGTGAACTTGCAGTACATATCTATGCATAAGATGATTGCAGATCCGTTGACTAAACTTGTAACGAAAGATGTGTTTGAGAGACACATTAGATTTCAGGGTTTGCGTAAAATTTAATTTGTACTATCTTTATTTTTCTAATCCCTTAACATTATTATTTATGAATAATAATAAAGTTCATTGTTGGCAATACATAAGTGTGGATGTTTAATGTGTGAACACTTACTGTTATTTATTTGAGTTTGAGCATGTCAGACAGAGAAGTAGCCTACTCATAAGGGTGTTTACTTTAGATTTGTTAATGAGTTAGTAAAAACTAAGATGAGCCGTATTTTGAACATATGAAATTGGTCGAGAGTGTGTCCAAAATAAAAGTGCCGTCTTACAAAAATTGCAAGATTAGTCTTGTTCAGATGCGAGATAAAGTCATACATGAAGTATGCTTTGGATTAAGATCCAAATAAGGATTCTATGGAATCCAATGGTCAGCTATATGTAACTAACATGTTCTGTCTTAAAAGTCAAAAATAGTCCTTAAGTTAGCGGACTAAAGTTAGGTGTTTCGGTGCATCGCAACTTTACGCTTCTGTAAGGTGTTTTATATACACATTATTAAAATGTGAGACATGCGCTCTTTTAAGGGAAGGAAAGAATACCATGGCACATGTTTTATGCCGTGTGTGCTTAAGTGACCAAAAGGATGAAAATTTAATATTATTGATCTCAACTTTCCCTATTATGAGACCCTATTTATATTTCGACTCTTATAACCCTTAACTTTTCCCTGAAGTATGGTTCAATGTGGCTAATTTAGTTAGTCTCCAAAAGGTCCGGGAAAAATTTAGGCATGAAGGATCTAACTAGAAAAGTGAGTTGAATCATGACGGATGACATATAATAAAAGGGGAAGATAACATTTTGATCACATTCATAAGAGTTTGTGGTTCACCGACATGTCTATTATCGTTTCTATAAGTAGAAACATAATAGTGAATACGAAAGATGTTTTATGATATCATAAGTTAAAACAGCAATTGTGAGAAGGCAGCCTAGGGTTAGGCATATGTGGGATAGGAGGATTTCTCTTTTTTCGAGAAGTTATATATCCCTAACAGGTATATAGTAATAGTGCTCTCGACGTATACTGATTACACAATATATTAACCTGTATAACTAGAAATTATGAATGGAATATGTTCCGTTATGTGCAAATGGGAAATGATAAAGTTGAGATACGCCCATAACTCTATTATGGATCAAGTTTCAATGCAGATATAATTGAGAAATTCAATCTGATTAAAATTACCAAATTCTATTTTAGAAAGAGTTTGAGTCATACTAAAGATAGGTTTCTAGCTTTTACAATCTTTATAAATAGATAAAAAAATGTTAGACTTTGGTAACGATATAACATATATGCCGCAAGACTGTTTGTTCCAATTCGCAAGTTTTTTACTCTTAATCTTTCAGGAATTTTTACATTGTAAACTACCTGCTCTTATTCCGTATATGAGTAAAAGTCAGACCAGTGACCAAAAATAAGGGGATTCTTGTAACTTCCGCAACGTATTTTCGAGTTATAAGAGTTAGATACCATTATTAATGTTATCTCATATATTTATTATTTCCCTATCAGGATGGTGTTTTCGAGTTATAAGAGTTAGATACTATTATTAACGTTATCTCATATATTTATTACTTCCCTATCTGGATGGTTTTGAATTATATCATATACATGCATTGGACGAACATTTCGATGTCTTCTCATGATGTCTTCTCATATATATATATATATATTCGTTGCACCAATCTTTCGTTTGTTTAAATTTGGCAACACACTTTTATATCAATAAATTTTTATGTTCATCCTCATTACATCTAAAATTATCAAATTTGTATAAAATAATAGTACAATTTTAGTATATATTGATGCTCTAAATTTTTATTTTTATTTAAATTTAATGTGTATTAAAATAAAAATTTAAAAAACTAATAACAAAAGAAAAACTGTATACCTGTAATGTGTTTTTCCAATTTTTGTTAGTAGAGATTACATTAGATCAAATAGGAACCATGATAAACACAACCATCTATACAAAACTTCTTTTTTTTAAGAAAAACAAAAGAAATGAAAAAAGTAACTCAAATTCCGGCCGGCCTAATACACGGAATTTTCCATCCCCCACATCTATCTATATGCAAAACTTATATAACCAAAGCAAATTGCTTTGTGGCCAATTTCTTATTTTATTGTATAATTAAGCTGATGAGGACATGCATCATTGAAAACAAAACATGTTAGGCATTGCTTTATGGCCTCCATCAATCACCATCTCTTAGCTGCTCAACACAGAAATACCAAAATTACTGATTTTTCATCACATCACACTACACAAAACATTGGAACAATAATTCCTAATAATGAAGCACTACTTTCCATATATAGAAATTTGCCCAACTCAGCCACGCTTTGGTCTCAAAAATTACATCTTTAATTTAGTTTTGAGATTAAATTGTACAATTGCTATCACTGAATCTAATCCCCTAGCCAGCCAAAAAATAAAAATCAAGGGCAAATTTCATTCTGCCCCTTTCTATTAAATACCTCCTTTTGGAATCTATATGCATAAAAGTTAGCCCCAAAGAATGCCAATTATTTACAGAAATGCCATCTCCATGCATTCCAAATTTTGAACTCTGCTCTATTGCTGTCTAAACCCAAATCCACCAGTTGTTTGGGTTGAATATCGAAACCCATACGGGTCAAGCGGGTTCGAGAAGTTAGTTAACCCACTCGAGTTTGGTTGAGAGAATCCTGAGTTGTCAACTCGCTGAGTTCTTACTCCGCTTTGAACCTCCTCTTCCATTTTTGTATCCATGTGTCCAAGCTGCGCCGTTAAAGAAGGGACATAAAGGTCATTACCGTTATTTGTGTAATTAATCATCCCTTGAGATTGACCCTGAGTTTGTCCGAGTTCAGATACCGAGTTGAACCCGGCAAGACTCGCCCAGTCAAAATTAACCGAACCCAAATTGTTGATGTTCATTTTCTCATCGGGTTGCACCGCCTTTAACGGGTTCGGGTTTGGCAAAGAAAAGAAACGTTCATCGATCTCCGGCAAAGATTCCAATACATCATCAAGATGAGAAGACGAAGATGACGAGGAACCGTTGTTACTATGTTCTTTGCTCGAAATACTTGACATGGGCTTTTGCGAACCCGAATTCTTCTTATATATCCGGCATAAGACCCAATCATCAAGCTGCCATCAAACAAACAAACAAGTTAAGTAACTCCAAATTAAATAAGTTTGAACAAACTTGAACTCCTCTTAGCAAGGCAAACAGAAATCAATATCTACCTTAGAGCTTCCATTTTTGCGGGATGATTCTAAAAGGCGATACTCGTGCATAATCCAATTAGTTTTTGTGCCTTTTGGAGCTTTTCCAATATAGAAAACAAGAGCTTTCTTTATACCAACTTTACGCCCTTCTGTACAAATTATTTTATCAGTTCCTGTAGCTTTCCAGTATCCCGACCCGGCAACCCGATTTGGTCGTGACCCGTTCGGATATTTTCTATCTCTAGGACTAAAAAAGTACCATTCTTTTTCACCAAAAATTGCTTTGCCTGCAAAAATAAACAAAACCCAGTTAGTAACTTGAGATAATTATTTACTGTCATCATGATTGTAACGAGATTGTTCTTTCGGTTTGAAATATTACTTGGTAAAACCCATGGGTCGAACTTGTACAAATCGATTTCACCAATAATTTGAAGGGAAAATTGATGACCAGCAACTTTTCTGCACAAATACTGCACTAATAGCTCTTCGTCCGTTGGGTAGAACCGAAAACCCGGCGGTAAACTCAACTGGGTAAGCGGGTCTATTTCCTGAACTCCCATTTTCAGGCTGGAATTTTACAGATAGAAAACAGAGAAACAAGCGTCTGTTTGGGTTGAGAGAAAATGGAGCTAGAATTTTCTGGTCCGTTTTGCTTTTTCTTTTTTTTCTTCTTTTTTTTTTCCTTTTCCTTTTTCTTTTTTCTCTCTTGGGTTTTTGGGAAACTAGCTTATATAGGGGATAGTAACAGAGAGATAAGTACGGTCGTCCTTGTCTTACTGTTGGTTTAATGGGACCCACTTTATGCTTATCACCGTTTAAAGTAAGCCACGTGCCTCTATCATGCGGCCGACCTTATCCAAGAACTTGAGTTTTAGAGAGAGAGAACTCTTGTGTTCTTCTCTCTTCGGTGCATGAACCGTCACGAAAGGCCCATAATGAGTCATTGGAATGAGGGACACGTGTCATTTCCGTGAGGATATTCTAGAAATCTTAAAAAAGAAAAGAAAAAAGAATTAGTACCAATTCTGTATCACACCATGCCAAAACAAACAAAATTAAAAAGGCCAGGGAAATGTTTTAATTGCCATTCAAGCATTTTTCATGTGATGACACGTGGATACTAAGTGTAGTGAAGTTAGGCTAGAATTTCTTTTTTCAATTTTTCAAAAGAGAGGAAAGTGAGAGGAAAAACAAAAAAGCAAAGAAATTAAAACAAAAGTAGATGCTGTGGTGGCTTTAAAATTTGACACGTTAATATTGTTTTACTTTTTTTTTTTTTTGAGAAAATGTGTTTAGGCTTTCTTTTACTCAAAAACATCTTATTGTATGGGCTTGGACCGCTTTTTTTTTTTTCCTTTATTTTTTCCTTTTTGACTAATGATAATATTCAACGGAATTAGTGGTTAATGGCTTGTTAGATTAAATTAATTTTGATTTTTTCTCAATTTCTTTAAATTTATAGGAAAAAATTTTCAGTAATAAAAATATTAAATTTCATATAATATTGAGCGAATGAATAAGATGAACAATTCATTCGAAATCTATTTATGTTCAAATAGTTGTTTGAGGTATATATTGAGCGAAGATGGATAATATGTGATTATAATAAAAATAAAAATGATTTGAGAGTGATGGGTTTATTTTAATTAGGTCAAAGTTGAAGAAGGGAGCATATCCCTATAAAGAACTGGATTGTTCTCATGATTAGAGCTTTTATGTGGACTATCAACAACTTATTATAGAAATAAAGAGAGAAATGGAATTAAATCGATACTCAACAGTTTTTTAGATTTGTTTTCCTTTTTTTGTTTTAAATTATACTATTTTAATAAATTAGTTAATATATGTTAAATCTTTTTGACATTCGTACTTATAATATTCCTTATTAAAATTTTTTTTTTCTATCAATTACTCTTTATTTTTCAATGCCACATTATTTATTAATAATCATTTTGAAAATTAAAATTCTATGTTTGTTGGGTCATTTGCTTTTGATGATTGCATTTTTTGAATGAAAAAGGATGAAAATTTAAACCTTATTTAATTAAAAAGTAATTAAAATTTCAATCGTTTTAACATGTACATTATTAGTTAATTTTAAATAATTATTTAACGTAGGCTGATGCAAAAAATTTATAATAAATTTATGAATATACCTCAATTTATGCTGGGGTACATTTCTAATTAAAAGAACTGATTTTTTTCTTAATTTTTGTGAAATAAAAAATTGGAAGTTTTCTGAATTTATACTGTGGGTCCAAACGGCACGTGGAGAGGTAATGCGAGGATTCCAAGTAGAGGTGGTATTTAAAAATTTTATGTAGGGATCTAAATTCTGCCAAGTCTTTACAATTATAATCTTTCTGTTTAATCTGCGACATAAATAAAAAATAAAAATAAAAAATTCAAGAGAAAGTATGCGTCAATTTATGATTAGCTAAAGTAAAAGGTTGAAAGTTGAAAATAATTTTCAAGAATTTTACCAAATGCCACGTACAGATGAAAAATATGTTTTTGGTTACAGTTGCTGGAAGATTTGGAAGAATTTGATTGGAGGATAAAATTGCAGCTGTCATAAAAATGAAAGATTCAGGTACCTGCCTTTTTCCTTTTGGTTGTGTAATATAAAATATTTGTACACGTGGATATGAAATCCTCATAGAGAATCAATGTCTTAAGTTTTGACTTTTTTGGCTGTTAGATGATGAGAAGATTGAATTGAAGCTCCACGTATTCGGAATTCAATAATTGGAAATTGTTTCATTTCTGATGGGGTTAGTACATTATTTTTCCTAATTTATCCAAATTCAACATATTATTTCTTAAATTAATTAAATTCTAAATTATATATATATATATATATATATATATATAAAAGACTCTTATATTATTAAAAATATTAAATTATCCATATAAATTTATTAAAAATATCATATTGACGCTATAGGTACCTAATTTTTATGTGCTTCCTTTCTGATGTTGCTTACTAATCTCAACTTCTGATAATAAGTTAAAAAGAGAATATATCCACGCAATCAACTATTGGGTGATATGTAGTTGATGAAAAATTTATATAATGAATAATAGTCATCACTATTTTTTTTAATTGGATTGATTTTATAATTCAAATTTGTCAGAACATTTTTTGAAAATTTGATCAAAATGTTTTTCGAAAACAATATTTCTTGAAAAAAAAATTAAAAACCCACACTCTATTATATATAATATATATATATCAAGCTGTTATAAAATAACACGATTAACTTGTTAGTTTCTTTAATAGTTTTAAATATAACTTATGGCTGCAACAAGAAGTATGACAGGGATCAGTTCATTGCATGTGAACAATGACAACAACTTTAGTATATAATAATAAAAAATAATATATATTATATATATCAAGAAAAGAAAAGAATATGAGGAAAGCTTTAAGGAAATTGATTTATTTAATCCACGTTTTTTAAAAGAGAAATAAAGATAAAATCTGTTTTCAAATAAAATTCATCTGCAAAACCTAATTTTGGATTTGATTGTCTTAACCTAATTTCCTCCCTTATCCAAGGAAAAGAAAAATGTTTTTTAAGTTATAATCTGATTCTAAGTATTTTCATTATTCCTGATAAAATTTAATCGTACAATTAGGTTGAATTTTTAATTTATCTTATTTACAATTACTTTATCCAATTACTTCAACAATTTACAAATGGATATATTTGTTCTAAGATCTTGAAAATTCAATAGCTGACACACTTTTTTAAGAATCTTTTTCATGAACCTAGAAAATATCTTCAATCGCTCAAGAAGAAATTCAAATTGCGTTCAGCAGGCAACATATCGTTAATGTCATGTGAAAAATACGGTCTATTTTGACTTTGTTTGATGCTGAATTTTCTTTTTGAAACAGGTGAAAGCATTAAATAATTTGAATATTTTCTATTTCGGTTTAACATATAATTGAATCCATCTACTAAATTAGCTCATGTTTTAATTCTCGAAAAATGCTTCAAGGCCTAACTTCAAAAGAAAAATAAATAAATAAATAAATAGCACAAGGGTGCAAAAGCAGCAAAACACAAGCTTCACCGAAATTTAGAAAGTCAAAAGTATTGAATATTTAACACGTACATTTATCATAATTTTGTTGGCATTTAATGGTTACATACATCACATGTAAAGCGAAAATATAAAATTTTTAACTATATTTTATTGTTCTTGCCAACCAAGAAAACTGAATTTCAGCTTGAGCATTATTGAACAATTGATTATTTCGCATTGACTTGTCGTAAACTACAGTATCCAAAACAGAACACTTTCAATGCGTGATCCACATCTGAGAATAGTAGAAGAACCAAATAAAACTTGGAAAGCCAACAGTCGAAATTCTTCCATGGCTAAAGAAAGAATTCAGCTAGAGAAAAAGAAAGAGGCAGATAAATTATCACTCCTAATTCCATAAAATTTATGCTTTTATACCCTAAGTTAAAAGTATAAGTTTAATAGTTTTAGAAGTCTTTAAAATTCTAGAGATTTAATTTAAATGCGCTGCTATAATTATTAATTAATTTGGACCGTAGACCCTTTTAGAAAAAAGACATGTGCAGAGGCCCTTTTACTGGGCTTTTCTGCGCGGACTTAGATTTAGTTACCCAAATCAATTCCAAATTCAGCCAAATTAAATATCCATTTTACATACCACGGACAGAAGCTTCTATGAACCTTTCTACAGAATATGCTGCGCATGTATAATTAATTAAACTCTTTAATTAATAATTTTCAACTTTATTCTCTCATTCTGTAATAGTATCATATATTATTAATAATGTCATTTAACCATAATATCCTTTCCTTATAGGTATGTAACCCATTGGATTTTTTGGTCCACTTGGTAGTACAAACATAATTGTAATTATAGAATTGCATGATTTAAACTCTTTAAATCATTATATTAATTCTCCAATTAATATTTATCCATATATACAAGTAAAAATTATGAGAGACTTTTAGTCAAGTATCATGACTACCAAAGTGACAGAAAAATTAAGTGATTTTAACTGTACCCTTCCATAGAACATTTCCGTGCAATTACTCATTTTACCTCACTTTATCTCATTTACGTTTTGAGTATGGATTATGTCAATTCATATAAACCTAAATATATTTGTTCTAATAATTTAACCATTATTCTCAAAATACTCCTTGTGGAACTCATCCACCTTGACATTCCATTCTAACCAAAGACTTTTTAAACAAGGGTATTACATAACAAGTAAGATAATTCCATTAATAAATACGGGATGGTGAATACTTCATTGATCACTTAACTATTTTCAAGTAAGTCGTGATATACCCAACACTTCGATGAAGGTAATCAGTTATGGAGTCAAAGTATATTATTTACTACTTAAGATAACTTTGGTGATCTCAAGTTTGAGGATACTTGCACTGCTGCTATGAAGAGATTCCTCACTGATATAGATTTAATATCCATATAAGAATTCTTTTGGCAGGTCTTTAATGTACTTATTCTTTTAAAAAGCATCCACATGTTAGTTTTGATATTTTTTATTATCACAGTTACGAGAACTAATGCTTGAACCTTTTAAGAAGCATAACATGTGCCAGTCTATCTATATGTCCTGTCTTGTTAATAATATGACTAGAGATATTTAGGTATCAATCACTACAAAAAAAGCGAAATTAGCGACAGCAAATTCCGTCGCTAATTTAGAGATTTTAGTCGCTAATTACATATAGTGACGGGGCGACGGAATGTCGCAAATACGGCCGTCGTAAGAACTTTAGCGACTAAACCGAAAAACAGTCGCTAAATTTAGCGATAGAATTTTTCGTCGCTAAAAATAAAATTTCAGTCGCTAAATAACTATAAAATTAGTCGCATAAATATTTATTAGCGACGGAAAATTCGTCGCTATTCCGTCGCTAAAAATATTATATTTTTTAATATTATTTTTAATTTAATTTTTTATTACAATTTTCGATTTAATTTTTTATTATTATTATTACATCCAAAATTTAATTTAATTTATGTAAATAATAATTATACAATATTTTCAATATTACTATTAATTTAAAAAATGTAATATCAAAAAAGTAAATTAAACTGTATAATATTTAAAAAATACTAATTCAAACTAAATAGTACTATTTAGCAATATATAGAAGTTCACAATAATTTTGTACAATAAGTTCACAATAATTCAAATATAATAAAAGTATATTAAATTATACAATACTTAAATTAAAAGTACATGTTCTCCAAATATTTAGCAGCATTTTATCCAATTCCAGTACCTATAAGTCACCAATAAAATTTTCAAATTAATATATACAAAAATTAATGAATTAAAAATCAAAATAAGAAAGATTGATTCTAATTCATATATTACAAGGCATGAACTACCATTTTCTAAATTTCTCACTTAATTAATTAACTAGAATATATATATATATATATATATATATATATATATATATATATATATATATATATATATATATATATATATATATATATATATATATATATATATATATATATATATATATATATATATATATTTCATAAATTTTCATGTTAACAAATATAGTATAAACATAATACCAATTCATGTATCATGTATCCAAATTTGACTATCATAGAATTATTTTCTATTTAAATTCAAACATAAAAATTAAGAGAATAAAAAATAAATTTAGACTTTCCTCCACAAAATGTATATTGGCCATCAGATCATTTTAGTATTAAACAGATAAAAGATCCATGTTTAGAGCCAAGTAAATTAACAGTCCAATGAACAACACATAAAAGTTCAATAAGAAAAACTATCTTCTAGTGTGCGCATAAGGTTTATTTTTACATTCTGCAGCGTGATATCCCTCTGCTTCTCCAAAGGGCAAACCAAATTTTCTAAAATGATTCCTCAATTTTCCTCCAAACAACAAGGTGGATCTTAAAGATCAAAATGATAAAAAGAAGCATAATCTAAAATTTCAAATAAGAGTTTCCACATATAATCTGCAATACTAATTAGGAAGAAAGAAACTAAATGTTTATTCAATAAATCGGAGAAGAGAGCAACCAAGAAATAGAAAAATACTGAAGAAATAAGGACTTATAAAGATGCCAATGTAAAATCAGCATTAGTAACTTTTCTACCTCATTGAAAAGTTATGCTTTATACCATAAGATCACCATAGCTGAGCAATTTCTGTAGTCGAGGAGATCACTAGCAAAAGAAAAACAAATCAATTTCTGAAAGAGAACAAACACAGAGAAGCACAAATTAAAAGGAACTCAAAAGAAATTATAAGAGGAAACAATTAACTTCAAAGCAATAATGAAGATTCAAACCCAAAAATGTAAAAATGTTTTATAATTATCCATAAACAGTAACTGGCATATACAGAATCAACATAATGGCAACATAAACAAGCAAAAGAAGCAATAGAAAATAAAATGCAACAAGAATCAAAAGCAAATAAATGTTTTAGTGAAGAAACAGAAAGATAGCAGACTTGAAATTAGAAGAAAGAGCGAAGTAATCAACATAGAGATAGTTGGCATAATCTGGTTTAGCTCTTAATGCCTGCTCTGCTCACAAAGGCACCAAACAATGCAAGTGAAACAAGTAAATTCCAACAGAAAACTTTCTTAATACAGTGTACACTTTTTTTCGTGAGCACTATCAAGCAAAAAAACCACAATACAAATCAATGATTTCTTTATATAATGCAACCTAAAATTCCAACAGAAAAGAATTACAAGCACAATATAACTCAGAGAAATAGAGTATAAGCATGAAAAACGTATATGAATAATAATTTCGAACAACCACTCAAATTTATAAAGCATAATCGAGAGAGAAGCACTGACCTTTGATTTTCTGAGAAAATAGAGTATGCAATGTTGAATCGTGGGTGTTGGGGGCTGATTTTGAATAAGTAACAAATTAATTTAAATTAAATGAAATGCAACAAGAAAGAAAAAGATTTAAGGAGGCAGTAAATGAACCTGTACGAGCAAGGATAGTGGTGACTTGTGTTCGACGTAGTGAGATAGACAACGGTGACACCAACGAAGAGGGGGAAAGGGAATATGAGAGAGAGGACAATGGTGAGTTGTGTTCGAAAGAGTCAGAGGGATGACGGCAACCAGCTAGCAAGCAGAAATCCCTACGTGCCAATTTCTTTAATTTTTTCTCAAATTTCTATCATAATCAATCAATTAAAGGAAGATTTGGGGCTTACCTTTGTTCTAATGGGGAAAAATGGCACCAAGGGGGCGAAAATTGGACTGGGTGCCATTAAAGGAGGACCTATGGTGTGCTGCTTCTCGCACGACAGAGAAGGAGGAGGAAGAAGAAGGAAGCGCCGGAGTTGGGGCTATTGCAGGCAGGCAATGGCGTGACGGTGGGAGGATGGACGATGGCAGTGAAGGCCGATGAGGATGCGACGAAGGGAGGGATGAGGAAGAAGAAAAATGGAAAGCAGAAAGGAGAGAAGTGGAGGTCTATCTCCACTGTAACAAAGGAAAAATAAGGCCACCCCTAAAATGATGCAGTTTTGGGTGGGGGAATGCAATTTTTTATTAATTTTTTTGCGACTGAAAAATCAGTCGCTATTCCGTCACTAATTCAAGTGTATTTAGCGACAATAAGAGTTAGTCGCTAAATCCGTTGCAAAACAAAGGTGCTCCAAACTCAGTGACTGAATTTTAGTTGCTATTTTAGCGATAACTTATTCCGTCGCTAATTTAGTCGCAAAAAAAGGGCGCCATGAATTCTCTCCAAAATTTAGTGACAGTTTCATTTTTTCATCGCTATTCAGTCGCTAAAATTGTCCCATATTGCAAAAATGAATTTTTGCGACTAAATATGAAAATGGTCGCTAATTAGTCACTAATTAGCGACTAAAATATATCCGTCGCTAATTTTAGTCGCTAATTTGCAATTTTTTTGTAGTGAATAAATTTATATGCAATAGGCATCTTACATCATGAAACTCTTTCATGATTGTCTTTGCACTGTATTTATAATACCAAGGACTTCATTCATTAATTTAAGAGATAAAATCAAACAAATGTAATCGAAACATAGTATTAATAAATGAATAATATCTTCTCATAAATGATAATGAGTTTATATACATAAAAAAATCCCTAATCTTTATGGGCTCTTGGGCATACTCCTAATGTAAAGCTTCAAAAATTTTAATTTCATGAATAGTACTTTTTGGACTGTGAAAAGTGCTACCAGGAGTGAATAGTATCATCCGAGATCGTAATAAACTTTTTCTAAGTATTAGAAGTACAATTCATGGAGAGTCTGAGAATATAATTTGAGGTAGAATTGATGTAACGCCTTGAAAATTTTGGTGTCGTGAATAATAACTCGGTAGACCAAAAATTTAACAAAGGCCAATTTTTGATCGGGGAATAGTTTATAGTTGACTTTAACTAAACAATTAAGTCATAATTAAAATTAATTAAGGTGATTTAAGTTGGAATCAATGTTAATTAAGGCTATCTATTAAACCAAGAGAATTAATGGTAAAAGAATTTATAATGGTTAGTTAGTATAGATTAAAAATTATTCAAGAACCTTAGATAAACATTAATTATGGTGGGAGATATATGTGGGTTTTGGAGATATCTTTAACTAAAGTGAAATTTAGCCATAATTAAGTAACCAAATAAAATAAAAAAAAAAAGAACAGAAGAAAAATCGAGAAGAGGAGGAAAGGAAATCGAAAAAAAAAAAATGAAAGAAAGAAAATAAGAAGAGGGAGGGGGAGATCAGAGACCAGAGATCAGAGAGAGAGCGACAGCATGCTGATTCTAGAATCCAGCCAAGAACTCCGGCCTCCTTCGCCGGTTCTGCTATGCCATCTCTTTCTTTATTTTAGTTCTTTTTTCTCTCTTCTACTTAGAGCTTCTCCTCCATTTTCTGGGCAGATGCACAGTCAGGTGGCGACACGAATAACACCAGACGTCGGCTGAAAGAGGGACAAACCTTTCGATGCTCTCCATTTCTTCCCACTCACCTGCGATGAATAGATCGTAAATAGGTATGCCGAGAAGTTTAACCACTAATTGTGGCCAAACCACAAGGCTTTAAGGTGCGTGACCACCTTCATCAAGATTGTAGTGATGTCAGCTTCCTCTAGGTGTTCTCGATTTCATGCTGATGAAACTTTGATGATCGGTGGCCAGCGGATAGAACAAAGACTTTGTCCATTTGAATAGAGATTAAAGAAAAAAGATGTCATAATTATAATGACCCGAATTGTACCCTAGAGAATTGTATGTGTTATTTGTGTTGTGAGGGTACAAGAGTAAATGACATAAGTATGAGTTTGAGTCTAAGAGGATATAATTGAAAGAAATCGTAAGTTGTTTAAAAGAAAAGAATGAAAGAGGGACTAAGTGGAGTTTTGCTATTGGACCAAAGGTGGAATTGGAAGGGAGTGGAGTGGAATCCACGTGGGCAGTGAGGGATGAGCCAACACCCTTTTTGCATGCACATATAAAGATTTAGGAGAGAGATTGAAGAGGCGGAATTGTCTCTTTTGCATGTTGATCCGGCTCCCCATAGCTGCCCTCTTCTTCTCTTTGTTCTTCTTTTCTTTTAGTTCTTTACATGTTTGATTTGCAAGAGTTGGTTGGGTTTGAAGTGATTTCCGTGAGAAGCTAAGAAGGTAAGTTTGGATTGGAATTTGATGTTTTCTTCTTCTTCTCCTTCTTCTTCTTAGATGATAGTTTGGATGGTTTTGATTTGTTTAATATGGACTAAGAGTGTGTCTTGATTGATTGTGCAAGAAGAATTAGACAAGAGGAAGGCTAAGGGCAAGGAAAAGGTCTAGCTAGTGAGAGGGTTCAGCAAGCTGCATTTTGAGAGGTTTGGGATTATATGTGTTAACCTTGCTTAAGTGATATGTATGTGTTGTTTAGTTTGGAATTAAAGTGTATAATTGATGTATGAATGTGTGGTTTGAGAAATTGAGTGTGATTATGTGTTATTTGATGGAAAGCATAATTGAAGTGTGCAATTGATGGGTTATGAGTTATTGAATATTGAATATTGAACAATAGCCTTGAGCATTGTAAGTGAACAAGCATGAACTCTAATTTAGAAGATGTGAATGATAATTAGTGTGATTATTGGCATGTTGATTGCAGATAGACATATGAACTAAGTGTATATTGTATAGTTATAAGTGTATGTGGATTGTGCTATTGTGTTGGTGTTAAATTGAAAGGCATGTTCATGATATGTATAGAGAGGATTGTAAGGGTGCTGTTGAGCACAACTGTGTTTTGGCAAAACACAGTTGTGTATTGGCATTTTTTCATAGGTCACGGTGACAAGCAATCTGGTTGCTACCGTGAGATATGCAAGGATTGCATTCTGTCCGGATGATTTTGGTATGTCACGGTGACAAGCACTTCGGTTGCCACCGTAAGATACCCTGATTTGCATTCTGCCTGAATTCTGGTGGTATGTCACGGTCACAACAAATGGGTTGTCACCGTGAGTTACTCTTGAATTGTATTCTGTTTTGGTAACTCAGTACATGTCACGGTCACAACCAATTGGTTGCCACTGTGAGGTATTTTCAACATGTGATTTTCTTTATTTAGCCTTATCAAATGTTAATCATGATGGTTAATGGGATTCTTATTTAGTTTAACACTTTTAATTGAGTAGGTTAAGCATGATGAATCATGTTTGCTTATGTGAATAAACACGTGTAAGCGATACGTATGAACATGTGTAGGTGATGTGTATGCCCTAGTAATGTATAGTGGATAAAATATATGAATTTTATGTTGTATTGAGCTATAAGATACATGTGTACATGGAATGAAAATATAAATGAGAATATGCATATGTTTTGACATGAATAACTGTTATAAGCCTGAGATGATCATAAAAGTGGATAAATGGGCATGCTTATAAAGGGTTAGATGTATCGCAGCTGCTAGATGTTTGGCACCGACGGGTGTCTAGATGTTTGATACCTTTGGAATCTAGATGAATTGAGACTCCGGTCTCCAGATGATTTGAGACTCCTGTCTCTAGATGTTTGATATTGTTTACCAGTATCTAGATGTTTACCCGTATCCACTTACGTTATGAGTCAGGTTTTTAGTTGTTGCAATGAATATGCGAGATGTTACTATACATAAATGATTTACAGGAAAAGCTATTAGTTGTACATGAATATGCTAGACATATGCTATTATGCTCATATGTATATAAATGGACATGATATGCAATGATATGGCATTACATGTTATATGAGCTGACAGTTAGAGTTAGAAGAATATGAACATGATATATGTTACATGAAATTGTAGATATGTTCAAAGCATGTTTGATAGTATGCCTATCATGTTATAAGTATGATAAATGCTTATTTCTTTTATATGCCCATAAATGAATAGCATATCAATTATTGATATGTTTGATGATTGATGCTTGTGACTTCGTCAGAAGTCTATTACTTGTGTTATCCCCACTAAGCGTTATTGCTTAGCATGGGTGTTTTCCCGTGTAGGTTTACAGGTTCAGTGAGGAGGTGGACATCTGCAGGTTATGGCCACTAGGAGTATAGTTGAAGTCTTTTTGTATAAGTGATAAAGTACTTTGTATAGTTCAACATATGTAAAAGTATAGCATTTTTGTATATGATATGTAAATGTTATAGTAAATGAATGTTTTTGTAATGTATAAAGAACAACAATATTATGTAATGTAAATGACTATGAGATTCTATTTTGAGGCATGTTTATTCCACTGCGTATGTAACATGTATGATTACTATTTCCGCTTCCGCATGATTGTTTTGTATGTGTATACGTGTGTGGCGACCTGATATCCTCCCAAAGGGTATTGGGGCGTTACAATAATAGTAAGTGATCTACTAAATTTACTTTTTGCTCATTTTTTTTTTATGTTCTATGTTGAGTTAGAATGACTATAAGCATGGATTATGATTAACTTAGTTTAGGAAAAATAAAATCGACTTGAAAATAAGATAAATTGATTAAAATTAAATAAGATACATTGATTAAAATTAAGTTAAAAAGAGCAAGGTTTGGTGACTTGAACTTGTTAACTAAATTCCTTCATGCTTAATAATGGTATTTTAGTGGCATGTTTAATTAAGATTAAAAGTAATAAATGGAAATAAATCAGTACTGAAAATGTTTTAAAGAGTTAGACTGATAGAATGCTAGAATTGAACAAGTTGAGTGTGCTCAATTTGTAGATTATATATGTTTATATATGTAAGTGCTTTGTTAAATTTTAGTTTATTTTACTATTTGAGTGTGTTATGCCTAAAATGGATATGACTGAAAGCCTGATTTGAGTTTAATTAGTTGGAAATAAAGTTGAAATTTATTTATGATATTTTTATTCTAAATAAAGTACCAAATCCATAATTGAAATAATTATATGGGAATACATGAATTTGGTAGTGAAAATTGAGAAAAAAAATTAAAAATTAATGCTAGAACTTTAAAGTGTAGTTTCTAATCATGGGGAAAAAGTAATGAATTAACTTAATATGAAAAAAAAAATTATAAAATAAAATATTTATATTTCTTATAGTTATCATATGCGAAGACATGACAATACGGTTGTTGGCATGTTTGGCCTAGTGAAATCCTAATATCCTTAGCGAGTAAAAATGTAATATCTTTGACATGTATTATCACAATGATTTATATATTTGCTTTTAACAAGTGAAGTTTTGAGACTATTCTGATGTGCATAATAAGTGGGCAAGAAATAAATTGTTGATACTGATGGAATTTGATTTTGAAATATGCTGATTGTTTGATTCATATGAATCAATTAAGACATAATGAAAGGAAAGATACGATGAAAATGAGGTTGTAATAATGGACTTGGACTAAAATGTTAAAGAAAAGTAATGTTATGCCGTAAAATAGATGAAAAATCGAAACACAAAAGAATCAATTGAAATTTAGTTAATTATGATTGAAAGATCGTTATTACCTTTGGTAATTGATAGGAAACATGGGTGAGGGTATAATTGGCTAGGCATAGGGAATAGACAACCTGCAAATTGATTTTCTTTAATGAGGTTAGTGTCTTATCGTGACTGCTTTTACACAGGATTGGAGTTCGCCACTCCAATTCGTCAGGCCTAGAAAGGATCGAAATCCTGCGTACTCAACTTGCGTAGTCCCATCGGATTACTTCGGGTAATAGTTTTACTTAAATAATTAAACGTTTAAATAAAATAAAATGCACTTGAGTTTAGTCTAAAAGTTTATAATCTGTATGAGTTTGAATAGTATAAATTTATATATTATATGCATAATGATCGGATGTACTGCTAGGTGATGTGGTAAATCTATAAGGGAATATTATACAAGTTTCCGATTTTGCTTAAGTTGAACCTTAGTATAATGAATTGTATTCTCATATTGCTTATGTTATGTATATATTTGTGTTAACTTATCAAGTGGTGAGATCATTGATTTCATATTAGTTAATTATAAATGATGAACTTCACTTTAGAACTAAGAATTTTATTTTGGATGGTAATGTAACACCCCGATGCCCCCGTTGGAAGGATACTGAAGTGCCGTGCGCACAAATCACATACATATACTCGAGCATGCTAAAAATAGATACATGAAATCATAAAGATAACGAATCCATATAAAGATAATAAAATCGTTTTACAAAAAGGGGTTTGTAAACAATTAACATTTACATATACAAAATAATTCTTCACAAAAATTACATTTCCAAAATCAGAAGCCATATACAAAAATCAGCGGAAGAAAAAATAAACTCCAACTAAAGACTTCTAGTGGCCGACCTGCAAATGTCCGACTCCAAAAAGAACCTGCCACCTACACGGGAAAAGAGCCCGTGCTAAGCGATAACGCATAGTGGGGAGGAACAACACATGCATGTACATATAATCGCAATAAACATATACATAGCTTAACAATAACAAAAGCATATAAACGTATACTACTCATGCTTATAAACAATAACAAAAGCATATAAACGTATACTACTCATGCTTATAACAAGTATTCATCACACACATATGCATCGGAATATAACCATTAATTATTCATCGAATGCATATTCACGAGATAGAGGAATTAATCATTTAAATCCAAATACATGTATCGCATCATATCTTGTCATATTGCATGTATTTATACCTATAACCTATATCTACTTCCGTAGTATTGATAACCCATACAGCAGCCACATATAATAACCACATAATAAAGATCACGTATACTAGCCTGAATACATACTGATAGGACACAGTATCCAAGCATATGGAGACATGGGTCTCAAAACATCTTCTAATCATGTATACCCGAAGGTATACAGGAGATCGAAGTCTCAAAACATCTTTTAAACATGTACACCTGAAGGTATACCGGAGACCAGAGTCTCAGTGACCATCTCGGAGGTCGGTCGGAAGACCCAAATGGGGTCTACGTATGGTAGCTACACTCACACCCTGACCTTGATAAGCGCTTATCTATCCACTATTATGACCATCAGGCTCAGATAACAACTCAATCATGTTTTAATAGTATTATCACATAACAGAGAATAAATCAAATATAATCATGTTATTTCATGTAAACACGTATATTAATCAATTTGAAGACAGATAAATCATCAAAATTCATATACATATAAATAATATGCAAATCATATCCTAAACGCATCATTTATCATTTAATAATCCATATATAAGACAAATCATGTGCCATGTAGTGAAAACCCATACAAAAAGAAGCTTAAGACAGGTTTCAGAAAACAGAGGAGGCAAGCTGGTGGGTTACTGTCGTGCTCGCGATAAGAAGTCGCGATCGTGACAGTAGCCTAAGAAATAGCACAGGAGAAGAGGACTAGCACGAGTCGTGCGCCAAGTGCCGACTCGTTGTGACGCGCGCCGGATGTCCACTCGGCCGCCCCTATGACCGCCCGCTTAAGGGCGATCGGGCACTTGAGGGTCCGTTAACAGCTTACAATAAATCGCAAGTGCGTCTATGTTGGGCAACAAGGAGGTTTCATGGAGTCGCCACCCAATAGAACATTGGAAAAGTTTCTCTCGCCTCGGAGAGCCTAAGACTGCGCTTAGTATCCATTTTGGGCCAGCCAGAGGGGTCTTGGAAGGTAAACCTCTCGCCCTAAGGAGCCTAGGATTAACGCCAAGTTTCGTAACACAAGAGGTGTCTTGGAGGGTAAACCTCTCGCCTCTTTGAGCCCAAAGACCAGAGAAAGTTCGGGACTCCCCGTTTATTCATACATTGGTTAAGTTTATAATCGAGTTTTGAATTTAGTATTTCATGCCTTTTCTCATTCAATTTTAATGCAATTTAATTAAACGCATATCAATCATATAATAAAAGCGATAAATAAAGTAAAATAAATTACAATAAAATTAGGGGCGGAATACAACCCCCATTTGCAAATAAAATGCAAATCATACATAAATCGGGCTATTTATTAAAAATGAGAACGTTGGCCTCTCATGCATAATTTAAGAAAACAATTTTAAAGTGATAATTTGTTTTGGATAAAAAATCTAGGACATTGATCCCATTTTTATTAAATAAAATCCAATTTAGTTTAACAGAAATATTTTTGTGATTTTCTTAATTAACGTGCATGAAAATAAACTTATTATTACAAATTACATAATAATCAATTAAACCAAAATAATAAAAAGCAACAAAAATAATAAACAACTCCCAAATGGATTTTCAAATCTCCATGGGCTCCCACTTGACAAAAACTCACATATGAAAATAAGTATTGAAAAATAAAAGAAAAACAAATAAAAATGAAGTTAGTATAAAATAATTAAACATATAACTTGAAAATAATTAAATTAAGACAATCAAAATTGTATCATATATGACAAGCCAATTAAAATGACATAATAAAAATATACAATATAACAAATTAACAAAACCAACATGCATAAAAAAATAACATGATAATAATAAAATTCAACATGCAAAAACAAGCATAAAATAATGATGATAGAATTTAACATGCATAAAAACACATAAAATAATAATTATAATATCCAATCATGCATAAAAAGTATAATACATATAAAATTCAGCATGCATAAAACATATTAATAATAGCAACATGTATAAAAAGCAAAAGTAATAACAAAATCAACATGCATAAGAAATAAATAATAATAATAATAATAAAATTAAACAATAATAAGGATAATAATAATAATAATACTAATGATGGTAATAACTACAATAATAATAACACAATAATAACAAAAAATATGAATAATCAAATACAATAACAATAATAATAATAAAGAATATGAACAATCAAACATAACAACAACAACAACAACAATAATAATAATAATAATAATAATAATAATAATAATAATAATAATAATAATAAAAGAAGATGATGAACAATATGAACAACTTGAACAATATGAACAATTAAACAATTGAAATAATATGAACAAAAAATAATAGCATGAACAATTAAAGAAGAAATAAGAAATATGAACAATTAAATAATAGATCTAAAAGAATTTACATGTTGATTAGTTAATTAAAAATAAAAAGACAAATTAAAATTAAACTAAGAAATTGAGCCAAGAATGTTTACCCTCAAATTTATCTTGAAGAGATGAAGGTAGATAATCCAATTCCTTGTCTTAATTTGAAGAATATGATTAGAAAAATAAAATATTGAAATATGAATTTTACTCAAGAACAAACAATTAATTTGTTTGTCTCAAAGTAGAAAATTGTTTGATTGAAAATAAGAAAATTCTCAAGAACAAAAAATTGTTATTTTTTGCCTTAAGAATTACTGAAAATTTCTTTAAAAATTGAGAGAATTTGTTCTTGAAAGAAAGAAGAAGAAGAAAAATATTTTCTAAAGAAAATCCCCCCTAATTCCCACTAAAAAACTCTTTTTATTCCCCCTTAAAATTCAGATTTTTTAATTAAAAAATTAAATTAATTTAATTCCCCTAATTACAAAAAACCACTGAATTTATTGGGTTGGAAGATAGAAGGCTTTTTGAATTAAATTTTGCAAAAAAAAAAAAATGAGTTAAAAAGCATTTAAAATGAAGAAGTTATGGCCAAAATGGCCAAAATAGGCAAAACGGACGAACAGGGGCGCGGAGGGGCGCGACCGACGGCCTGCCCGCCTGAAGGCGCGACCGACGGGCAGCCCGTCCCTCGCGCGAAATATATATATATTTTTTTATAAATTTTTTTAATTATTTTTTAAATTCCTATAAAATATAATAATTTAAAAACTCACTTTTTTCCTCACAAAATAAATTTTAAAATACTTTAAAAATATTTTTGAAATACATTTTTATTTAATTTTAAAACAACAAATCGACAAGGAAATCGTCACTTCCAACTTCATTCTTTTTGCCTATAGATCGGTACACTTAATTTCATCATTGGGTAATCCTGATCTTGGCTACTCGGGACCCGGTGTCTACAGTTGCCCCCAATTTTGGTGAGGCTAGTGTGTGGGTGCCTATGTGAGCCAAAATTCAGGAAAAGGAAAGAAGCGCGTACTTGAGGCTGCCTCCTTCCCGCTGCTCCCTCGGGAACAGTGCTGTGATTCACCCTCTTGAGTTGCACTGAGTCGCTGACAAGACTATAAAGTGCCAAGGAACCATCCTAAGACGGCGATGCGCCGAGTCGCTACCAAGACTACAAAACGCGAAAGATAAATCGCACCGAGCCGCTGACAAGGCTACTAAAAGTGTGCTGCACGGAGTTGCTGACAAGACTACTAAACGTACAGGTGCTATCTGCAGATAGCGATGCGCCGAGCCACTACCAAGACTACTAAAAGCGCAGAACGAAAAACGCACCGAGCCGCTGATAAGGCTACAAAAAGTGCGCTGCACGGAGTCGCTGACAAGACTACTAAACGTGCAGGGTTCCATCCTAAGACGGTGATGCGTCGAGCCACTGACAAGGCTACTAAAAACGCACAAGAGAGATGCACCGAGTCACTACCAAGACTACCAAAAGTGCACGAAAGAACTGCACCGAGCCACTACCAAAGCTACCAAAAGTGCACTACTCCCTCTTCTGATTATGATGCGTCGAGTCGCTGACAAGACTATGAAACGCAAAACTTGCTCTTCTGAGCTGCACCGAGTCTGCTACAGTCTACCAAAAGTGCACTGCACCGAGTCGCTGACAAGACTACTAAAAGTGCAGGACCATCTTCGAATGGTGACTGTCTTCTTTTAGATATTTCCTGCAAAATTATGTGTACAAAAATACATACAAGAAAACGTATGTATGATATGAGATGCAAATGCTTGCTAGAATGTATAGACCATGCCCTAAGTGGCCCAGGGTGTGCTGAGGATATAGCTTGGTTGCTCCACCATGCCCCCGGAATCAATAGGATTGTCATCTTGGCCTTAGGGATTCCGTCCCCAATAAGTTTTCTGAAAGAGACATCCAGTGCATCTTTGCCCCCCGGTCAATGATCATATGCCCAGGATTCTGACTCATGTCCTGAATTATGCCTTATCTAGCTAAAAAGAAGATCATCCGAAGTATACCGACTTATTACTCCAGGCATTGTTTTAAAGGTAGTGCGTCCCTTGTGGATTTTCACACTAGCTTTTCTTTGTGGGAAATGCATCCCTTTAGGGATTTTCACATAACCCTTTGCCTAATTTTTGCCTGGCATGGACCCAACCCAAACCAGCGGCTTTTTTATTTTTTATTATTTTTTTTGTAGGGCAGACTGCCTGTCTCCAGGTTTTCACCCTGCCCTTTGGCCTAACTTTTGCTTAGAGAGCCAGTTACGGTTTTCATCTCTAACGGCCTTTTTTTTTTATTTTTTTTTATTTTTTTAACTGCAAGAGAAGGCTATTATTTCCTTAGGGTGATCAGCACACATCTGCTTAGATATCTTCAGACAGAATGAGTAGACAACAATCATTAGATAAATAGATGATAAGTTTCTTTTTAAGACAGAACTAAAAGAACAATGAAAATGTAAACTGCATTCTTTTATTCATTGCAAAATTGAGTACATTTCTATATAATTTCATCATACATGATCCTTATTTAACAAGAATTCAAAAGCACAAGACTACACCTAACCTCGGAATAGATCTTGTAAGCATCAAACTCCTGTTATCAATCGGCCCTCTCGGGTTTTCTCGATTGAACATTTTCTCTCAGCCCTTAATTTTTGCCCAGGATGCCTTTTTTCGATTTTCATCCTGACAGGGCGCCTAATTTTAGCAAGGCCGCCTTTTTTCGGTTTTCGACCTACGGGGCATTTATTCTCTTCTTTTTATTTTTTTGGTCTTTAGCCATGGAACCTTTTTAGTCTATCGATATTGACCGGGTCTTTAAATTCATTCCATCACTGTTTGCCAAGATTGCTGCTCCCTTTGTTAGCAACTTTTTCAAAATGAACGGACCTTCCCAGGTTGGCCTGAATTTTCCTCGTATGTCTGGCACTCCCGGCCTCATCATCTTAAAGACCAAATCCCCTTCTTTCAACGGGTGCTTCCGTACCTTCTTGCCAAAGGACCGAGCTAGTCTCTTTTGATAAACCTGATTGTGATAATAGGCTCTTAACCTATCTTCATCCAACAGATTCAACTGCAATAATCACTGTTGTGCCCATTCTGTCTCTAGAATCTCGGCTTCCATGACTACCCTTAAGGATTTTAGCTCAATTTCAACTGGCAGAACTGCTTCGGTTCCGTATACCAGGGAGAACGGTGTTGCCCCCGTAGAGGTTCTGACTGTGGTTCTATAACCCCAGAGTGCAAAAGGCAGCTTTTCCGCCCAATCTTTATAGCTCTGAACCATCTTGGCCAATATTCTTTTCACATTCTTGTTCGCCGCTTCAACCGCACCGTTAGCTTGAGGACAGTAAGGAGAAGACTTATGATGCTGGATTCCATACCTCTGAAGCATCTGTTTAGTTTCTGCTAAGAATTGCACCCCATTATCAGATACAATATGGTGTGGGAGACCATATCTGCATATCAAATTTCGCTCGATGAACTTAGCCATATCCCTAGCATCAATCTTCTTGAAAGATTCAGCTTCGACCCACTTACTGAAATAATCAATGGCAACTATAATGAACCTGTGCCCATTAGACACTGTAGGACGTATCTCGCCTATGATATCTATTCCCCAAGCTGCAAATGGCCATGGAGATGTCAAATTATGTAGCTTTGAAACTGGGACATGCCTTAAATTCGCATATTGCTGGCATAACTGGCATTGCTTCACATATTTTGAACAATCCGTATCCATTGTAAGCCAATAGAATCCTTGGCGCATGATCTTCTTCGCTAAGGCTAAGCCATTCATGTGAGCTCCACAGACTCCGGCATGAACCTCTTCCATAACCTTTTCAGCTTCTTTCTCCGCCAAACATCTTAACTGGATGCCATCGACTTGTCTCTTATACAAAGTGCCATTTACACTGATGAACTGAGTGGACAACTTTCGAATCATCCTTTGGTCTTTCTCAGTGGCTTCCTCTGGAAAAACTGACCGTTCTAAATAATTCTGAATGTCATAGTACCAAGGGTTTCCATCGGTGGCCCCAACATCCATTACCTGCTCAGCTTCAAAGCAAGGCTTTTCCGAACTAGAGATTAGCACGGGTTTCATAGTAACCCCTGTTGGGTTATCCCACATGGACACCAATGTCGCGAGGGCATCAGCCAATTGATTTTCATCCCTAGGGATGAAGTGAAAAGTGCAAGTCTCAAACTGGCTGCTCAACATTCTCAAGTGCTTCACGTAAGGTAACAGCCTTTCTTCCTTAACTGACCATTCCCCTCTGATCTGATGAATTAACAATGAAGAATCTCCGAAGACTTCTGCGGTCTTTGCCCCCAGAGCCAGCAATGCCTCCAATCCGAAGATGCAAGCTTCATATTCTGCTTCATTATTGGTCGCCTTGTACCTCAACTTTTTGGCTAACGGCAGCTTTTCGCCATCCGGGGTCGTAAGAATGATCCCTGCTCCTGCCCCTTTAGTGTTAACTGCCCCATCAAAGAACAATTGCCACCCTTGTACTGCTATGGCCGTGACATCTTCATCTGGGAAATTGTACTCAAATTCGTCTCCCTCAATAGGATGCTCAGCCAAGAACTCAGCTACAGCTCTTCCTTTAATGGTTTTCCTCGTGATGTATTCGATATCAAACTCCTGCAATAGTAGTAACCATCTTCCCATCTTTCCCAACAGAGAGGGCGCTTCCTGAAGGTACCTAAGCGGGTTATGCTTAGCAACCGCTTGCACACTGAAGGAATGAAAGTAGTGCCGCAACTTCTTAGAAGCCCAAATAACTGCTAAACAAATCTTTTCCACTTCCACATATTTGGCTTCATATGTCAAGAATTTCTTGCTAAGATAGTAGACAGCAAACTCTACCCCAAAATCATCCTCCTGGGCCATCATGGCACCCACTGAATTGTCTTCTATAGCCAGATACAAGATTAGTGGCTTGGCATGCCGTGGTGGTCTTAAAACTGGAGGATGCAGGAGATAATCCTTAATAGTATTAAAAGCCAATTGACAATCATTATTCCACACTACCGGCTGATTCTTCCTAAGAAGCTTGAAGATGGGCTCACATACTGAAGCCAACTTGGCAATAAACCGGCTGATGTACTGAAGTTTTCCTAGGAAACTTCTAACCTCTTTCTCTTTCTGAGGCACTGGCATCTCTCTGATGGCCCTGACCTTGTCGGGATCTACTTCAATTCCCCTCTGGCTTACCACATGGCCTAACAGCTTACCCGAGGTAACTCCAAAAATGCACTTCTTGGGATTGAGGCATAGATCATACTTATTAATCCTTTGAAAGAACTTTTCCAAGGCCTCGAAGTGACCTTCTCTGGTAGCTGACTTGATCATCATGTCGTCAACATACACCTCCACTTCCTTGTGGATCAAATCATTGAGAACTATGGTGGCCATCCTCTGATAGGTCGCTCCTGCGTTCTTTAGTCCGAAAGGCATAACCCGGTAAGCAAATGTACCCCACTCGGTGATGAAGGCTGTCTTAATTCGATCCATTATCCTGTTAAGGATTTGATTGTACCCTGTGTACCCATCCACGAAACTGTACATCATGCAAGCAGCGGCACTGTCTACCAGCACATCAATATGAGGGGTCTCTTTCCTAGGTGGGCTTTATCCAAGGGTTAACAGGGAACCCATCAGACGTGTATAGTGCACGGTGAAAAACCGGCAGCATAACAGCTCTTATCTCATGTACATACATATGAGTGTTTGGCCATTATGTATTTAAACACCTCAGTTAAATTAAGATGGGCCTATCAGGGCATGAAAGCCTTTGATGAAGACCATTTAATTTAAGCGATTTTGTTCAATATATGATGGCCCACATAGCAAGCATGGTATTACGGTACATTTCACCTAGTGGAAGTATCTATTGCCATTACATGAGCTTTGGTCAAAGGGTGGTGTTACTTTAGGGCTACCCCAGCATGGTCCCTGCCAACGGGTCTAGCTCATCACCAGCATAACGACCGATTGGGTCACCATTAGATATACCATAAGGTACGAGGCTTGGGCCGGTGATTATCCTTAACACTTCCCTAAATTGAGTGAAAATAGGGTCGTGCTTCGGGAACGCACCGGGGATAAAATAGGGACCAAATTAGCATAATCTAAGGCTCTAGCATGGATGCAATGCAATTTTGAAAAGAGATGAAAATTTTAAATTAATCTAAAACTTGATTGTAAATTTTAACCAAGGTACTTTCGAAGGGAAGTCTCAAATTTCCCCAGTGGAGTCGCCACTGTGACGCGCCCCGGATGTCCACTCGGCCGCCCCTATGACCGCTCGCTTAAGGGCGATCGGGCACTTGAGGGTCCGTTAACAGCTTACAATAAATCGCAAGTGCGTCTATGTTGGGCAACAAGGAGGTTTCATGGAGTCGCCACCCAATAGAACATTGGGAAAGTTTCTCTCGCCTCAGAGAGCCTAAGACTGTGCTTAGTATCCATTTTGGGCCAGCCAGAGGGGTCTTGGAAGGTAAACCTCTCGCCCTAAGGAGCCTAGGATTAACGCCAAGTTTCGTAACACAAGAGGTGTCTTGGAGGGTAAACCTCTCGCCTCTTTGAGCCCAAAGACCAGAGAAAGTTCGAGACTCCCCATTTATTCATACCTTGGTTAAGTTTATAATCAAGTTTTGAATTTAGTATTTCATGCCTTTTCTCATTCAATTTTAATGCAATTTAATTAAATGCATATCAATCATATAATAAAAGCGATAAATAAAGTAAAATAAATTACAATAAAACTAGGGGCGGAATACAAGCCCCATTTGTAAATAAAATGCAAATCATACATAAATCGGGCTATTTATTAAAAATGAGAACGTTGGTCCTCTCATGCATAATTTAAGAAAACAATTTTAAAGTGATAATTTATTTTGGATAAAAAATCTAGGACATTGGTCCCATTTTTATTAAATAAAATCCAATTTAGTTTAACAGAAATATTTTTGTGATTTTCTTAATTAACGTGCATGAAAATAAACTTATTATTACAAATTACATAATAATCAATTAAACCAAAATAATAAAAAGCAACAAAAATAATAAACAACTCCCAAATGGATCTTCAAATCTCCATGGGCTCCCACTTGACAAAAACTCACATATGAAAATAAGTATTGAAAAATAAAAGAAAAACAAATAAAAATGAAGTTAGTATAAAAAATAATTAAACATATAACTTGAAAATAATTAAATTAAGGCAATCAAAATTGCATCATATAGGACAAGCCAATTAAAATGACATAATAAAAATATACAATATAACAAATTAACAAAACCAACATGCATAAAAAAATAACATGATAATAATAAAATTCAACATGCAAAAACAAGCATAAAATAATGATGATAGAATTTAACATGCATAAAAACACATAAAATAATAATTATAATATCCAATCATGCATAAAAAGTATAATACATATAAAATTCAGCATGGATAAAACATATTAATAATAGCAACATGTATAAAAAGCAAAAGTAATAATAAAATCAACATGCATAAGAAATAAATAATAATAGTAATAAAAAAATTAAACAAGAATAAGGATAATAATAATAATAATACTAATGATGGTAATAACTACAATAATAATAACACAATAATAACAAAGAATATGAACAATCAAATACAATAACAATAATAATAATAAAGAATATGAACAATCAACAACAACAACAACAACAACAACAACAACAACAACAATAATAATAATAATAATAATAATAATAATAATAATAATAATAATAATAAAAGAAAATGATGAACAATATGAACAACTTGAACAATATGAACAATTAAACAATTGAAATAATATGAACAAAAAAATAATAGCATGAACAATTAAAGAAGAAATAAGAAATATGAACAATTAAATAATAGATCTAAAAGAATTTACATGTTGATTAGTTAATTAAAAATAAAAAGACAAATTAAAATTAAACTAAGAAATTGAGCCAATAATGTTTACCCTCAAATTTATCTTGAAGAGATGAAGGTAGATAATCCAATTCCTTGTCTTAATTTGAAGAATATGATTAGAAAAATAAAATATTGAAAGATGAATTTTACTCAAGAACAAACAATTAATTTGTTTGTCTCAAAGTAGAAAATTGTTTGATTGAAAATAAGAAAATTCTCAAAAACAAAAAATTGTTATTTTTTGCCTTAAGAATTGCTGGAAATTTCTTTAAAAATTGAGAGAATTTGTTCTTGAAAGAAAAAAGAAGAAGAAAAATATTTTCTAAAGAAAATCCCCCTAATTCCCACTAAAAAACTCTTTTTATTCCCCCTTAAAATTCAGATTTTTTAATTAAGAAATTAAATTAATTTAATTCCCCTAATTACAAAAAACCACTGAATTTATTGGGTTGGAAGATAGAAGGCTTTTTGAATTAAAATTTTCAAAAAAAAAAAGAGTTAAAAAGCATTTAAAATGAAGAAGTTATGGCCAAAATAGCCAAAATAGGCAAAACGGACGAACAGGGGCGCGGAGGGGCGCGACCGACGGCCTGCCCGCCTGAAGGCGCGACCGACGGGCAGCCCGTCCCTCGCGCGGAATATTTTTTATTTTTTTTAAATTCCTATAAAATATAATAATTTAAAAACTCACTTTTTTCCTCACAAAATAAATTTTAAAATACTTTAAAAATATTTTTGAAATACATTTTTATTTAATTTTAAAACAACAAATCGACAAGGAAATCGTCACTTCCAACTTCATTCTTTTTGCCTATAGATCGGCACACTTAATTTCATCATTGGATAATCTTGTTCTTGGCTACTCGGGACCCGGTGTCTACACTGGTGCTCGGCCAAATCCTACGATCACGAGTTGGACGCCTCCCTCCGACTCGTAACGGCCAAAATCCCACATTCAAGAGTCGGATACCTCACTCCGACTCATGAACGGCCAAAACTCCACTCTCACGAGTCGGACGTCTCCCTCTGACTCGTGAACGTCTAGCTGAGAGGAGCACGACTCGTGCTCCACATGCCGAGTTGTGATCTCCTTGGCTGCTGGGCAGAATTCCACCGCAAGAAGGAGAAGAGGCGATTCTGTTGCGCTCGCGATGAATGTCGCGCTCGTGACAGGATTGAGTCTCCTCAATGTCCTGGAAATACAGAAAACAGAGTTTGAAGGAAATCAAAACCCAACTTCACCTAAACCCATATGTCATGCAATTTCATGTAAAAACATACCTCCAGAGCTTCCAAAACACATTTACAAAAATAAAACAAATCAACCAATATCATTACACATCAAAATAGCATTTATAGAGATTCTCAAATCCAGAATTTCCTCTCATGTTTCATGTTCAAACTCTTCAAGAATTGACATGCAAAGCCTTAAAATTCTTACATCTCAAATCATATACACATATCTAATAACACCTACTTTTACATATATCAAAACACACAAATAAGAGATATATACATATCACACAATGATCCGAAGAGAAATGGACAAACAACTCCCAAACCTCTTGAAGCTTAAAAACCCAGCTCCTCTTCAAGCTTGAACCTTTTCCTTGCCCTTAATCTTCTTCTTGTCACCAATTTCTTGCACAAATAAAACCCAGAAATCTCTTAATCAAAACTCTAGATTCCCAAAATCAAAAGTAAAACCCAGAAGGAGAAGAAGATTAAAACACATGCAATCAAAAACCAACCACTTACCTCTTCAATCTTGCTCCAAATCTCTATCAAAATCACCCACAACCAGCAAATACACCAACCAAAAGAACAAGGAGGCAAGGCAGAAAATGAAGAAGAATAAAGGAAGAGGAAACCGAGAGAGAGGGGGAAACGGGACTGGGAAAAAGGGCAAAAATTTGTCCCCTTTCTCTCTCCTTTTCCCTTTTCTTTCTTTTCCATTTGATGCCCACACCAATCCCTTGCTAGGTGTCAGCCACCCAATGGTCCAAATCAAAATATCTTGTCTTATTTCACTTTGATCCTTGACAAAACTTTTCTTGGTCCTTGACAATTACCAAACGCTCACTAAAACAAATTATTTCCTTTCCAATTTTAATTCCTTTATCAATTTTGTCCGCAAACTAAATTAATTCCACTTGCACAATTAACAAAATACCCCTAATATATCCAAATACTCATGCAATTTCTACTAGGCCATTTTTGGGATGTGACAACTCTCTCCCACTTAAGAAATTTTGTCCTCGAAATTTCCACACTAATAACTTACACCCCAAAACACCAAGACAAACTCAATCAGAACTAATAAAACAAAACTTACCAGAAGGTTTTACGGGCTCATTCACTTCTTGGCTACTCGCGACAAATACTCTGGCTGGACCTGCAGAAGCATCTAACTTCGTGACTGATTCCGATGATGCTCGAGTAGCTTTAAGCAATTCCTCTACATCTTTTTTGGCTTGCCGAGCTAGATTCTCACTCATCTTAGGGCAATTGACAAGCAAGTGTTCCTTGCTGCCACACCTAAAGTAGGCTCCAGTAAGCTTCCTACACTTACCCCAGTGTTGCCTCTGGCAGTGCTGACATTTCGGTAACTCTCGAGGTCTCTTGTCTACTTTTGCTTTTACACCCGATACTTTTCCCTTTTGCCTTCTTCTTTTTACAGAATCCATAAAAACTTGAGGGGCCATTAATCTATCCAAAATCCGAATCAACCCTTGCACAATTGCTGAATTATCAGGAGTAATACCAGAACTTTCAACTGAAGGACGTCCAAGAGTAGGCTGCTCAACTCTAACCCGATTCACACTACCCGTCGTCTCGCCCACATTCTCACTCGGATCAGAATCAATCTAGACATTACACCAAACAACATCTACATTAAGCCATGACTCTAGATAGACTCTCATGTAAAGACTCTATACTCAACAATCACATAGAACCAGAACCGACTAAATCGGGGTTCTTATACTAAGCTGTAACACCCCGATACCCCTATTGGAAGGATACCGGAGCGCCACGCGCACAAATCACATAAATATACTCGAGCATGCTAAAAATAGATACATGAAATCATAAAGATAACGAATCCATATAAAGATAATAAAATAGTTTTACAAAAAGGGGTTTGTAAACAATTAACATTTACATATATAAAATAATTCTTTACAAAAATTACATTTCCAAAATCAGAAGCCATATACAAAAATCAGCGGAAGACAAAATAAACTCCAACTAAAGACTTCTAGTGGCCGACCTGCAGATGTCCGACTCCAAAAAGAACATGCCACCTACATGGAAAAAGAGCCCATGCTAAGCAATAACGCTTAGTGCGGAGGAACAACACATGCATGTACATATAATCGCAATAAACATATACATAGCTTAACAATAACAAAAGCATATAACCGTATACTACTTATGCTTATAAACAATAACAAAAGCATATGAACGTATACTACTCATGCTTATAACAAGTATTCATCACACACATATGTATCGGAATATAACCATTAATTATTCATCGAATCCATATTCATGAGATAGAGGAATTAATCATTTAAATCCAAATACAAGTATCGCATCATATCTTGTCATATTGCATGTACTTATACCTATAACCTATATCTACTTCCGTAGTATTGATAACCCATACAACAGCCACATATAATAACCACATAATAAAGATCACATATACTAGCCTGAATACATACTAGAGGTGGATACGGTCAATTTTGATACTGATAGGACACAGTATCCAAGCATATAGAGACATGTGTCTCAAAACATCTTCTATTCATGTATACCCGAAGGTATACCGAAGACCGAAGTCTCAAAACATCTTTTAAACATGTACACCCGAAGGTATACCGGAGACCAGAGTCTCAATGACCATCTCGGCGGTCGGCCGGAAGACCCAAACGGGGTCTACGTATGGTAGCTACACTCACACCCTGACCTTGATAAGCGCTTATCATTCCACTACTATGACCATCAGGCTCAGATAACAACTCAATCATGTTCTAATAGTATTATCACATAACAGAGAATAAATCAAATATAATCATGTCATTTCATGTAAGCACGTATATTAATAAATTTGAAGATAGATAAATCATCAAAATTCATATACATATAAATAATATGCAAATCATATCCCAAACGCATCATTTATCATTTAATAATCCATATATAAGACAAATCATGTGCCATGTAGTGAAAACCCATGTAAAAAGAAGCTTAAGACAGGTTTCAGAAAACAGAGGAGGCAAGCTGGTGGGTTACTGTCGCACTCGCGATAAGAAGTCGCGATCGCGACAGTAGCTGAAGAAACAGCGCAGGAGAAGAGGACTAGCACGAGTCGTACGCCAAGTGCCGACTCGTGCTTGGCCAAATCCCACGATCATGAGTCGGATGCCTCCCTCCGACTCGTGACGGCCAAAATCCCACGTTCACGAGTCGGACGTCTCACTTCGACTTGTGAATGGCCAAAACTCCATGCTCACGAGTCGTACACCTCCCTCCGACTCGTGAACGTCTAGCTGAGAGGAGCACGACTCATGCTCCACATGCCGAGTCGTGATCTCCTTGGCTGCTGGGCGAAATTCCACCGCAAGAAGGAGAAGAGCTGATTCTGTCGTGCTCGTGATGAACGTCGCTCTCACGACAGGATCGAGTCTCCTCAATCTCCAGGAAATGCAGAAAACAGAGTTTGAAGGAAATCAAAACCCAACTTCACCCAAACCCATATGTCATGCAATTTCATGTAAAAACGTACCTCCAGAGCTTCCAAAACACATTTACATTAAAAATAACACAAATCAACCAATATCATTACACATCAAAATAGCATTTACAGAGATTCTCAAATCCAGAATTTCCTCTCATGTTTCATGTTCAAACTCTTCAAGAATTGACATGTAAAGCCTTAAAATTCTTACATCTCAAATCATATACACGTATCTAATAACACCTACTTTTACATATATCAAAACACACAAATAACAGATATATACATATCACACAATGATCTGAAGATAAATGGACAAACAACTCCCAAACCTCTTGAAGCTCAAAAACCCAGCTCCTCTTCAAGCTTGAACCTTTTTCTTGCCCTTAATCTTCTTCTTGTCACCAATTTCTTGCACAAATAAAACCCAAAAATCTCTTAATCCAAACCTTAGATTCCCAAAATCAAAAGTAAAACCCAGAAGGAGAAGAAGATTAAAGCACATGCAACTAAAAACCAACCACTTACCTCTTCAATCTTGCTCCAAATCTCTATCAAAATCACCCACAACTAGCAAATACACTAACTAAAAGAACAAGGAGGCAAGGCAGAAATTGAAGAAGAATAGAGGAAGAGGAAATCGAGAGAGAGGGGGAAACGGGACTGGGAAAAAGGGCAAAAATCTGTCCCCTTTCTCTCTCCTTTTCCCTTTTCTTTCTTTTCCATTTAATGCCCACACCAACCCCTTGCTAGGTGTCAACCACCCAATGGTCCAAATCAAAATATCTTGTCTTATTTCACTTTGATCCTTGATAAAACTTTTCTTGGTCCTTGACAATTACCAAATGCTCACTAAAACAAATTATTTCCTTTCCAATTTTAATTCCTTTATCAATTTTGTCTGCAAACTAAATTAATTAAACTTGCATAATTACCAAAACACCCCCAATATATCCAAATACACATGCAATTTCTACTAGGCCATTTTTGGGATGTGACAGGTAACATGATGTAGAATTGGTCAAGCGATGAACACGATTAAGAATGTTCAACACATTCTCCGAAGTTAGTGTTTATCTATGCTTACATTTTGTCATGTAAATGGTTAATGTGAACTGAAATTAGATATTAAAAAATAATTATTAGCTTTAATTATGCTTATGGACATTTATTTAGAATGTATATCTTATTAACTGTTTATATTATAGTTAATCATACGGTATTAAAAAAAGTAAAATTAGTGGAGCACTCTCACTAAGCTTTTAGCTTAGCATGTGGTATTTTCCGCGCTCAGGTTAAAGATTAGCATTCACGAGATAGAAAAGATGAATCTAGTGGATTTGTATCAAGCTAAAGTCATATCAAGGCTGAAGGGGTGGATATACTAAAAGGGAGCATTTATGTTGTATCTCAAATTCTCATTCTTAGTTTGGCATGTACGGTTTGGAGCATTATTGTAATAGAAGTTTGTATTGAATAGATGTAGTATAGTTAACATATTATGATGTTTGAATGTTATTTAAGCATAAGATCTCTGTATTTGATGTAATAAATTCTGAAATAAGTGTATTATGCTACGACACGTACGATATTATAGTTTGTGTGTTTATACAAATGAGATAAAGTATCGAATGTTGATAGATATGCGATATGTTTAGATGTGTATGAAATATATATTGGAGGATGGAACTGATATATAACTTTGTAGACGTATAAAAACAATTTTACTTTGTAGGAGGATAGGCAACATTAGGGGGAGACTTTGCTAAAATTTTAGCAAAAATTATAGTAGCAAATTTGGAGTAATCCTAGTATTAAAAGGAAATTTTGTTATTCAGAAATTTATGAATCATAGAATATTTTTGTAACATTGAATATTTTTGTAACATTCTTATCTGGTTCGCTCATCAGATTGGGAGTAGGGTGTTACAATTGAGGTTATGTAGTGCTTTAAAATTTTAAAATAAATATAAGTAACGGGTTTGGTATAAATAGTGCACACTTTGACCCGATGTTTGACCAATGCTAAAAAAATTATCCGAGATCTTTAAAAATTTATTCGACCAAGGGCATCCATTATAAATGGTAGAATATAATTTTTAAAGGTAAAAAATGGAAATAAAATTGAAATAGAAGAGTGAATTATCGAACTGGTGAAATTACCGCTAGATCGAAAAATTCATTAAAACAATGCAGTTTTGACTTGAAAATTTGTACACACATAAAAGAATATTTTTATATATTTATGGACATATTTTCATGGAAATTACATAAAGAAAATTTGGAACCAATAGGAGGATGACAAATGGATTAATAATAGCCCTTAGATTAAATAGTATTTAATTTAATCTTGGCCATCCATTTGTCTACATATATATTGTAACACCCTCTATCTGTATGTAGTGAACCATATACTAATGAGATAGTGTAATACCCCAATCTATGCCTGAGTAGTTTTAAGTATAATTTGATAATACATGCATGAAGGACTTAATTGAATAGAAAGGAGGATTCAATTGCATTAAGCTATTTAATTTAGTATGCTAATACATGAATAACATAAATCAAGAGACAAATGCATGAGATTAGAAAAGAGAAGGACCAATTAGTAAAGAAGGGACACATGAACCAATAGGAAAGACCCAAGTGTTGTATCTAGAAGGAAGAGGAGAAATCTTCATGGCTTTATAAGCCATGAAGGTTGGCTAATTTTGGGTTTGGAAAACCTAGCCGAGAGCCACTCTTCCTCATCTCTTCTTCATCCATTCTTACACCCTAAAATCAAACCAAAGTATTCCCAATATTAAATACAAGTAGGAGATTAATTCTAAAGTAGTTTTGAAGATATAAATGTAAAATTTAATCTCTATTCATCTTCTTTTTGCTTATTAGGGTGCAAGTAGTGATATATATATGTTTATATGTGTATTGATAAAGTTAACATGATTTTGTTATTTAAACTTGAAGAAGAAACAACTGAAAGTGAAAGAAAAGAGAAGGAAGAAGAAGAAAGTGAGAGTGGAAAAAAGGAGTAACTATTGAGGTTTGGGAATTCTTAATCTTTTATGCTATAGTTATGGTTAAATCTAATTTTGTGATAATGAAGTGTTTATTCATGTTTATAAATGTTATTGGAAGTTTGAGGAGTTAGTTGTGTATGAGAAATAATGATTGATGTATGATTTGTGTGAAAGAATTGTGTTGATGTTGTTTGGAGAATAATGAAATGGAAAAATAGAGCACGTGAATTTCTATATTTGCACAGCCGTGCTTTCGAAATACAGCCGTGATTTCTGAAACACAGCTGTGCTTCAGTATAAAATTAGGAAGTTGTGTTAAGTTACACGGCAATCAAGAATATCCTTACCACCGTGTGATTATGTTGAGTTACGAAAGTATGGCAGTTCGTAGACCTACACAGTGGGTAGGCCAGCCCTTACTGCCATGTAAATGCATTCTGTCCAACTTTTTGGAATGTGAGGTAATTCACATGGCGGTCAGGACTTTTTGACCACTGTGTGACATACCTTACACGGTGGTCAGGAATACCCTTACCGCTATGTAAAAGCATTCTGCCTGGCAATTTCAAATCTCAGCATTTTACATGGCGGGCAGGATTTCCTTACCGCCGTATCACCCCTATTTTTCTGAAAACTATTTAAGTATTGTGCATTAAAATGAACTGTGATTTAAATCAAATTTCATATGATGATTAATTACCAATAATAAATGACAGTTAATCAGGTTCTGTGATATTTTGTGAATAGCTCTAAAAATATATCTGTCACTCTGAGATGGGTATTTCTAGAAACAATATCAAATGATATGTTAAAAGTAAATGAATAACATATTTTAATGCCTGCTTTGGACTAGGTAGTGGATAGATAAGCATACCTATAGGGACTCCGTTTGTTGCAGCCTCTTTTTAGTTCTGTAGACCCGTTCGGGCCCTTATTTGGCTCATAAAATAATAAGATAATTAAAATAAATTGTACCTTCGGGTACCCCTATTACTGTACACTCGGGTACCTCTGTTCAGTATTTTCCTGTTATCCACCTCCTTAGGATATTGCAGGCTTAATGAAAATTAAATACTTGTATTTCGTCTATAGTTTTCTCTTGATGGTTATTATGTGCATTCATGTCTATGCATGGCTTGATGACTATTGTGAGTAGTCATCTTTTTCATATTAATTCCTGTAGACACCGAGTCCCGAGACAGCCCATATCAGGGTTACCCAGTGATAAAATTAGCACCTGTTCAAAGGTAAAAAGGTTGGAAGTTATATTTCCTTGTCAAATTTCTTTTAAAAAAAAAGTGGCTGACGTGTGCAGGCTGCCCCTCGTAGGGGTGGGCTTGGAGGGCTGCCCCTCACATGACGATGCCCCTCATATAGCTGCCTACCCCTGCGTGAGGGAGGGCAGCCCTCACAAGGTTGGGCCGCACGAAGGAGCTCCCCTCGCCCGTGAGCAGGGCGAGAGCTCCCCTCGCGAGGGGTGGGCTATATAAGAAGGCCGCCCCTCACCTTCTCTTTCCCGCATACATGTTTTTTTGTCCCCAAAGTCAAGGAATTTGATTTTTAATTGGATTCTAACACCGAGTTTTGGGATTTTAAATGGATAATTCCGGATTTGTATTTTAATATAGGAAGTTTGGATTAAATCAATCTAATCTTTTCCTAAAATCTCTAGGTTTAATTTAAGTTTAATATAAATAAAATTTTTAGAGAGAGAAAAGGAAGAACAACATTCTGAGATTTTTAGATTTTCTTGAGAGAAAGGAAAAACGATTTTCTTCTTCTTGATTGATGAGAATCTCAATCTTTAATCCAAGAATAGTGTTTAAGATAGAAAAATCGATTCTCTTTTCTTAAAACTGAAGACAGTTCTTTTTTTTAAAACAAGTTTTTTGAGCTTTTTTAGAGAGAGAGACTCAAATTTCTTCTTATTTTTATCTGATTTTTTTTTGCAAATCTTGATATGGAAACGAATTGCGATTCATCTTTCTAATTGTTTACCATTATGAGGGCAAATTTCTGGGCTCAATTGCATTATTTTATTAATTATTTTCTTTAGTTTTTTTTTATCTTCCACCATTATTGCACATCTTGAGTTTATTATTTTATGTGAGCAATCTATTTATTTGTTGTTTTTTGCTCATGATTCGAGTTGTTTTAGATGTTTTTTCGCATTAATATGGTATGAAATAATGTAAAACTACATAAAATTGCAAGTTTTTACATTGAGCCATTGAAGGAGGCAAAATCGTTCCTACTTCTTTCTTGCCCTTGAGGGGCAGGAAGTAGGTGAGGGGCGGGTAGGGGAGGCTGCCCTTCACCTCTATTTTGTCCTTTTGTGCCCCTTTAACTCATTTCCTCTTGTTTTTGATTTTTAATCCATATTCGTGTGATGTGTATTTTTACATGATTTTAATATTATTTTTCTTGTCATATAGTGCTTATTTGTTTTTATTATTTTATGTGGTAAGGTATATTTTTATTATTTTATTTGATTTAATTGATTTTTTAGATTTATTTACTAACATTTATTTTATTTTATTTTGTCTACAATTCTTGTTCAACCCTTGTTTGAGCACTCTTACGAGCAAATGGGGAGATTAAGGAGATTTAAGAGGCTTCTTTTGATTTGCTTATCATTTTTGTTATTTTAGTTATTTTTTTATTTATTTCTCCATGTAATTTGGGATAAAATTATTTATTTTATGCACGTTAAAAGAAAAATTACAAAAATATTTTTATTAATAAATTGAGATTTTTTTTAATAAAATAGGTCCAATGTCCTAATTTTTAACCAATAAAATCTCATCTTAAAAGGAGAGTTAATTTTCATTAAAATGGGATCACTCATCCTAATTTTCTCAATAATGCCTAAAAATAACTCTTCAATTTTTAACTGTGCATGAAGGAGCCAATGTTCCGATCTTTAACGTGTGCTGAACCGGAGGGCTCCCCTTTGACGTGCGTCGAAAATATTTTTTAGAATTGTAACAAAAACTGAGCGTCTTTAAACTCAGTATGTAGTGTTTTATGACTACATGTAGGTTGATAAGCGATGTTTTGGCGTAAGTACGCCTCGCTTTTGGAAGCAAGGCGAGTGAAGATTTTTTTTTATAGACATGTTCTGGTAGCATTTTAGAATCATGTACATGTATGTTTTTGGATTTTAGTCTTGTAATGGCATGTATGTGAATACTCTATATTATTGGTATAGTTAGATACAATGATGGATATTATTATTTTGGATACTAAGTTATAATTGTTGTGCCCTTGAGTTGGGCTGTGTTATTACTTGAATTACAGGTTTTGGGGTAGCTAAGTTTTAGCCGTTATGCTGCCGAATTTTGACCAAATGAATAGTAAATAAGACAGTTTTAAGTTAATCGGCAAGCTTTTAACATGACAAATAAAAAAATATTTGTAATTGGTTATTTTAGTTAAATAAAGCAATATTTAACTATGTAAGCTTGGACTTATATATGCATTAGGCTAAGAAAGTTTAAAAAAAATAAAAAAATTTACCTGCATCTTTGAGTTGCGATATAAGTATATACCATTGTATTATTAGAGTTTAGTACGTATAGTATAAGTGTAGAGAGGGTGTTACATTTTGTGGTATCAGAGCAAAGGTTTAGGCGGTTCTGGACAATGAGACATTTTGAGAGTAAGTAATATTGTTTATGAGGAACGAAGTGTATTTTGGGTAAGGTGAATATCTCGGTTTAGATATAAGTATGGATGGCACCAAAGTAATGGAAAGGAAAATGAGTAGTGAAATAGTAAACTATTCAAAAGTTTTGAGGTTTAGAGTATAGAGTGTAAGAGGAAAGTTGTGGTATTTTAGGTACCTATCAGTTATACTTGATAGAGGGGCAACCATTGAAAAATTTATGCATGGGGATGGGCTAAAATACATTGTCACTACATAGATGGACATTTTCATCAGATTGCATGCATGAAACATTACCTATTCTTTTTGTCAGCATTTCCTGTTCATTTATGATAATCACCAAAAATTTTATGCATTTGCCCCAGTTGAAAGGAAATTGATATGGAATATAGCAAGTGTATGGATGTAACACCCCCTTCCCATACGTAGGCGATCCCATCCGAGAAGGAGTGAGATGCCGTATGAGTAAAGGTGCCACCAAGCAAGTACAAAGTAAAACACACATTCATTCATATCATACATTCAGAAATACAGAATAATTAAAAACTTTACATAAAGAAAGCAAAAGCTGATCATGCATTACTATAATAAAACTATTACAATAATGATCTGATCAACAAGCTGGAACAAAATAATATTACATAACCAAAATATAATTACAAATGCGGAAGCTAATACAAAACTGATACATGAGAGTTCTATACAAAAAGAATCATCACTGATACAAAAATAGCCCTACACTAAAAACTCTTCTGTGTTGGCTTGATGACGGCGACTCTCTCAAAGCAAAACGCCTTCCGCACCTGCACGGATAAAAACACCGTGCTAAGCGATAAACGCTTAGTGGGGAAACACACATAAATAATGGACGGCCATTCACAATGGTCGTCAAGGCATAACACATTCACAATGACAGATTGCAAAGGCTATAACATAATCCATACCAACATGCTCATGAAATAAAACCATACAATCAGTATTTCATAATCATATTCATTCAGATAATCCTTTCATAGCCAAATCGGATCAAACAGTTCAAATAAACATTTAAAGAACACCTGCTGACTTTAGATAGTGGATAACGAGTGTACAGACAGTACTTTCCGGGTACGAGCCGATTACAGACAGTACATTACGGATACGAACCAATTAAACCATTTTACTTTAACTTTCACAGATATTTTCAAAAGGGACCTTAAACAAGATCCAATACAGAAAAGGGTTCGCAAGGAACCAAACGGGGACCTGATCGGGGTCCAAACAGAACTATGGGCTGCAGTAACAGACTCTATTAGGCATGCCTAACTATCCACTTACTCGACTCTAGCAGGTTATGCGACATTCAAATCACATTTCAGAGTACGGAATATAATTCATCAGAAAATCATGGTATCACGCATATCGAAGCATCAAACAGTAAGACATGCATCATACAACAGTAAAGTCTATTCAGAAGAAATACCAAATTCATTTCTAAGTTAAAAACTAGGAAATTTCAGAAAAACGAGCCGGACGGAGAAACGGGCGAGATGGCTGGTCACTGGGCATGACTTGCCTTCCCAACAGGCAGGTCACGCGACGTGACCGAGGGTCACGCGACGTGACCGAGGGTCACGCGACGTGACCGAGGGTCACGCGACGTGACCGAGGGTCACGCGACGTGACTTGCTTGTTCCTCGCCGATCGCGTTGCGTGATCTTCGCAAATCACGCAACGCTCTCGCAGGTCACGGCGTGACTGGACGTCACGTCTCATGACGTGCTACCTCCTCGCAGATCACGCGGCGTGATCTCGCAGATCACGCCTCGCCTTCGCAGGTCGCACGACGTGACGTGCTTGTTCTTCAGCTGGTCACGCGACTGGCTTCTCAGCAGGCAGGTCACGACGTGACCGAGGGTCACGTCTCGTGACTTGCCTTCTTTCGTAGCGAGTCACGCGACATGGAGAACTTCAACAGTACTTCGATTTTCCAGAATTTCCAGAATTTACAGAACAAAGAATTCAATCCCAATTTGGTTTAAAACCATACAAACCTGTTTTTACCTTCCAGAAATCATCTCAAACAACATAGGCAACAATTATACAACTCAATTCATCAACTAATTAATCAACTCAAATCAAAAACATATGCATTCAAACTTACAAGAACATAAAACCCTAGAATTTTACAGTAAAATCAAAATCACACAATTTCACAAGTAAACATTCCCAAACCTGGATTCTAAGCTTCTAACACTTAGTCCCACTGCTCCCAGCAACCTCTTTGCCTTTGGGATCGCGTGGAGCCTCAGCTAGAACACAAACACAGTAATGAGCATCAACATGCAACCCTAAATTAAAACTCAACCTAAAGAAGAAGATGAAGAATTACAGCAAGTTAAAGACAAGGACATGCACTTACCAAGCTAGGGAATGCCAAGAGAGATTAACTTCACCAATAATATCTTGAATCAACAATACAGTACTTGAAATAAAGAAAGTGAAGAAGAAGAAAGTGAGTGAAGAAAGAAACGTAAATCTGTAAGTTCCTTTTCTCTCATTCCCTTTTCTTTTTCTTTTCTTTATCCTAAGTAAGTGTCCATTTCTTATTGGTGGAGTTAACCACTCAAACTTAAATTCCACAAACATCACACACACCTAATGCACTTATAATTAAAGTACCCTATAATGGCATAAACACACACACCCAAGTATTTCTCACTTAATAACCACACTAATGCCATGTATGTACCCTCATAATAATAAAACCCAAAAACATACATTTCTACTGACATACCCTTATGAAATGCCGAACACATGCGAATGCTTACACATACAGACAGACAGATAGACAGACAGACAGGCTCATACTACTAGGGGGCAAACGGGGTGTGACAATGGAAGTGATATAGAGGTACTTATAGAAAGATAGTACTAGATTAGTGGTAATGAGGGGTTAAGTGATTGGATTAAGTCCATATACATGCCAATTAAGGAAAGCGATTTGAATAGTATACAGTAAGACTAGAATGTTTTAGTGAGAAATCCCGGAGGTCATAAGGATATAAGTGAATATAGTGTTTGGAGATTGTCTCGCTAGTGCCTAAGGATGTGTTTACCCTAGCTAATTTGATTGAATTCTATTTCAGTAAAGTTAAGGTTATATGTGAAGGATGGATTGAGGATGATATTAAGGTCAGGATAGTGATAGAATGCAAACGATCTGTAACTCAGATTTTGGAGATTCTGGTTTTTGGGAGAAATATCTTCGAATATAGAATGATGCTATTAGCAATGATTTAGATCGGGTGATAATGATGCAAAGTGACATATTGTGACAATGACAGTTGATACCGATTTGAGTGAGACGACTTGCTAATTTGGATAGCAATGTTGTCATTTCCCAAGTAGGCTACCATTGTCTTTGGGCAGTAGTATTTGGGAACAAGGAATAGTAAGAATTAAGTAAATGAAATGGAAAAGTATAAGAAATAAAGGTATAACGAAAAGAGTGACGTGCATAGGTTATAAGTCTAAATGTTAGTGTTATATGACTATATTGGAGTGATAGAAATGAATAATAATACAGATATGGAGTATGGTAGATAGACTATTTAATGTAAGTAAATTTCGAGGACGGAATTTTATAAGTGGGGGAGATTTATAACAGCCTCAATACCGGGTTAGTCATAAATAGTATTTTTCAAGAGTGAATAGAGCTTCCAGGGTGAATAGTACTTCCCCGGAATTGAAAAATATTTTTTTTATACTATTGGATAGAGCTCGTCAATACGAGTCCGTAGGCGCAAATTTCAGGTCAATCGGAGGTCAAACGAGTCCGAAATGGTCGAAGCAGTAAAATAAATGAGCGATTGAGCGTCTACTGAGACAGACGGCCGTCTATGGTGATAGACGGGCTTCTGTGGGACAAGGGATGGCTTTCCCATCGGTGGAGGGATGACCATGCTGTCGGTGGAGGCTTCCGACGGGCGTTTGAGGGCGAAATCAACCCGGTTTGACCGATTTTGACCCAAAATTTGACCGGACCATAACTTGAGCTACGGACCTCAAAAAAATATTCTGAAATGTGGTCATGCTCGTATTGACAAGTAAAATGTAATGATGTTGAGAAATTAGAGTTTCGATAACTTTGAAAATTTGGCTATCGGACAGATAAATTATTACCAGACCGAAAAATAGTCTCCGATTGAGCCGAAATTATTCGTGGAATAAAATGAATATATTTTGAGTGTTATGGAGTCATTTTTATGAGGAATTAAGCTTTGGAGGTAAGAAAAAAAGAAATGATTTCTTTTTAAACAGTACTCAGTTGACCGAAAGTTTGACCGAGACTTTAAAAATAGCAAATGATATCTAAAATTGATGAAAATATCCAGATTGGCTATAGATGATATGTAAGAAGTTTTGGTAGTAAAAAGAGAATTTTTCGAGGACATTGAAAATTTATTAATCGGACTGGTTTGAGTGAACCGGACCTAAAACGGATTCCGATTGGGCTGAAATTTTAAATAAAACCTAATTTATATTTATTATGAATTATAAAATTAATTTTGGGAGAATTTGAGCTCAGAAAGAGAGAAAATTAATTTATGTTTCCAAATTGGGTCATAAAAGTGGTTTGAATCTTGGATTGGTTGGTCCAACTTGGTTAAACCTTAAACCAATCCAAAACCTTAGTATAAAAGCCCAAAATTATGTTCTTGAACCCAGAATTTAGCAGCCTCACGTTCCTCTCTCTTCTCTCTAAAAAATGTGACTTTTTTTTTCTTTTTCCCTTTGATTTCTTCCGATTTCTTCCATCTTCCTTCAATCCAAGTTTAGTTAATGTTTTTAGCTCCCTAAGAAGATGATTTCAGCCATTAATTTCTGAATTTGGTGAAGATTTGAGAGAAATCAAAAAATTATAGGATTTGGGCATTTTCAAGGTAAATTTTAAATTAATGGATTTAATTGGTTCTAATTGTTCTAATTGTTAGATTAGGTTGCTTTTTTTTTTTGAAAGGTGTTAGATTAGATTGTTATTTGTTGGATTATATGGTTTAATTGGATTATTGAGGCACATTTTTCTTAGGTCTTGCTCTTGAAGAATTCTACCATGGAGGTTGGTTGAGGAAAGTGAAGGTTCTTCTTGAGCTAAGGTGAAAAGAAATGAGGTTTAATAGAGGAGAAAGAGTCTAAAGGTATGTGGTTACAAATTCTTTAGATTTTCATTGAATTTATTTGAATTTAGGGTAATGAAAATTAGGGTATTTAATGAATTGTGCATGAATAATTGAAATTGATGGTAGAAACCTACTTAGGGGTGTTTAAATTGAGGATTTGAATAATTAAATTTAAAGAGAAAAATTCTGCCCAGAAGTTCAGATTGACCTCCTTGGACTGTTATGATTATAATTCGTGTGCTTGAACTCCAAGTGGAATGATTCCAATTGGGTTAGAACTGTAACCTCTGTTCCTATAAATGTTATAGAAATAGCCATAGTGTAATTCTGCCTCTAAATTCCTCAAAAACACCCAAAACAGTAGATTCTTTAGGCAGGTCAATGGAGCAGTAGGTGCTTCTTAGGCCATAACTCCTTGATTGCAGGTCCAAATGACTTGACATTTTTCCAGTAGAAAGTTAAGGTCATGAGGATAAATTTTTAAGAGATCATATGGTCTAAAAATGGTGTTTGCATATTGGTTTCAGTGATGCAAGTTAAGATTACGGGTCTGTTTTTCCCTAAACCCTGTTTTGACTAAAGTGTGCATTTTCTTTCCTAATCAAACCTGAAACTCAATTGGTGTTTTACTTATAATTGAATGTGTATAATTGCTAATTAATTGACAATCTAATTTAATAGATGTTTAAATGTTGGAAAATAAATTTTGAAGAAGAATTTTGTAAATGGCCGAAATTGAATTTTTAATTGTCTTAATGAATAATGTGCTTATTTGTGAGTTATAAGCCACTATATGTTTATAGATATGATTTTAAGAATATTTTGATTTAATTGGTATTGTTTGAATTTATTTAAGAATTTTATAATGAAATAATGTATTATGTACATTTTTGACATAATTGATGTTAAGGTAAGATTTTAGTATATTTGATACTAAAAATTGGATAATTAGTTAAATAAAAATTTATTTGAATTAAATTGAATAATTTATGGTGAATTATGCTATTATGGAAATTGTAGATTTTACTTGATTGAAAATAAAAAGATAAAACATGGGTAATGATGATTTGGATGATTAAAATGAAAAGATAGAACATGGGTAATGATGATATGATGTTACCATTCATGTGTTTCCATGGTATGTGATGATTTTTATGCCTTTTTAATGATGTATACATGATGTTTAACATGAGATCTAAGTAATTAGATGTGTAAGAGACAGGAAAATAATCATAATGGATGTTGATTACATAGGCCGAATGGTATAGGTTTGTCAAAGACATGATTTTGATGTGTTTTGATATGAAATAATGGCATGGCTATATTATGCGACATGTAAATCACCTAAATAAATGTTAAAGCTGTTGAAAAGAATTAATGATGGAAAATTGATGTCATGGCCGATTAGGTTACATGTATGTATCCATGTGTATTATGATGATTTAATGAATTTTATGGCATGAAATGGCAAATGATTGGAAATGGAATGTAAAATCCATGATTTGGATGGAAAAAGAAGGGAACAATATGATAAAATTCCATGAAAAGTATGTTTGGTAACTTAAAGATGTGAAAAATGAAATTCTGATGCCCTATGTAGTAATCTGGTAGTCAAGTCTAGTTCGGGATATGTTGGCTAGCCATAGGGATATAAGACCGCGGGTGTGAGCATGACGTCTCACTTATTGTAGGCCAATAACGGTCCTACCTCATTGTATCAAAATATGTAAAAGTCAAATAAAATGTTTGGAATGTATTTTAAGTCAGGAGTGATCTTTCGGGGTTCTTCTGGTATGTTTGTGAGCATTTGGGGTTCACGTCTCGTTTATCCAGTGCATAGATTTCTGCCAGTTTTATACAGGAGCATAATGGTAAAAATGAGCTTAAAATGATTAAAGTGACAGAAATGTTTTAATTGGCATACGTGATTGTAATGAATGATTATATAGTTAATCTTTGAATTAATTTATATTAATTGGATTTAAATGTAATTGTGTATTAAATGTGCTTATCGGAAGTTTAATGTGTTTATTGCATGTCATTTAATGAAATTAGGTAGTTATGTTGTTAGTTAATGGTAAATTTGTTATTAAATGAAGTTTTGGGATCTTTATGGTAATATATTTCTAATATAATTAATTGATTGACTATATTGCAATTTGCCTCTAGAGAGATTTATTGATTGATTATATTATAATTTGACTTATGATTTAGTTTATAAGTAATGTGAATTGATATATGGAACATAATGATCAAATGCTTATAATGAGCCAGAATATTGTAAATATTTATATTATTATATTTTTTATGTATAATCGAATAAAAGTGACAAAAGTGATTGATTGTTAATATTTGATTTCATATGTTATTTGTAGTGATTTATGGATTAAATAGTATTTTAGCATTATTTATATCCTTTAGGAGGATTATATTGTAATTGCATGCTAAGTAATGAATTTAGGTACTATGATGCTTATTAGTAGCACTTTTGTAAATACATGCATTTGAATGACAATACGAAAATAAGTGTAGCTTAAGGACTAAATTGTAATTTGTCTCTAATAAGGATTTTTGATGGGTTACATTGTAGGTTAACTTATGGTATGACTTATATTAGACTTTATGTTTAAATGTTTAAATGAGATATTATATTGTAATATATGTTATTATGATTTATATGCATATTTTATTACTTGTATGCGTAAATTATTTAATGAAAATTTTTAGAATTGTAACAAACACTGTAATAGCCCCGACACCCCCGTTGGAAGGATGCCGGATGCGCTACCGACACTCACTCACATGCACTCAATATACATACACGCACTCAACGGAAGCATACACTAAGCAAAGAAACAAAAGAATAACTTAATAAATTAATATAATAATAACATTTACGTCAAGATCCATACATTTAATTACATATACAAAAATATACCAAAAATACAGAATCCAAAATACAGGAGCAGGGATACAAAAATACAACTCTACTCCTAGTGGCCAACCTGTAGATGCGCGACTCGAGCGAAACCAAAACCTGCCACGTACACGGGAAAAGAACCCGTGCTAAGCGATAATGCTCAGTGGGGAGGAAAGCAGACAAACAGACACCATACCATATATAAGTATCATCATGCAAAAACGCATATAAATTACCTCCACTTACCGAGTTCACTGAAGTATTAGAAATCAAATGCACAAAGCATAGACACTAAAATATCTACACAAATAGTTATCAATAATATCGTACGTAACATAAATAAAGCATAACTTACTGAGTTCCCTACAGCAGCAGGGAACAGAATTACAATATGCATAATCACTACATTCATTCAACTAGCATACATAGCACAAAATACACTAACTGAGAACCCACTCACAAAATCAGAACACTACATTTCATGCATCCCTACACTTCATACATCACTACACTAATACATGTATTATCATATAGTGAAATGTGAACACATGTCAACATACCGAGATTACCACCATAGCAGAGGCCAGAGAATCATATAACATAGCACCACATTCATGGCATTCGAGAATTCGTGATCACATTCATATGCATATCAGATCACATACCTATAACCATAATTATTCGGATTCACGTTCTTACATGCATAACATAACAAACAATACACCTGCTGACTCACAATAGTGGATAACGAGTATATGCATGGCGGTACCTTACGGATACGAATCGAACGCATGGCGGTACCTTACGGGCACGAATCAAAAACCAACATTTTATCTTTTTATTCAAAAACATTTTACTGAGGGGATCTTAAACAAGATCCAAACACATTAAAGAGGATCGGGAGGATCCAAACGGGGACCTGATTGGGGTCCAAACAAACAAAGGTGCTGCAGCTAAGAGACTCTATTAGGCATGCCTAACTATCCATTAGACTGACTCTTGCAGGTCATGCACAAAGAAATCACCTTTAAATATCTCATACTATTTATATAAAGCACTAGAAAATAAGACATACATAATCCAATTATATTCAACATGCAACATGTGATACAATTTACCATAAATATCATTTGGCTAAATTGAAATGGCAATTAATATCATTTACTAATTAATAATACACAAATAAAGATTAAAAACCCAAATTAAAAGAAAAAGATCGAAAAAGACACAAGTGGACACTTTACAGAAATTGGAGGCAGAAGCATTTTACATGGCGGTATGGTTTACCCATACTGCCGTGTGAAACGGGGGAACGCGAGTGGTGCATGAGGGACACGACTCGTGTCGCTTCCCAAATTGTCTGTCGCAAGTCGTGTTCCAAAACATGACTTGCAGCAGAGCTCCTCCTAGCCAGCATGAGTCGTGCTGCGCGTGCACGAGTCGTGCTGCACACGCACGAGTTGTGCTGCGCTCCACTGCTCGCCCACTCTTCGCTGAACTGCACGATTCGTCCACGCCAAAGGCAGCACGAGTCGTGCTGTCTCTCATGAGTCGGACGAGCGGCCCATCTTCAGAAAGACACGAATAAAGAACTTGAATCCAGAATGCGATCACACGGGGGTATGCCCAATCATACCACCGTGTGAAATGCACCAAACCCAGAAATTTCCCAGAAAAATCACCCAACTCAAATATAAACTTAAAACCCAGAAATCAAACATTCAAATCATTAAAATCAACTTAAAAACTCACCTTTTTGAAGTTCATAACCCAAGGAAATCATGCCATGAACATAATTAAATCATCCAACCAAAATCAATAATTATGATCACCATCTCATGAAAATCAACATAAACTCACATAATAAACTCATAATCCCATGTAATACATGCAATAAACATGAATAAATATTTCAAATCAAAAGCTAGCAATTCATGCTTCACATTTCAACCAAAAGAACATTTAAATCAACCAAGCAAATTTTTAGACATCAATACGACCAAAAATCATCAAAACACATAATATTCCCAAACTAACTCATGCATATACACTTGCAAAACACTCAAATCCCAGAAATTAAACAATACAAACACACATGCAATCCAAGCGAGAATTAGGGTAGACACAGCTCAAATAAACTCCCAAACTTCTAAACCAAACCAAACATAATAAAAATAAAGCTCCCAAACCTCTTGTAGTCCAAATACCCAACTGTTCTTCAACCTTCAATCTTCTCTTTACCCTTACCTTGCTTCTTGCCACCAAAAGCTTGCACAAACAAAACCCATAAATTTCTTAACCAAAATCCTAACTCAAAATCAAAGCAAAACTAGAAGGAGGAGAAGAACCAAAATGCAGGAAACCCAAAATCCAAACACTTACCTCTACAATCTTGCTCCAAACCCCTACCAAAAACTCCCATAGTCACACACAAACCCTAGCCAAAAGAAACTCAAGGAAGCAAGGCAAAAAATGAAGAAGAAATGAGGAAGAGAAGCCAAAAGAGAGAGGAGAACGGGAATGCAGATTTCCCGCATTCTCTCTCTTCCTTTTTCTCTTTTCTTTCTTTCTCATTTAATGCACACACCTACCAAGTCCACATGGAAAAATCCTATTGGTCTAAATAAAATATCTTGACTTATTTCTCTTTAGTCCTTGGCAAATCCCACTTAGCTCCTACACAATTTCACTTAAATCCTCCACAATAACACTTCACTCACTTAAAAAAAATTCTTTCCCTTACCAACTTTATTTATTTTCCAATTAAGTCCTTAATAAATTCAATTAACTCCAATTCCACTAACCAAAATTACCGAAATGCCTTCAAATGTTCGACTTAGCATGCAAATTTCGACTAGCCCCTTTTTGGGTTGTTACAAACACTGAGCGTATTTAAGCTCAGTATGTAGTGTTTTATGACTACATGTAGGTTGATAAGCGATGTGTTAGAGTAAGTACGCCTCACTTTTGGAAGCAGGCCGAGTGAAGATATTTTTTTTATAGACATGTTCTAGTAGGATTTTAGAATCCTGTACATGTATGTTTTTGGATTTTAGTCTTGTAATGGCATGTATGTGAATACTCTATATTATTGGTATAGTTAGATACAATGATGGATAATATTATTTTGGATACTAAGTTATAATTGTTGTGCCCTTGAGTTGGGCTGTGTTATTGCTTGAATTGCAGGTTTTGGGGTAGCTAAGTTTTAGCCGTTATGCTGCCGGATTTTGACCAAATAAATAGTAAATAAGACAGTTTTAAGTCAATCGGCAAGCTTTTAACATGAGAAATAAAAAAATATTTGTAATTGGTTATTTTAGTTAAATAAAGCAATATTTAACTATATAAGCTTGGATTTATATATACATTAGGCTAAGCAAGTTAAAAAAAAAATAAAAAATTTTACCCGCATCTTTGAGTTGCGATATAAGTATATACTATTGTATTATTAGAGTTTAGTACGTATAGTATAAGTGTAGAGAGGGTTTTGTGGTATCAGAGCAAAGGTTTAGGCAGTTCTGGACAATGAGACATTTTGAGAGTAAGTAATATTGTTTATGAGGAACGAAGTATATTTTGGGTAAGGTGAATATCTCTGTTTAGATATAAGTATGAATGGCTCGAAAGTAATGGAAAGGAAAATGAGAAGTGAGATAGTAAACTATTCAAAAGTTTTGAGGTTTAGAGTATAGAGTGTAAGAGGAAAGTTGTGGTATTTTAGGTACCCATCAGTTATCCTTGATAGAGGGGCAACCATTGAAAAATTTATGCATGGGGATGGGCTAAAATACATTGTCACTGCATAGATGGACATTTTCATCAGATTGCATACATGAAACAATACCTATTCTTTTTATCAGCATTTCCTGCTCATTCATGATAATCACCAAAATTTTATGCATTTGCCCCAGTTGAAAGGAAATTGATATGGAATATAGCAAGTGTATAGAAGTGATATAGAGGTACTTATAGAAAGATAGTACTATATTAGTGGTAATGAGGGGTTAAGTGATTGGATTAAGTCCATATACATGCCAATTAAGGAAAGCGATTTGAATAGTATACAGTCATACTAGAATGTTTTAGTGAGAAATCCCGGAGGTTGTAAGGATATAAGTGAATATAGTGTTTGGAGATTGTCCTGTTAGTGCCTAAGGATGTGTTTACCCCGGCTAATTTGATTGAATTCTATTTCAGTAAAGTTAAGGTTATATGTGAAGGATGGATTGAGGATGATATTAAGGTCAGGATAGTGATAGAATGCAAACAATCTGTAACTCAAATTTTGGAGATTCTGATTTTTGGGAAAAATATCTTCTGATATAGAATGATGCTATTAGGAATGATTTAGATCGGGTGATAATGATGCAAAGTGACATATTGTGACAATGACAGTTGATACCGATTTGAGTGAGACGACTTCCTAATTTGGATAGCAATGTTGTCATTTTGCCATGTAGGCTACCGTTGCCTTTGGGCAGTAGAATTTGGGAACAAGGAATACGAAGAATTAAGTAAATGAAATGGAAAAGTATAAGAAATAAAGGTATAACGAAAAGAGTGACGTGCATAGGTTATAAGTCTAAATGTTTGTGTTATATAACTATATTGGAGTGATAGAGATGAATTATAATACTGATATGAAGTATGGTAGATAGACTATTTAACGTAAGTAAATTTTGAGGACGGAATTTTATAAGTGGGGGAGATTTGTAACAGCCTCAATATCGGGTTAGTCATAAATATCATTTTTCAAGAGTGAATAGAGCTTCCGGGGTGAATAGTACTTCTCGAAATTGAAAATATTTTATTATTCCATTAGATAGAGCTTCTCAATACGAGTCCGTAGGCACAAATTTAAGGTCAATCGGAGGTCAAACGAGTCCAAAATGGTCGAAACAGTAAAAAAAATGAGCGGTCGGGTGTCTGCAGAGACAGACGGGCATCTGTGGGGCGAGGGACGGCCTTTCCATCGGTGGAGGGATGGCCATGCCATCGGTGGAGGCTTCCGATGGGCGTTTGAGGGCGAAATCAGCCCGGTTTGACCGATTTTAACCCAAAATTTGATCGAACCATAACTTGAGCTACGAACCTCAGAAAAAAGATTCTGAAAATATGGTTACAAATTATTTAGATTTTCATTGAATTTATTTGAATTTAGGGTAATTAAAATTGGGGTATTTGATGAATTGTGCACGAATAATTGAAATTGATGGTAGAAACCTACTTAGGGGTATTTAAATTGAGGATTTGAATAATTAAATTTAAAGAGAAAAATTCTCGCCCAGAAGTTCAGATTGACCTCCGTGGACTGTTTTGATTAATTCGAGTGTTTTAACTCCAAATTGAATGATTCCAATTGGGTTAGAACTATAACTTCTGTTCCTATAAATGTTATAGAAATAGCCATAGTGTAATTCTGCCTCTAATGTCCTAAAAAACACCCAAAACAGTAGCATTTTTCTTTAGGCGGGTCAATGGAGCGGTAGGTGCTTCTTAGGCCATAACTCCTTGATCGTAGGTCCAATTGACTTGATATTTTTCCAGTAGGAATTTAAGGTCTTGAGGATAAATTATTAATGAGATTATTTGGTCTAAAAATGGTGTTTGCATATTGGTTTTAGTGATGCAAGTTAAGATTAAGGGTCTGTTTTTCCCTAAACCCTGTTTTGACTAAAGTGTGCATTTTCTTTCCTAATCAAACCTGAACCTCAATTGGTGTTTTACTTATAATTGAATGTGTATAATTGCTAATTAAATGATAATCTAATTTAATAGATGTTTAAATGTTGGAAAATAAATTTTGAAGAAAAATTTTATAAATGGCCGGAATTGAATTTTTAATTGTCTTAATGAATAATGTGGTTATTTGTGAGTCATAAGCCATTATATGTTTATAAATATGATTTTAAGTATATTTTGATTTAATTGGTTTTGTTTGAATTTATTTAAGAATTTTATAATGAAATAATATATTATGTACATTATGGTTAATCGGCATGTTTGTTGTTCTTTTATTCATGTTTTGATGGGATAATGTCATGTTTATTCAGTCTATTAACGTTACTCTGTTCGTCCATATTTTTGGGTTTGTCTGATCGTGGCTTTGTTTCGTTCGAGTCATGATTTTCTGTCCGAGTCGTGTCCCAAATTCACGTGTCGTGCTCTCATTTGCCCTCTTGTTGCCCGTGAAATCATTGCACGGCTTGTGCATTTCTGCTCGAGTTGTGCATTCATTGCATGACTCATGTAATGCATGCACGAGTCGTGCATGCCTGGTTCACCCCTTCTCTCTTCAGCTCTTCTTATTTCTTGTATTACCCGAACGTCCTAACGTAAATGCATGAGATGAAATGTAACCTTGCTCCGTTTTATCTTGTATGTTTCTGTCTTAATTCACTTAGTTATCTTTCCAGTTTTTTACTCTGTTAATAATTATTAACGCTATTATCGTATTATTTGTTAAGTTTTAATTATTTTTATTTGTTTACTTAATTGGTTTATATATTAGTTTATATTTAATTGTTTGTTCATACATTAATTATTTAATTACTTTACTAACATTCATTTTGTTTTTGTTTTGTTGCCTCAAATTTATTTATGTATGTGAGTTACATTTGCGCACGGGTTGGAGGACCGGGAGACCAAAAACCTTCAATCTAGGGTTTGCATTTTTAATTGTTGTATTTCTTTTTGTTATTATTATTATTTTTATGTGTTATATGTAAAAATATATTTTAGATTCATTCGCATTATAGAAAATCATGTTTTTTTTATAATAATTAATAACTTGGAATTTTTCTTAATAAAAGGGACCAATGTCCTATTTTAAACCAATAAAATCTCACCTTCAAAATGGATAATTAACTTTCATAAAATGGGATCACTCATCCCTGTTTTTCTCAATCAATACCCAAAAATAGTTCTCCAATCTTTTTTTTAAGTTAATAAAAAGGAACCAATGTTTCTAAAATTCAATAAATGACCAATTTAAGTATGACGCACTTTTAATTATTTTATAGGTGTTTATTTATTCATTTTTCTGGGCCCTTGTAATTAATTTTGGGGTAAGTTTTATTACGCTTTCTTATTTTTGGGGGATTGTTCTGTCCCAATTTTTTACATGTATTTTATTTATTTCTTTATCGCTTTATTTAATTGCTTTCCAATATGGTTGTTATGCGCTTTAAATTCAATGCATAATCGTGTGAGATGAGAGATGGAATTTTAATTTCTTAAAAACTTAATTATAAACTTGATTTAAGTTATTAATAAGAGTGAAGTTCCGAACACCATCTCTGGTTTAGACCAATAGAGGTTAGAGACCTTTCCCAATTTCTCGTAAATTGGGTGGTGACTCCAAAATACCTCAAAGGTGCCTAAAGGCATCGTGAGGCTAGATGATCCTTTCCAATGTTCTATTGGGAATGAGGCATCCAAAATGACTCATGATGTGCAAGATAAAAAAGACGCTAACCAATCCCTCGAGCCCTAAAAGCGGGTTCAAAGAGGGCCTTTGCTAGGTTCGGTGCGCGTCACAGTGGCGACTCCACTAGGGACTGATCGAAACTTTGCTTCGAAAGTGACTTAAGTTAAAATTATAATTAAGTTGTTAAGAATCAAATAGTCCATTTCTAATCGAAATTGCATTGCATCCACTAGAGCCTTAGAATTATGTTAGTTGGTCCCCTATCTACCCCGGTGCATTCCTCAAACACGACCCTACTTTCACTCATTGTATGGAAGTGCTCGGGATAATCACCAGCCGAAGCCTTGTACCATTAAATAGTACATCAAATGGAGACTTGATTGGTCGCTATGCTCATGATGAGCTAGACCCATTAGCAGGGACCATGCTTGGGTAGACCTAAAGTAACACCACCTTTGACCAAAGCTCATGTAACGGCAATAGATACTTCGACTAGGTGAAATGTACCATAATACTGCTCTTGCTATTTGGGCCGTCATATATTCAACAAAATTAATTAAATTAAATGGACTTCGTTAAAGGCTTTCATGCCCCGGTGGGCCCATCTTAATTTTGTTGAATTGTTTAAATACATAATGGCCAAACACCCATACGTATGCACATTAGGCAAGAGATGTTATGCTACCAGTTTTTTCACCATGCACCATACGTGTCCAATGGGTTCCCTGTTAACCCTTGTATAAAGCCCACCTAAGAAAGAGACCGCACTACCTTGTGTGTGGGAGAAATAAGGTTGGAAGGATCTATCTGCTTGCATGTATTTGTCTCTGCTGTATCAACATGACCATGCATTTCACTTCAAATCATGCATCATCCTAACAAAGGTATGTTCTGCAGCCATTATAGATTCGTCCAGGTGGTTTAGAGGTCCCGATGGTCGGTTAAGAAAGATTTAACTCTTGGGATTATCAGAGTTGGTTTCAGATCAGGGTTCAGATTCTCTATCGAAAGGCAGTGAGATATTATCTTTAGAATCATCAGTAGAGACACGCACGTCTAATCCAGCAAGTGGTTCTGATGCAACTAGGGCAATGATTGCCGAAAAAGTGGGGAAAAGAATGGAAGAGTTTGAGGCCAGGATGATGGCAATGATGGGCAACCTTGCCACTACCCTAGCACCACTTGTCAGGCAACAGGCTGCTGGTCCAGCTGGGGGGCAAGATGAACAAGGGGCTGCTAGAGAGGATTCCCCAGTAGCAGTTGATCCACCTATGGTTGAGCCAAGAGCACCAGCGCCTGTCGTGCATAGAGAAGGCCCTAAATCTGTGATTGACTTATGGGAGGAGCAAGATGAATAGATGGTAGTAAAGGGAAAGTCGCCCAAGCTGGAGGATACGATGTGGAGAAAAATGGAAGAAACGTTTGAAGCTATGATGAGGATGTTAAACGTAGGAAAAGGAATGAACCCTGAGGATCAAGAGTTGGATAGTGATGATTTGATCCCTTAGAACTTCAAGATGCTCGATATTCCTAAGTTTGATGGCACTTCTAATCCTGCTGCGCACATCAAGCAGTATTCATAGGTCATGAAGGGAACAACTTTGACAAGGAAGCAGAAGATATAGTACTTTTGCCTGAGTCTCATAGGGGCTGCCAGACTGGTACCACGGGTTGGACAGAAGGTCCAAAGAAGATTGGGACTTATTCACTGAAGAGTTCCTAAAGCAATACGATTGTAGTACCAGGATGGAGGTCACATTGAAGGATTTAGAGCTACTGCAGCAGAAGGCCGGGGAGTCTTTTCATGAGTACCTCACTCGGTGGAGGAACTGAGTTATGGAGATGAAACACAAACCAGATACCCCTAATCAGATCTGATTATTCATTTGGAATGCTAGCCCTTACCTGAGAGACGGACTAAAAATGAAAGGGTTGAAGGACTGGGAGTCCTTAAAGGACATAGTTATCGAAGCAGAGGGTGAGTACCTAGCAAAGAAAGTAAGACAAGGTAACTTTGTTGGGAAAAATTTCAGGAACCAGTCGGGGTATAGATTAGGCAGTGTTGGGGACAGTAATGACGGGAATGATAAGATAGCTGAGGTTGGGCAAACTCAGAGGTACTATTCCAATTTAGGCCGCTCTCTATCTTGGGTCTTAGAGAAATTGATAAAGGAGGGTGTGACGTGCGTCGGACTGGCAAGGCCCTCATTGAACCCGCTTTTAGGATTCGAGGGATTGGTTTGCGTCTTTTTGATCTTGGGTTACACGAGACATTTTGGAATCCCCTACCCAATAGAACATTAGGAGGCTCATTTAATCCCATAAAACCTTTAGGCACCTTTGAGGCATTTTGGAGTCGCCACCCAATTTACAAGAAATTGGGAAAGGTCATCTAACCTCGGGCGTCTTAAACCAGAGAAGGTGTTTGGGACTTCCCATTTATTCATACCTTGGTTAAGCTTATAATTGAGCTTTGAATTTATAGTTTCATCATATTTCTCATTCATTTTAATGCAGTTTATTAAAGCGCAGGTTGTCCACTTAAGGAAAGCAATAAATAAAATAAAATATGTGAAAGTAAATACAACAAAACTAGGGGCGGAATACAATCCCCATTGTAAATAAAATACATATCATGCATAAATCAGGATATTCATTAATGGTGAGGACATTGGTCCTTGCATGCATATTATTATGAAACAATTTTTATGTGATGATTTTGGATGGAGAAAATTGAGACATTAGTCCCATTTTTACTTAGGAAAAATACCAAGTTAATTAATGAAAAAAATGTTTAGTGATTTTTTTTCTAGCGGGCCTAAATAAACAATTTTACAAGAAAATATACATGGTAAAAATAAATAAAATATTACAAATAAAGGAAATAATCCCAACGAGCCTTCTGGATCTCCCCGTGTGCTCGCAAAAATGCCCAAATAAAGAAAATGAGTTTTGACATAAAAACAAAACATAAACAAAATAATGTTAGTAATTAAATCAATTAAATCAATAATAAACGGTAAAATGAAATAAAATAAGATAAAAAATATGATATCAAAATGACAATGGAATTAATATGTTAACAAAAAAATAAATGATAAAAATGCATTGTAAATGACAAGTTAATTAAATGACATGAATGAAATAAAATACAACATGTTAATTAAACAATACATAAAAAATATGAACATGATGAAAATAATGATGAAAATAAACAAGTAATTGAATAAACAATAAATATAACATGTAACAATGATAAAAGAGTGGTAAAAATTAATAAATAAAAGAATAATGAAAATAATTAGAACAATGACATGATTAATTAATGTGCTCATAATTAACATAACCCATTTTCATGGCAAAAAGATTAATGAAAATAAATTAATTAATTAATTACATGCTAAAAATAATGAGGAATCAAAACAAAATAAATTATTTACATGTTAGGAATTAAAAGAAATCAATGTTCACATGAATAAGGATAAAATCATACATAAACATATTAAATAAAACAAATATAACAATAATAGAATAAACAAATAAATGGAAACAATAAGTAAATTAATGAAATAAGTAAAATATACATGAATAAATTAAATGTAAAAAAAATAAAAGAAAATAAAAATCAAGCCCAAAATATTTACCCTCAGAATTTTGGATTTGATAAAGTAAGGTGATGATCTTTTTGGAAAATTGCTTCAAAAATAATTTAGCAATAAAATTAATTACTTTTGTTTATGGAGAAAACAAAGAAATTAATTTGTATGCTTAAGAATAAAAAATTGATTTGTAAGTGAAATTCAATTCTTTGTGTTTATGAAAAACAACGAAATTGATTTGGAATAATTAAGAATTGAAAATTGATTTTCCAATCTCAATTCAACCTTATTAATTAAAAGAGAAATCTGGAAATTGTTGAAAAGAAAATAAATCAAAGAAGAAAGAATGCAGAAAAAATTTTGATGAAAAAAATAATAATGGAGAGAGCCCCCTTTGATTTTTCATCATAAAGTATTTATAGGATGTAAAAAATGATGCCCTAATTCAATTAGGGAAAATAATTTTATTTTAATTAAAATCCCTGTGTTTTTAATGATAAAATCAAGTTTTATTAATTAATTATCTAAAAAAGTGTTTTAGAATTTAATTTGAACTCAAAAATCAGGAAAAAATCAAATCTGGGCGAAAAAGGGGCAATTTCGGCGAGGCTGTGCGCGCTGCACGTACAAGCACAGCTGTGCTTCCGAAAAAAGCACGGCTGTGCTTTCGCGCATGCTACACGCAGTGCAGCGCCAAGCACAACTGTGCTTTCAAAGAAGCACAGCCGTGCTTTACAGGCAAATTTTTTTTTTAAAATACGACTAAAAAACAATAAATTCATTCTCAAAAACTAATTTTTAAAATATTTTTGTTATTTTTTATTATTTATTTTCTTATTCTAAAATGCAAAATTGACAAGGAAATCATCACTTTCAACTATTTTTGCCCGTGAGGGCGGTTTATCATCATTAGGTAACTCCGATCTAGGCTGACTCAGGACCCGGTGTCTACAGAGGGTAAGCTGAGACCACTGCCACCTAGGCCAGCTGCGAATCAGGGATAGCCAGGGCATAGAGATGAACAGTACTGCGCCTACCATCAACAGACTGGGCACCTGATAGATTATTGCCGGACTTTGAGGAATAAAATCCAAGATCTTATTGATTCCAAGGAGATCATTGACCCTAAGAAGAGGGAGAAGAAGAAGAAGGCGGGCTATAATGCAGTCCCCCCACCATGAATACAATCGCAGAAGATTATGATTTTTTAGTGAATACAATCGCAGAAGATTATGATTTTTTAGATGCTTTGTTCTTTTATTCTAAGAACTTCTTATGACAATCTTTACAATTTCAATAAGATGAACGATTTTGTTTATTTGCATGAATGTTTCTAATGATTTCATTTCACATGATCATGATGCATTCATTCAATTAATACTATTGTATTTAATCTCAGAACTTTGGAAAACCATAAGAAAATCTTGATAGCATCTGACATAACTCCTGTAGAGAGGGAAATTCAGAGAGATGAAAGAATAAGAAAGATGAAAAAAAAAGAAAAAAGAAAAAAAAACTAGTTGCAATTAGGGGATTGGATGAAAACTCACTAAGAGCACTAGAACCTTTTTGATTACCCATTAAAGCAATCCCTGGATAAGACGGAACCTAGAAAATGATTTTGACAGCCCTTCCTTGCACAGCTCTCTAAATGACTATTTTCCACCTTTATTTTGCAATCGCTCGCCAGCCCGTTGACCCTTTATGCTGGTATGCTAAATGCGTATCAATTTTGTTGTTACACATGTTGAAACTATCCTTCACCTAAAATGATTTTTATCTCCCCTTAGAAGAATGACTGCTCTAATAAGGACGGATGTACTTCATTGATAATCTTTCGGGCTATCAAAGCTCGCACAGATAAGGATGAGTTTACACATAGGGAAGAGGGTTTAGTTATTCACAAACTTAGCATGGTCAGAGACATCAAAAAAATAAAGAAGAAAAAAAAAGAGAGAAAAATGAATCAGAGAAAAAAGATAAAAAAGAAAAAAGAAAAAAAAAAAAAGAAATAGAGCTTAAGATAGTAGCCACTTAACGAGTTTCAAAGATTATCTTCTTAATTGTTATTCTGATCTTGATGAGCTAAAATGATATGAAGTCCAAATTCAAGAATACCTTTGTATATGCAACTGAGCTGAGAACGGTTCACCCATCAATCGAGTAAATATTGCGGCCATTTTTCTCTAGTGACCTGATCCTTCTTTAACAGCCATCTACCTAAGCCTAACATTGCAACCAAAGTAAGACCTCTTGATTCTTGGTTTAGTCTTATCCAATTAGCGGAGATGACCTTCTAATAAGGTTTGGTACGTAGGAAGAGGCGTATGGTGTTTCTTAAACTTCAAGCGGGGAGCCACGAGTGTATTCATGCATTTGAGTTAAGTCTTGTCCCCAACGTTGCATCTAGAATCCGTGTTCAAAAAAAAAATAATAATAAGAGCTAAGAGAAAATATTCAATCATGAAAACTCGAGAGAGCTGATTGATAATAGGAGTTTGATGCTTTCAAGATCCATCCCGAGATTAGATGAGGTTTTGTGTTTTTGAGATTAATGCCAAATAATGATCACGTGTAATGAAATCAAACTGAAACATGTGAATTTACGCCATAATATGTTGATATGATCAGAACAACTCATTTTGCATATTCAAAGTTGTCTAACACATTGTTACTATCTAGCCTCTGCCACTCTCATCACTCGGGTCTTTCAGCCTACTCATCCTGTTATCAACTGTGAAACCAATCCTACAACACCTTCATGATAAGAAACAAGCTCATACAACCGTGATCTAAGACGTAAGTGCATGCCAGTCACTCCTGAAAGATTTTGGCAATAGCTTCAGCCTCCTTTACAATCTGCAAAAAAAAAAAAGAAAAAGTCGTTAGAGATGAAAACCGTAATTGGCGCTCTAAGCAAAAGTTAGGTCAAAGGACATGGTGAAAACCTAGAAATAGGCAGTCTGTTCTATAAAAAATGAAATGAATAAAAGCTGTTAGATTGGATTGGGTGCATTCTAGACAAAAAATAAGGCACAGGGTTATGTGAAAATCCGAAAGGATGCATTTCCCGCTAAGAAAAACTAGTGTGAAAATCCACAAGGGACGCACTACTGTAAAAGAATGACTACAGGTATCAAAAGAGAACCTTGCAATCCCAAAGGCATGAGATTCCAAAAGCAGCTTCAAAAAGCATCCATGCAATTGCAAATTGCAGCCAGATCGGCTATCACATCTAAGTCCACTTAGATGAATTCTTATCTTGCATTTTTGCATGACCCATGCATTTGACGTGCATACTCACTACTTTTCCTACATATTTGGTTTTCTAGTTTTGTAGTGAGAGAGATTCGATGCGGACACCGACAAAAGGCGAGTGACGACATTAGTCAAAACACCAATCCAACAATAAACTAAAGACCTCTCAGGGGGCAATCAATCAAAGGGCTCACAGAGGGCACCAATTCAAATCTCAGAAGGGTTAGCACGATGGTGGCACTACCACTCCATGGAGGGTTAGCACGACCACGACACTACCACTTCACATCTCAGAAGGGTTAGCACGATGGCGGCACTACCACTCCACGGAGGGTTAGCACGACCACGGTACTACCACTTCATATCTCAGAAGGGTTAGCACGATGGCGGCACTACCACTCCACGGAGGGTTAGCACGACCACAACACTATCACTTCATAGCTCAGAAGAGTAATTCTTGCATTTTGTAAGTCTGGAGCAGACTCGGCGCATCACCATCAAAAGATCGAAACCCTCACACTTTGTAAGTCTGGAGCAGACTCGGTGCAGCTCAAAAGAGCAATTCTTGCATTTTGTAAGTCTGGAGTTGACTCAGTACATCACCCAGTTCAAGAGGATAGCTGCCTTAGGTACACATCTCTTCTCTCTTTCTTTGAGTTTTGGCTCGCCTAGGCATCCAGGCACTACGTTCCCCAAAACTGGGGGCAACTGTTGACACCGGGTCCTGAGACAACCCAAGCCGAAGTTACCCAGTGATGAAAATGATACTTGTTTATAGACAAAAGACAGATAGAAGTGATGGTTTCCCTAAAAAATATATTTTTCATTTTTAAATTAAAAATAAAAAAAAAGATATGAAGAGAGTGGAGAAGGGAGCTATTGCTAGGGGTCTATGGTGTGAGGCCCATCTCACCCACGTGAGATGCAGCCTCACTACGTGAGGCCCATCTCACGTTTGTGAGAGGTAGCATGAGGCACCTTTCACCTGCCTCACATGCTACCCTGCCTCCAGTGCCCCCTTTCCTGTTGTTTTTGGGATTTGGTTGAAAAAGTTGGCTTATGGATGATTTGGTGAGAAACAACCTAATCTTCTCTGAAGTATAAAATAAAAAGTTGAAGAAACTGAGAGGAGGATTTTTAGGGGGGGTTTTTGTGAAAAGGAGGCCGAAATTAAGAAAAGAAAAAGAAACATAAAGAGAAAAGCTTGGAGAGCAAGAAAAACAATTCTAGGTTCTCAAAGCATTCTTGGATTGTTTCTTGAATCCAGGAAATTAATTCCTGAGGTTCGAGGTTCAAACATCTTTCAACTTTTCCTTAACTTAAATTACATTGTTAAAGTTTTATCAGTCTCTGTTTTGATTTTCTTCTCAAGAAAAGCAAGGAGGAAAACCAGAACTTCTTCATCTGTTAATCAAAGATCATATCTAAGGCTAAATATTAGGATAAACCTCCTCTTCTTTCTTTCTTCTTTATTCATTTCTTATTTTTCTTTACTGAGTTGCCTGTGATGTACATACTGTATATATTTATTGTTTGATTTTATTGATCTGTATATCGCATGTTGGTTGCTGTTTATTATCAGACATGAGCCTAAAATATTTATTATGGTTAATCGGCATGTTTGTTGTTCTTTTATGCATGTTTTGATGGGATAATGTCATGTTTATTCAGTCTGTTAACGTTACTCTGTTCGTCCCTGTTTTTGGGTTTGTCTTATCGTGGCTTTGTTTCATTCGAGTTCTGATTTTCTGTCCGAGTCGTGTCCCAGATTCACGTGTCGTGCTCTCGTTTGCCCTCTTGTTGCCCGTGAAATCATTACACAGCTTGTGCATTTCTGCACGAGTCATGCACTCATTGCACGGCTGGCTTCACCCCTTCTCTCTTAAGCTCTTCTTCTTTCTTGTATTACCCGAACGTCCGAATGTAAATGCATGAGATCAAATGTAACTTTGCTCCATTTTATCTTGTATGTTTCTGTATTAATTCACTTTGTTATCTTTCCAATTTTTTACTCTATTAATAATTATTAACGCAATTGTCGTATTATTTGTCAAGTTTTAATTATTTTTATTGGTTTACTTAATTGGCTTATATATTAGTTTATATTTAATTGTTTGTTCATACATTAATTATTTAATTACTTTATTAACATTCATTTTATTTTTATTTTGTTGCCTCAAATTTATTTATGTATATGAGTTACATTTGTGCACGGGTTGGAGGACCGGGAGACTAAAAACCTTCAATCTAGGGTTTGCATTTTTAATTGTTGTATTTTTTTTTATTATTATTATTATTTTTATGTGTTGTATGTAAAAATATATTTTAGATTCATCTGCATTATATAAAATCAAGTTTTTTTATAATAATTAATAACTTGGAATTTTTCTTAATAAAAGGGACAAATGTCCTATTTTAAACCAATAAAATCTCACCTTCAAAATGGAGAACTAACTTTCATAAAATGAGATCACTCGTCCCGATTTTTCTTAATCAATACCCAAAAATAGTTCTCCAATCTTTTTTTAAGTTAATAAAAAGGAATCAATGCTCATAAAATTCAATAAATGACCCGATTTATGTATGACGCACTTTTAATTATTTTATATGTGTTTATTTATTTTATATGTGTTTATTTATTCATTTTTCTGGGTCCTTGTAATTAATTTTGGGGCAAGTTTTATTATGATTTCTTATTTTTGGGGGATTGTTCTGTCCCAATTTTTTACATGTAATTTATTTATTTTTTTTATCGCTTTATTTAATTGCTTTCCAATATGGTTGTTATGTGCTTTAAATTCAATGCATAATCGTGTGAGATGAGAGATGGAATTTTAATTTCTTACAAACTTAATTATAAACTTGATTTAAGTTATTAATAAGAGTGAAGTTCCGAACACCATCTCTAGTTTAGACCAATAGAGGTTAGAGACCTTTCCCAATTTCTTGTAAATTGGGTGGCGACTCCAAAATACCTCAAAGGTGCCTAAAGGCGTCGTGAGGCTAGATGATCCTTTCCAATGTTCTATTGGGAAGGAGGCATCCAAAATGACTCATGATGTGCAAGATAAAAAAGACGCTAACCAATCTCTCGAGCCCTAAAAGCGGGTTCAAAGAGGGCCTTTGCTAGGTTCGGCACGCGTCCCAATATGGCACATGGTGAAAAATCGGCAGCATAACATCTCTTTAATTTAAACCGCCCACACATGGCTTTTGATCATTGTGTATTTAAATAGTCCAAATAGATCAAGAGGGCCTAACGGGGCATGGGAGCCTTTGATTAAACGACCATCCAATTTGTCTGGGTCTATTTAGTACATAATAATCCATATAGGAAGCATGGTATTAAGGCTCATACCACCTAGGGGAAGTATCTATTGCCATTGCATAAGCTTTAGTCAGAAGGTGGTGATACTTTAGGTCCACCAAGCATAATCTCTGCTAATGGGTCTAGCTCATCCTGAGCATACTGACCGGCTGGGTCATCATTTGATATACCGAATGGTACTAGACTTGGGCTGATGATTATTCCTAACACTTTCCCACATTGAGTGAACGTTGGGTTATGCATTGGAAACACATCAGGGTTAAAAAAGGGACCAAACTAGAGTAGATCTAGGGTTCTAATGGAATGCTATACAATTTGAACTGGGATGAAATTTTAAATTAAAACTCAATTATATGTTTTAACCAAGGCACTTTCAAAGCGAAGTCTCGTATTGTTCCCAGCGGAGTTGCCGCTGTGATGCACGTTGAATCCCGAAGGCCTCGAAAACCCATTTTTAGGGAGTTCAAGAGAGGTTCATATAACTTGTAAGGATTACAAGGGTGTTTATTTTGGGCAACAAGAGGTGTCTTGGAGTCACCACCCAATAAAACATTGGTAAAGTTCATCTAAGACAATATGTATATGTCTATTTTGGGTAATAAGAGATATTTTGGAATTCCCATTCCAATACAACATTGAAAAGGTTCATGTAACCTCATGAAGCCTAAGATGATGTGTATGAGTCTATTTTGGGTAATAGCAGATATTTTGGAATTCCCTTCCCAATAAAGCATTGGAAAAGTTCATCTAACCTCATGAAGCCTAAGACCAAAGAGAGTTCAGGACTTCACTCTTATTCATACTTTGGTCAAAGTTACAATTGATTTTTTGTTATTAAAATTCCATTCCTTTTCCCATACAGTTTAATGCAATTATTAAAGCACAGATCAATCACATAATGAAAGATGTAAATGATGTAAGATTAAGATAAAGTAAATAAAAGAAAATTAATTTACAATAAACTAGGGGCGGAATACAACCCCCAAGAAAAAGGAATTATAAATCATGCATAAAACGGGGCATTATTTCAAATGGAGGACATTGGTCCTCGCATGCACGCTTAAAATAATAATATTAAAGGTGATAATTTTATTGGGATGGGAAACTAGAGCATTGGTCCTATTTTATTAAAGAAAACCTGGTTTATTCGTAGAAATCCTTTTCCGCTTTTTATATTAACGAACATGAAAAAAACATTTATGATGATGAATAAGAATTAAGAAAAATAAATTAATGGGAGAAATAGAGTATAAGGAATGAACCGAATTGATGTCTTCGAATCATCCTAATTAGTTCCCCTTTCCGGCATCCAATATTCAACAAAATAAAGAAACTCATGAAAAAAACAAAGTAACATGTTAGCAAAATAAAATATCAGAAGAAAAATAAATAATTGAAGTGGTAGGAAAGATTGGGATGAATTACCTAAAAGCTAATAGAACAAGGAGTAAAAAAAGGAATGAAAATAATCATAAAAAATGAAAGAAAGAGACCCAAGGATGGCCAAACATCCAAGCGATAACCGTTCTTGAGGTGACCGACGGGAGGAAGGAGTTCCTCGCGACGGTCCGTTGCTTGCTGAAGCGATGGTGTCGGTAAGGCTTTCAACTCGTCGATCATCTCCAGGCCTCAAAAAATGGGAAAAACCAACTTAAATCCAAGATTTCACATTTTTAAACCGTTTTTCATGCAATATATTACTAACGAAGCAAATAAAGCGATAAAACGGATTGATTAAAATGAATTAATTCATGTTTTAAAATCAATTTATATGCCTTGTATCAAAAGTATTGAAATTACCACAAGAATGACTAGTCCAGAATGTTTACCCTCAGAATGTTAATTTTCAAAAGGTGAAAGTCGCATAGATCTCCCTTGAATTCTACGAGGATCGGTTGACTGAAGAAAATTATTAAAGACAATTTCTTTTTAAAATTGTTCTTACAAAATAAATTGGAATTTTGGGAAGGTAAATCAAGAGAAGAGAATTGATTTTTCTTTCTCGATTTCGCTGTTGATATGGAAAAAAAGTTTTGCTTATGAAAATTTCCAACCAAAGAATTGCCAACCACTTATCTCGATTTTTAGCCTGCTATTTATATGCTAATTGAAGATAAAAAGGATAAAATCAAATCTTTTTAAAATTCAAATCATCGTTAGAGATAGATATCAAATCTTTTTTAAATTCGAAAAGATTTTTAGAAGATAAAATCAAATCTAGAAGATATAATGAAATCTTTTTGAATTCAAATTATTTTTTAGAAGATAAAATATTTTTTTTTTTCAAAATCAAATTATCTTTTAGAAGATAATATCAAATTTTTGATATTTATTCTAAGGACAAACATTAAGTAAATTGCAATTTATCCACCAAAATGCTGCTAAGCATAGAGACGGGTGTCGGTAAGGGGGGCAGCCCTGTCTTTTAAGTGGTGGGCACCCACTTACACGAGAGACAAGTGTCCCTCAAGAGTGAGCAATAGGCGCCCGCTTGCGCGAAGGACATGTAATGGCCCGAATACAGGGTCAATAGTAATCAGTGAAATCTGTAGAGTATGTAGTGTGAATTTCAGATGAAAATATAGTAATTGGGTCCTAAAAAACAAAAAAGAAGAAAGGTTAAATGTGCTTAGGTCAGGGAAGCCCCTGATGGGTGACTTCTCGAAAATCCGGAAGTGAAAAATATTTTATTAGACTATTGAAAAGTACAGGTTATAAAGAGTCTGGTGCTATAATTTTGAGTGAAAATGAGGTCAAATAGGTCCCCGAAAGTTAAATTGAAGAAAAGCCTTTAGTTCGATTCAAATAGTAACTAGGTTTGACCGAAGCTTTAAAGATAGTACCTCCGAAATGTTATCTGAAGGTATAGATAGACTCATAATAGTGTGTAGAATAGTTTGGTGGTGAAAAAAATATTTTTATGATGACACTGAAAAATTAGTAAATCGGACCGGTTCAATTGAACCAGACCAGATAAGGACCCTGAATGAGATGGAATGAAAGTTAAATAAGTTATTAAGAGTAAAATTAAAGTCAAGGATGAAAAGTGAACCGAACCGGTTCAACCAGTGAACAAGACTGGTTGGACCAATTAACTTTGGTTTTACTAGTTTGTCCGGACTCTAAATGGAGTTATGGACCTCAGAAAAATTATCTGAAAGCATGAATTTTCTTGAAATATTATGGAGAATTAAATAGTAACGAAAAATAAATTTTACGGTGAGACAGAAAATTGAGTTATTGGACTGATAAGAAATTAGCGGAGCGGGAAACGGTCTCCGATTGAGTTGAAATTTTATGTGGAGGCTAAATTATATATTTTAAGAATTATGGAATTAATTTTGAGTAAAATTGAATTTGGGAAGTGAGAAAAATTATTTTTGGTTGGAAAATGGGCTTAAATTACCTAAATGGGCTTTTGGTTTGGCCCAATTGATTGGCCTATTAGGAGAGGCTATAAAAGGCAGCAATATCAGATTTCTCTAGAGAAATCCCTAGAATTCTAGCAGCTCTCCATCTCCTCCATAAGGCATAATTGTTCATCTTGATTTTTCCTCCATTTTCTTCAATTCTCTCTTCATCTCTCCCCAAATCCAAGCCTCCTAAGCAAATTTTAGCCTATCTAGAATCTGATAATGGTGATTAGAGTTCATTTGAAGTGGAATAAGTGGGAGAAAATAAGTAGAAAAGTTTATGTGTCAAATTGAGGTATTAAAGTTGATATTTTTAAATTGGTTTAAGGGTTCAAATAGGTACTTTAGGATATCTAGAGTATTTTTATATAAATATATTACATAAAGGAAGAAAATTTATGGTGTTTTCTTTGGTGTTTATATTCGGCCACTATTAGAGCATAAGGAAAGTGATGGTGGTTTGAGGAGCTATGGCTATGAAGGGAAGATCTAAGTGTGGAGAGCATGAATATAAGGTTAATGGATACAATATCTTCCTTTTTCATGTTAAAAGTATGATTTTAGTTATGTTTAAACATAAAGTATGTGAAATATGCATGTTTAATTGAATCAAACCATATAGAAATGTTTAGGAAGGTTAAAAATGATGATATGAATGTTTAAAATGAGAAAAAAAACTTAGCATGATGTATCTCTACTTAGGCCGAATGGTATATCACAGGATTTTGATGTGTTTTGATGATGTTTATGGCATGTTTATGATGTATACATGATATTTGGCCTATGATCTATCTAATGGTATGTGTTAGAGCATGTGAAAATATCATGATGTATGATGTATGTATGTGGCCGAATGGTCATCATATGAAAAGGTATGATTTTGATGAGTTTTCATGAAAAATAATGGCATAGCTATGTTATTTAACATATAAATGACATAAATAAATGTTAAAGTTGATGAAAATAAGTGAGAGTGAAAGATTAGTATGTAGGCCGAATGGTATACATGGGTTTTTCATAATGTATGATGATGTTTATGGCATGTTTATGGTGTATACATGGTATTTGGCATGTGAACTAACTAATGGCATGTGTTAGGACATGAAAAAGTTGCATGATGTATGATGTGCATGTGAGGCCTGATAACTTCAATTTAGTATTTAGTTTTGATAGTATTTTCGTATGATTTATGGCTGTTTAGTGGTGTTTAATGTCATGTCATGATCACTTTAGATTAATTTTGTCAATCTTAGTGAAATTAGAATTTTTATGCATTTTAGTTAGCATTTTGATTGAGTTTAATTGTGTTTGTAGCATTTTTCTAGGTACCTCACGGTCACAACAAAACTGGTTGTGACCGTGACATTAAAAGGATTAAAAAACAGTAGCTGGGCATACTATGGGTCACGGTCACAACCAATGTTGTTGTGACCGTGACATATATCTTCATTGGGAAGAATGCAGGTAGGAAGCACCTCACGGTGGCAACCTATTTGGTTGTCACCGTGACATAAAATTCACCAAGGCAGAATCAATCGAGAAGGTACCTCACAGTGGCAAAGGAATCCATTGTCACCGTGACATAAAATTCACCAAGCCAGAATCAATCGAGAAGGTACCTCACAGTGGCAAAGGAATCCATTGTCACCGTGACATAAGGAATTCCTGGACAAAAGCTAAAGTTGAGCATCTCACGATGGCAACAAATCTGGTTGCCACCGTAACCCCTATCCTTTGCGCAAGGCAGAATCACATCCTCGACAACCTCACGGTGACAACCATTTGGTTGCCACCGTGACCCCTCGGGATATATAAATACAAGTTTTCTGTTTGGCAAGGGGGGTCGGATTTTTAACCTATTTTCATACTAGGGTTTTAAATCTAGAATTTTTTACAAGCTTTTATATGGTTCTTAATTTAGCTTTTCAACTTTGTTTTTAGAATAAAATTACAAATCAAGAGTTTTACATTTGAAACACATAGTTTAATTTCAATACACAGTTTTTACATTTGGATTTCCAGAATTTTTCTCCATCAAAGATTCGAAGAAGGAGATCGAAGAACGTGGGATTCAACCGGGATTTCCTCCTTAATGAATTTCTGGGTTTATTCTTTCCTTTTTTCTTTTGATTTTGTAATGGATCGTGAGTAGTCTTTTAGTTGTTTGGGGGATCTTTGAATCCCCTACCCATGATGTGAATTCTGAACATCTTTTGAAATTAAAAATATGATTGAATGGTTTATTTCACTAGTTCTTATCGTTAATTCATGGAATTTGTTTTCTCAAGTTAATTTCCAGTTTTGATGAATGATTTATTTCATGTATCTTTGTTGGTTATTGAGTTGTATGGATTGGATGCCATGATTATTTATATTCAGTTTTTATCATACTTGCTGTATCTTTTAGACGACTCCGATCAAAAATCTAGAAGTGCAGAATTTTATGATTTAAGACTAGAGTGGCGAGTGAGATAATTAAGTTCTGGGTTATTTGGCTCCGTATTGGGAAAATAAATCGAACTTAGGATTTTAGACCCGTGCATAGGCTAATTATATGGCTGACTCCGGATTGGGATGTCATGTAATTAGAGTGGTTGGCTCCGGGTAGGGAAGCTTGGGTTAAGAGGGTTATCCTGATTTCTTTCATATTTGGTTCTTGTATTAATTTTATTCACATTCGGGTATGGGGTGGATGAGTAAACCCGAGCAATGTTCTTCTATTTTTAGTTCTTTGCTTGTTAAATTTTTCCATCATTTTATTTCTATCAATTATTGATGTCAGTTTAATTCTTTTATTTTGATTTGCCTTTTCGTTGTTTAATTTCTTTGTTTTTAATCAATAGATAGCTCAATCAATTCAAACAATTGGGAATTCTTTAGCATACATTTAATTTTCATTACTTACACACACAATCCCTTGGGTACGATAATTTGGGGTCCTAACTTTACCCCACTGTATTACTTGCCGATTCAGTACACTTGCTGAGATCGCGTCAAAGCCAAATGGGTTATGTATGTAAAGGTATGATTTGATGTGTTTTAATGTGAAATAATGGCATGGCTATGTTATTCAACATGTGAATAGCCTAAATAAGTGTTAAAGTTGATAAAAAGAGTTAATGGTGAAAAGTTTTCATGTTGGATGAATGTGTGCATGTATGTATACAAGTGTACCATGATGAAATGATGATCTTTTATGGCATGTGATGGTGTAATGATGATAATCACATGTATAATGATTGAATTGTATGAAAAAGAATGGAATAATATGATGAAATTCTATGAAATGTATGAATGGTAACTTAAAGATGTGAAAATGGGTTATTGGTGCCTTATGTAGTATTCTGGTAGTAAAGTCTAGTTCAAGATATGTTGGCCAGCCATAGAGACATAAGACCTCGGGTGTGAGCATGACGTCTCATTTTTCTATAGGCCAATGACGGTCCTACTTTACGGTATTTAAAAGTTAAAATATTTTGAAAAGTATTTAAAGACAGGGGTGGTCCCTCGGGATTCCTCTGGTATGTATTAAAGACTGAAGTGATCTTTCAGGGTCTTTCAGGTTGGTCGAGCCTTTAGGGGTTCGCGTCTCATTTATCCTAATCATAGATGTCTTTCAATATTGTACAGAGGGCAATTTGGTAAAAATGAGATTAAAATGGTTAAATTGTGATTAAAATAACATTTGTGTGAAATAGGGACATGTTTGGAATTTTTGAAAAAAGTTTGAGTGCATAATGGTAATTAAATCTGAAAATCAGTCACTTTATAAGGACTAAATAATTTGGCATGAAATTGGTAATTGGAGGGTAAAATCGTAATTTGTATATTGGTAATTTTGGTGAAGTTTAAGGACATAATTGTAATTTTGCCATATTTGGGGACAAAATGGAGAATATGGACTTTTATGCGTGTTACATGTGTAAATGCCCTTAATTAAGTGATTTAATGGTAATTTGCTTGTTAATTAATGAAATAAATAAGTTGATAAATTAATTTGGTGGCATATTTGTAAATACGAAAAAGTTAGGGGTAAAATTGTAATTTAATAATAACTAAAGGACCTAGACGTAAACATGATATAATATGAGAACCTAAATGCAAAGATGTAATTTTATGTGCACTACATATGTTTATTTCCTTAAATGAGTGATTTAATTGATATTAAGAATATTTTTGCATATATAAAAATTAAATGAATTAAATATTGGGATAATTGATATTAAATGTATTATTTATATTCAGGAGGCATGCATGTGAATTTAGTTATGTGGATAGTTAATTATACTAAGTGCATGAATGAGTTTAAATAAAGATTATTGCATGTAAATAATTGAATGAAGAAAATAATTGCATAAGGGCAAAATTGTAATTTTAGTAATGTTTAAAGGACCTAAGTGTACAATAGTAAAGAGTAATAATTTTTTAAGGATTAAGTGGCATTTGCATGATAGATAATAAAATAAAGGCAATAATAAGTAAATTAATGGCATTATCGTAAATAAGTGGGAACGATAGGTAATACTGTAAATTAGTGAAAAGTTTAGAGATTAAATTGCAATTGATGATAGTAATGTAAATTATAACACCCTATACCCATACGTAGGAGAGCTCATCCGCGAAGGGAGTGAGAACACATACGGATAAGGGTGTCACCAAGCAAGCCACAACAAAGCATATATATGGTATAAAGATAACAGAGGAAATTAAAACTTGAAGTTCCAAAGAGTCATTCATTGATATAATAAAGGTTCATTACAAAAGTGTAACTGTACAAATGATATCATAATCATATAAGAAACAATCAATTGCCTGCAAACTCAGAATAGTGGATAACGAGTGAACACATTGGTACCTGTAGGTACAGTCAAAAAGCAATATCTCTATTTTTCATTCAAAAACGTTTTCACATTTGAGGATCTTAAACAAGATCCGAACACATTAACGATCACGAGGACCCAAACGGAGACCTGATCAGGGTCTGAAATACATTGGGGCTGCAGCTACAGAACTTTATTAGGCATGCCTAACTATCCACTAATTTGACTATTGCAGGCCATGCATCATTTATCATATCATTATATAATGTACATAAAATCATCCATATATAAGTATAATAACATCATAGGGTCGGTAATCAAGTATCAGAAGCATAAAAGAAAACTTGTTTTGAAAACCAGAGGAGTCGCGCTCGCAACAGAGGTGAAGCTCGCCTAGTAATGTGCTCACGATAGCCCTCGTGCTCACGTGAAGAAGGGTTGAGCAGCCTTTGTCGCGCATGCGACAGAGGGCCAACACAACAGGTCACTGTCGCGCTCGGGACAGTGCTCTGTCCATGCTCAACTCAGCAGTCGAGCTCTCTATCGCGCTCACGACAGAGGTGCGTTCAGCTAGAGCTCGGCAGGCAGTAGCTCGATAGCAGGTGAGGGCTTGGATCACCGAGCTCTGTCGCGCTCGCGATTGAGTCAATTTCCAGGTGCCCTTTGCCCAAAAATTTGCAGAAACCAAAACCACAATCACCCCAAACATGCAATTGATCCACCAAACTTCAACCCAAAGCAAAACAAGCATTCAAGTTATATTAAACAGCATAAAACCCATTTTTTACATCAATAATTTTAATTAAAACATCAAAATATAACAATCAAAATTAAAGGTTCAACCAACCCAGAATTTTGCTGCAAAAATTCATCCAAATTCCCATTTTGGTTCAATGGATCACAACCATAGCATCTCAATTCAAATTAATCAAAAACCCATAACATTTACACCAGTATAACCAAGTTGAACATCATAAATTTCCAGAAATTAACACAAAACACCAAATTGAATAATTATGCATCAATTCAAAAATTCACAAACCTTGATTTCCTTTCCTCCACAACTTCAAGGGGCTTCACTACCACTACTTTTCTCTTTCCCCGTAGGCTCTCTAGTAGGAATTTCTAAACCATCAAACCCCAAAACATACAAAACTCAAAACCCTAAACCAAAGAACACATACAAAAGGAAATACCCAAAAGAGAAGAGGAAGAAGAAGAAGAAGAAGATCCCAAACTTATCAATTAGCTCTAGAATTGTTAAATTCCACCAACAATTGCAGTAAAAGAGGATAAGAATCAAAAGAATAAAGAATAATAAGAAGAAGAAGATGTGAAGGAGGAAGGGAAACGGGAGAGGGCAGCTATTCTTGCTCTCTCTCATTTTCTCTCTCCCTGGCTTATAAAGCCAACCCCACATGCCACATGTCAATCAACTATTGGTGGACTTTAACAATTCACACCCTACTTTCATCTTCCTTACTACACCTAAACCAAACCCCAATAACTTACATACAACTAACCAACATTCAATTGACGCCAAAATTAAAATAACACATGCAAAATACACACAAAATTACTCAAAACTACTAGGGTGGAAAATGGGGTGTTACAACTCTCCCCTCCTAACAAGAATTTCGTCCTCGAAATTCTCACTTGAGCTGAACAATTGCGGATGCTGAGATCTCATAACTGATTCTGGCTCCCAAGTAGCTTTTTCAACCCCATGGTGCTGCTACAAAACCTTAATCAGAGGAACTTGCTTATTTCTGAGCTGTCTGACTTCCCGAGCTAAACTTCTTCATATGAATAATTCAGTTGAATCCTTATATCTTGAACAGATAACACATGAGATGGATCTGATCGATAGCGATGAAGCATGGACATATGAAATACGTTGTGCAACTTGGCTAATTCCGAAGGTAAGGCCAACTTATAGGCAACAGGACCAATCTTTTCCAAAATCTCAAAAGGTCCTATAAATCTGGGACTTAGCTTACCCTTTTTACCGAAGCGTAACACTTTTCACCAAGGTGATACCTTAAGAAACACCTTATCTCCAACTTTAAACTGAATGTCTTTCCGCTTTAAATTAGCATAGGATCTCTGTCTATCTTAGCTACCTTCAAATTCTGCTGAACCACTCAAATCTTCTCTTCGGTATCTCTAATCAATTTTGGTCCAACAAAAGAACGCTCGGTTAACTTTGTCCAATAGACTGGAGTCCTACATTGCCATTCGTACAAAGCTTCATACGGTGACATTCCAATGCTGGCCTAATGACTGTTATTATAGGCAAATTCCATGAGCGACATATATCTATCCCAACTGCCCGAAAATTCTAATGCACAACCCCAAAGCATATTCTCTAGAATCTGAATAACCTGTTCTGACTGACCATCTGACTAAGGATGAAAAGCAGTATTGAAGTTCAACTGAGTACCCAAAGCTACTTGCAAGTTTTTGCAAAACTTCAATGTAAACCTTGGATCCCAATCTGACACTATCGATAAAGGAATGTCATGCAGTCTAATCACCTCATTCACATAGATGTCTGCCAACTTATCCATCAAATAATCAATCCTAACTGGCAGAAAGTGCAATGACTTGGTGAATCGGTCCACTATCATCCAAATCGAATCATGCTTCCGTTGAGTCAACGGTAAACCCATAACAAAATCCATTGTGATATCGTCCCACTTCCATTGAGGGATGGGTAAAGGTTTGAGCAGTCCAGAAGGGACTTGATGCTCGGCCTTTACCTGCTGATAGGTTAGACACTTAGACACAAACTCCACAATATCTCTCTTCATCCCGAGCCACCAATAGAACTATTTCAAATCTCGATACATTTTCTCACTATCGGGATGCATGGTAAAAACTGTAGTGTGTGCCTCAAGCAAAAGCTTCTTCTTTAACTTATTATCACTTGGCACACACAAATGATTTCTATACATAAGCACCCCATCCTTAATCGAAAAGTCAACCCGATTCCCTCTCTGAGCTACATGCACCAATTGCTACAATTTCAGGTCGTTTCTTTGAGCATCAACTATCAACTGCTTCAGAGGAGGCCTAGCTTTCAGTTGGGCAACCAAAGCCCCTTTCGAATCCAACCTCTACTTACAATGTTGCAGTACTAATGCCGACATCGATTTCCTGCTCAAAGCATCGGCAACAACATTCGCCTTACCCAAATGATACTCTAAAATGCAGTCGTAATCTTTAAACAGCTCTAACCAATGACGCTGTCTCATATTCAACTCTTTCTACATAAGGAGATACTTTAAACTCTCGCGGTCCGTGAAAATCCTACACATCTCCCCATATAGATAATGCCGCCAAATCGTAAGAGCAAAGATCACAACAGCTAACTCTAAATCATGCGTTGGATAAGTCCTTTCATGAGGCTTCAACTGATGGGATGCATAAGCCACAACCTTACCCTCTTAAATTAAAACACATCCAAAATTTTACCCCTTTCCTCAGAAGTCTTGTCATAGGTTCGGCAATAACCAAAAACCCATTTACAAACCTTCTATAATACCCAGCCAAACCTAGAAAACTTCTCACTTTAGGTACATTCCTAGGCGCCTTCCAATTCACAAGGCACCTCAATCTTTGCCGAATCAACTCGGATACCCTCAGCAGAAACAATATGGCCTAAAAAGGACACCTCTTTAAGACAAAAATCACACTTACTGAGGTTTGCAAACAAATTGTGATCCCTCAACACCTGAAGTACTATCCGAAGATGCTATTTATGCTCACTCTCATTCTTCGAGTAAACTAGGATGTCGTCGATAAATACTTTAACAAATCGGTCAAGATATGGCCTAAACACTCTATTCATCAAATCCATAAAAGCCACTGGTGCGTTGGTCAAACCAAACGACATCACAAGAAACTCATAGTGTCCATATCGCGTCCGAAAAAGCAGTCTTAACCACATCTGCATCCTTAACCCGAATCTAATAATATCCAGACCGTAAATCAATCTTGGAAAAGATTCTTGCTCCTCTGAGTTGATCAAATAGATCCTTAATCCTAGGTAATGGGTACTTATTCTTCATAGTCACCTTATTGATTTGGCGGTAGTCGATACACATCCTTAAAGTCCCATCCTTTTTCTTCACAAACAAAATAGAAGCACCCCATGGAGATATGCTGGGTCTAATAAAGCCTTTATCCAATAGCCCTTGTAATTGAGTTTTAAGTTCTCTCAACTCTACAGGAGCCATTTGATAAGGTGCTTTAGAGATAGGAACTATACCCAGCAATATCTATTTGGACAACTCCACTTCCCTTTCAGGAGGTAAACTAGGCAACTCACTAGGAAACACATCCTCAAACTCTCTAACCACTAGAATATCCTTAATATTTACTTGAATGCGCTTAGAGTCCAACACTAAAGCCAAAAATGCCTTACAACCTTTCCTTATAAACCTCCTAGCTTGCATGGCTGAAATAACATTGCCCAAAGAACCAGAACCCAAACCTCTAACCACAACCGAAGACTGATCTCTATCACGGAGCACTACAGTCTTTCTATGAAAATCTACTACTGTTCAATGCTTAAATAGCCAATCTATACCCAAAATCAAATCAAACTCTCGAAAAGGCAAATCAATCAAATCAGGTAAAAATTCTAATCCTTGGACCAAGAGGGGACAATTCCTAAACACTATACTCACATTGACACTATGCCCTAAAGGACTGGTCACACAAATCTCATATCATCATATTATCTACGTAAACTTCCACCTCTTTGTGCATCAAGTCATCACGGATCTTAGTAGCCATCCTTTGGTACGTTGCTCCTACGTATTTTAATCCAAAAGGTATGACCCTATAAGCGAATGTACCCCACTTAGTGATGAAGGCTGTCTTAATTTGATCCACAATCTTATTGAGGATTTGGTTGTACCCTGCATACCAATCCACAAAAAATGTACATCATGCAAGCAGCCGCACTATCTACTAGCACATCGATATGGGGCAAAGGAAAGTCATCTTTCGGGCAAGCTTTGCTCAGGTCCCGGTAGTTGACACATACTCGAACCTTTTCATCCTTTTTGGCTATGGGAACAACGTTAGCTAACCATGTTGGGTACTGAACTTCTACTAGGAACTTAGCTTCAATCTGCCTGTGCACCTCCTCTTTTACCTTTTCTACCCACTCCGGTCTTAGCCTTCTGAGCTTCTGTTTGACTAGCTTGCATTATGGATAGGTTGGAATGGCATGTTCAGCAACTTCTTTATCAATTCCCGGCATGTCTTTGTAGGTCCAGGCAAAGAATTTTTCATATTTTTTCAAAATTCTCTCAAATTTTAACCTCTCTTTAGGAGTTACATCGGATGCTATCAAGATTTCCTTTGGGTTTTCTAAAGTCCTGAGATTAAATGAGGTAGTATTAGTTGAGTTAATGTCAAATATGAATGATTCATGTTCGTGATCATGCGTAATGAAATCATGAGAAACATCGCACAAGTAAGCAAAGTCATTCATCTTATTAACAAACTTGGAATTACAGGCATAATTATCAAATAGTTCAAGCATAAAGAGTACATCAGAAAAGCTATCATTAACATCTTCTACTGATGCCGGCGCTGAAGTCGATGGTCCACCGTCTTGGTTGTCTGAGATCTTCAGGCTTTCCAATTCTAGTATTGCCACCTCAACTTCAACTTTTTCTTTGCCTTTCACCTGAGTGGCCAGCAGACTATCAGTGACGATCTCTTCAGGAACTTCTCGATCCCAAGCCAAGCTTTGGTTGAGGATCTCCTCATCCCAGAAACCTTCTACTAACTTGACCATTCCGCCGGACCAGTCAAACACATCGTTGAAGATCTCAAAGCCTGGGGTGATCTTGCCTCCAATCCATTGTGGCTCGGCTTCTCCACTATAAGCACATGCTGATGCAGCTGGCATGAAACTCTCTAAAATATGCGAGATTTTTGCAGGTTTCTTTACAAGCTTATTCCTCTTGGTTTCAGCGGCATAACCCAAACCACTTCTATCCTTTCATCCTCTCTTAGTGATAGGTTCCTGAGGCCCTTGCGAATTTTTGCCCAAATCGGCCCTCGGGAGGAAGTTCATTCTCTTCATCATGTTGACAACCTGAGGGCTCCCCACTAAAGCATCCTCTTCTTTCACCATAGCCATATGGAACCCACTGAAGGGTTGATTAGAAATCCCGAGGACCGACACTTGATTATCGCTAGCTGCCTTAACTGTCACGACCTGGCCCTCATATGGGATCTTGATCATTTGGTGGAGCGTAGACGGAACCCCTTCGAGCTTATGAAACCAGGGCCTTCCTAGTAGCACTGCAAAGTTGGCTGGGATAGGCAAGACGATAAATTCAGTTTCTGTCTCAATTGGCCTAGTTCTCACCTGCGCCTTGAAAGTCCCGGCAACTTGCCTCCTTGAATTATCGTAGGCAGTGATGGTTAGGTCAGACCTGCTCAACATGTTTTCATTCAAACCAAAAGCCTGGAGTGCAACCAAAGGGCATACATTTATGGAAGAGCCATCATCAACCATCACACAGGCGGTATGCTTGCCATTGATCTGTGCCTTGATGTATAATGGGCGATTGTGTTTGCGGCCCTCAGGTGGTAAATCTGCATCAGAATAAACTAAATTTTCTCCCGAGCTCCCTTTAACTAAATCCAGTAGCTCAGATGGTGAGATAGTGGTGGCAACAGTGGACTCACATAAGGCTTCTACTAACTTCTGCCTATGTGGCAGAGATTGCCTCAGCAAATCCCAAATGGATATTTGAGCTGCTGTTTTCTTCAACTATTTCATTAACCCATCTCCTCGGGCTCCTTTCCTGCAAGTATAGGTGCTGGATCTTGAGGCCTCTCTACCTTTGGAATCACCCTGTCGCTCTGGATCATAGCTTGCACCTCTTGTACCGCCTCTTCATCCCCAGAGTTCCACAAATCCTCCGGCTCTTTGACTTTTTCAACCTCGTTTTCACTGGTTGAATCCCAGCACTCTATCATGCCAACTTGAGGTTCCTCTTCTCCAACCCCCTGCTCGGGACGAATAACAGCCACATAGTCATTTCCATAAAGGTCCCTTAGCACATACCACTCTAGCAGACTAGAACCTATCATGAAGACTGGCGAAGGAACAGCATTATACCCAGCCTTCTTTTTCTTTTCCCCCTTCTCGGGGTCAGAAATCTATTTACTGTCGATAAGGTCTTGGACTTCCCTCAAAGTTCTGCAGTAGTCAGTGAGATGGCCAGTGTGCTAGTGAAAAGCACAATATTGATCCCCACTATGGTTTGGCTGGCCATGATTCTTAGCCGGCCTGGATGGCAACGGCTGAAGCTTTCCTTCTTTCATCAGTCACCCAAGATAACGACCTTCCCAAATTTGAGTATTGTCTCTAGCTCGCATCAGTGGCTGAAACTTCCATTGTCTTACCCACTAGATTACTGCTGCTTCCAGCGTCACTCAACTTACTCCCTCCTTGAGGCCCATAGTTCCTCCGAGTGAAATTATCATTTCTACCCTTCTTTGCCAAGTATTCTGCTTCAGCTTCTATAGCTATGTCCTTCAAGGATTCCCAATCCTTAATACCTTTCATCTTAAGCCCTTCCCTCAAATACGGGCTCGCATTCCTGATGAATAATCTGATCTGATCCGACGTGTCGGGTATCCTCTTCATCTCCATAACTCGATTCCTCCATCGAGTAAGGTAATCATATAACACCCCTTACCTATACGTAGGGAGCCTCATCCCTCGAAGAGGATGAAGGACCCTGATAGATGAGGGTTGTCACACAATGCAAAACCTTTTACAAAGCAAATGAAGTTATGAATCATTCATTCAAACAGGGTAAAGTAAAATTTCTTAAAACAAAAGACGGAGGCTGAAAACAAAAGTACAGTATTTTATTAATTTACATGATAGTCTTTACATATCAAAATACAAAAGTGCCTTAGCACAGAAGATCATATACATATCTGACATCAAAACCAAACTATAAAAGTAGAGTTGGCATCAAGAGTCATCATTATAAAATGTGTAAACTAATACATATACAAAAAGGTACAATCCTGCACTATAAAATCTCTCATTCTCTTAGTTGTGTTGGCCTTGCTGAAGCGGATCACCCTACCCAAAAACTCCAATAACTTCCACACCTGCATAGATGAAACACCCATGCTAAGCCAATACGCTTAGTGGGGAAAACACAATAAAAAATGACAACTTATAGTGGATGTTAGAAATAAATCACATACACATGGCACATACTGATAATCAATTCTTAAAAAATAATTCATCACACTCAAGATGTCAATATCCTTAATCACACAATCATTCATGCTGAACTGAATTATAACACATGAATACAGTAAACCTGCTTATTCAAAATAGTGGATAGCGAGTAACGCATATTCATTCAAAACGCATGGATACCCGAGGGTATCAAAATCATTCTTTTCTTTTTGTTTCAAAATATTTTCGCATGGAATCTTAAACAAGATTCAAGTTAAAAGGCATCGCGAGAATCCGAACAGGGTCCAGAATGCATACGCATGGCTGCAGCTAACTGAACTCTATAGGCATGTCTGTTTATCCACTTATTGACTCTCGCATGTCATGCATAATTCATCAAATCACATTCATGTAATTCATAAAATTGCCCATGCATAATTCTAAAAGCATCACAAGTTCGAAAACTAAACATCGAAAGCATAAAAGAAAACTCAATTTGAAGCCTGGAGGTGTTGCGCTCGCGACAGAGGCAAAACTTGCCACAGGTCGCGATCGCGGCAGTCTTTGCGCTCGCGAGGAGACATAAGCACATCTCACTATTGCGCTCGCGACAGTGAGCGGCCAGCCAAAGCTATCGTGCTCGCACGCTGCTGCGCGCTCGCGATAGAGAACTGCCCAATCTGCTAGGTAGCCGAGTGCTCTGTCTCGCTCGCGACAGAGAGCTCTCGCTGCGGCGGCTCGACATCCCAATGCTCGGCCACGCGCGAAGGCTGAATTCACCGAGCTCTATCGTGCTCGCGATAGAGTCGTGATTTCCAGCTCTTATGCAAAAAATCTGCAGAAATCACACTCCCAAAAATCACCCAAACCTCCAATTGACTTCAAAACTCAACCCCACACAAATTAATCGTTCACAGCATCTTAATCAACCTAATATCCAACTTATAATCCGATTATTACCATCAAAACACACTATTAACAAGATTAAATTCCATAATTCAATAAACCAGCACTTTCTCTTAGAAATTCATACAAAGTCATGCTTAGATTCAATTCTACACAAATTAAGCATCTTAACTCAAAATAATCAACTCCCATGCCATTTAGATGTAAATACACACAATATATCTCATCAATTCCAACAATTTCCATAAAAAGCGTAAAAAATAGATAAAATGCACAAAAGTGACAATGTTCCCAAACCTCGTACTCTTGAGCTCTAATCACGGGGCTCCGCTTCCACTTGCTATCTCCTTGCCCTTAGGCTCTCGAGGAGGGATTTCTGAGCCAAAACACCTATCAAAATTAAATTCAAACTCTTAACCCAAAAATAAATACTAACCAATCTAAAGAAAGGAAGAAGATGATAAAGAAGGAGAACTAGTAACAAACTTACCAAACCAGCTTAGAGCTACCCAAAACTCACCAAAAATTCCAGCAAAAGTGAAGGATCACAAGAAAGTAAAGAAGAAAGGAAGAAGAAGAAGAAGAACGGGTTGAGGAAAAAGGAAGAAATGGGGAAAAAAAGAAATAGGAACAAATATCTTCTCTCTCCTCTCTCCACTATATAAACCACTCCCATTGCCACATGGCACACTCTCAAAGGTGCACATTACAACTCACACCCAACTACCATCCTCCATACACTCAAAATCAACCTCACCTACTAAAACAAACCCTAATCCCATATACACACTCACACACAACAAAACCTTAAAATACATAATACTATAATTTAAACCATAACACATACTCAACAAAATAACACATTCCAAAAATTATACATACAAAATCACACACACACAAGGCTCAAACTACTAGGGTGGGAACGGGGCGTTATAATACTCCCTTCCTTAACAGAATTTCATCCTCGAAATTCTCACCTGATCTAAATAACTGAGGATGCTGAGCTCTCATAACCTCTTTCGGTTCCCAAGTCGCTTCTTCAATTCCATGATGCTTCCAAAGTACCTTAACTAAAGGGATTTATTTGTTGCGAAGCTATCTGATCTTCCTAGCCAAAATTTCTTTCGGTTCTTCATCAAATGAGAAATCGGGCTGAATTCGAATATCTTACACTTATAACACATGAGATGGATCAGATCGGTAGCGGCGGAGCATAGACATATGAAAAACATCGTGTAATTTAGCTAACTCCACTGGCAACGCTAACCGATAAGCTACCGGGCCAATCTTTTCTAAGATCTCATAAGGTCCAATAAATCGAGGACTCAATTTCCCTTTCTTACCAAATCGAAAAACTTTTCGCCAAGGCGATACTTTCAAGAATAACTTGTCGCCAATCTCATATCGAATGTCCCTTCGTTTCAAATCATCATAAGACCGTTGTCTGTCTTTAGCCGCCTTCAAATTCCGTTGTACCACTCTAATCTTCTCTTTCGTGTCTCTAACTAACTTCGGACCCACAATAGACCTTTTCGACAACTCAGTCCAACACACTGGAATTCTATATTTTCATCCATAAAGAGCTTAATAGGGAGCCATTCCAATACTGACCTGATAACTGTTATTGTACGTAAACTCCATTAAAGGCACATACTTATCCCAGCTACCTGAGAACTCCAAAGCATATCCCTATAGGATATCTTCAAGAATATGAATAACTCTTTTTGACTGACCATCGGTTTGAGGGTGAAATGCAGTGCTGAAATTTAATCGAGTAGCCAAAGCTGACTGTAATTCCTTCCAAAACTTTGACGTAAACCTCAGATCCCAATCAAACACAATAGAGATTGGGACTCCATGAAGCCTTATTATCTCATTCACATAAATTTCTGCCAACTTATCCATGGAATAGTCTAATCGAACTGGCAAGAAGTGTGCTGACTTCGACAATCGGTCGACTATCACCCACACTGAATCATGCTTGCGCTGTGTCAAGGGTAACCCAACTACAAAGTCCATCGTAACATCATCCCACTTCCATTGAGGAATGGGTGAGGGATGCAACAATCTTGTTGGAACTTGATGCTCAGCTTTCACTTGTTGACATACCAGACATTTAGAAACAACACCACTATGTCCTTTTTCATACACGGCCACCAATAAATCTGCTTAAGGTCTCTGTATATCTTATTTCCTCCTGGATGCATCGTGAAAACCGACGAATGAGCCTCTTGCAAAAGCCTTCTCTTCACATTACTCACATTAGGCACACACAACTGGTTCCTAATCTGAGTACTCCATCACAATCTGTAAAAAATTCAGTTTGCTTACTGTCCCTTACCATATAAAAAGCATGCTACAATACAGGGTCACTCAACTATGCATCCACTATCAGTTGTTTCAAACTCGGTCTAACCTTCAATCGAGTAATTAGTGCTCCTTCTAAATCAAATCTCCACCTTCCTCTACCCATAGACAGAGCCGAAACTAATTTCCTACTGAGAGCATCTGCCACTACATTTTCCTTGCCCGAATGGTAATCAATAATACAGTCGTAATCTTGAAATAACTCCAACCATCTTCGCTGCCTCAAGTTCAATTCTTTCTGAGTGAGTAGATATTTCAAACTCTTGTGATCTGTGAAGATCTTCCTAGTTTCCCCATACAAATAATACCGCCAAACCTTAAGAGCAAACACTACCACTGCTAACTCCAAGTCGTGCGTCGGATAGTGCTGTTCATGGGGTTTCAACTTCCTGGAAGCATAGGCGATCACCTTGCCGTCCTGCATCAGAACACAGCCCAATCCTATACCTGAGGCATTACTGTACATAGTATACTCCTTACCCGAAACGGGTTGAGTAAGTACAGGAGCCTTAATCAACATATCCTTTAACTGCTCAAAACTTGCTTGGCACCTATCAAACCAACTGAACTTAACCACTTTTTGGAGAAGCCGAGTCAAAGGAGAAGCTATCACTGAAAATCCCTTAACAAACTGCCTATAATAACCAGCTAGTCCTAAAATACTCCTCACTTCTAACACAGACTTAGGTGGCAACCAGTTCACAATGGCTTCAACTTTGGATGGATCTACCCAAATACCTTCAGCCGAAACCACATGCCCAAGGAATGTTACCTCTTTTAACCAAAATTTACACTTTGTAAGCTTAGCATAGAGCTGATGGTCCCTCAACACTTGCAATACCAACTTGAGATGCTCCTCTTGTTCCTTTTCATTCTTAGAATAAACCAAGATGTCTTCAATGAACACTACAATAAAATGATCCAAATACTATCTGAATACCATGTTCATCAAATCCATGAAAGTTGTGGGCGCATTAGTCAATCCAAATGGCATCACTAGAAATTCGTAGTGACCGCAACATGTTCGAAAAGCTATCTTTTTAACATTCGCATCCTTAACTATCAACTGATAGTAACTAGATCTCAAGTCTATCTTAGAAAACACTCCAGCTCCTCTTAACTGATCGAAAAGATCCTCGATCCGTGATAACGGATACTTGTTCTTTACCATGACCTTGTTAATTTGTCGATAGTCAATACACATTCTCAAGGTACCGTCCTTTTTCTTGACAAATAGAATCGGAGCACCCCAAGGTGACACGATCGGTCTAATGAAACCCTTATCCAAAAGCTCTTACAATTGATTTTTCAAGTCTTTCAATTCCATCGGAGCCATACGATACGGAGCCTTAGAAATCGGAGCTACCCCCGACATAATATATACAGACAGTTCTACTTCTCTCTCTGGTGGCAAACCCGGTAATTCCTTTGGAAATACATCCACAAATTCTCTTACTACTGGAATATCTTATATCTTTACTTGCCCTCGTTGAGAATCAAAAATTAAGGCCAAATATGCTTCACATCCCTTCCTCATAAACTGTTTTGCTTTCATAGCCGAAATTACATTGTGCAGTGAGTTACTTCCCAAACCTTTTACAACCACAGGTATCTGATCCCTATCTTTGAGCATAACCATTTTCCTCTGACAATCAATTATAGCTCAGTGCTTAAACAACCAATCCATACCCAAAATTTGGTCAAACTCTTGGAATGGTAGACTAATCAGATCAACTGGAAATTCCTTACCTTGCACCATTAAAGGATAATCCCGATACACCCGATTCACTTTAACACACTGCCCTAATGGACTAGTTACACATATCTCATAATCCAATTTATCCTCATTAGCCAATTCATCACACAACTTATCAGAACACAGATAAGAACGAGTAGAACTCGTGTCTATCAAAGCATACATTTCAATGCTGAAAAGTAAAATCTTACCGGCTATTACGTTCGAAGCATCCTGGTCGTCACGAGCTCTCATTACATATGCTCTTGCGGTCATCGGCCCTGGATGATCAACTATCTCAGCGGGTTCTCTTTCCCACCGCCATCCACCACGACCTCGTCCTCTACCTCTAGCACGACTGCTCTGCGGAACATTCGACCCCACTCGACTAGCCTCTTGTTGCCCCTGAGTATTCTCATACAAGTTCGGGCAATTGGCTAGAAAGTGGTCGGTGCTACCGACATTTACCCCAAAGGCGCTTACTACAATGGGAGCACTAAGGCACTCCATCACCTCTACCACCCGAAGCTCCTCTACCCGTGCCAGACCCTCTAAAGGATTCCTATCTCCTCCCTCTAGTAGCTGGACTAATATGAGGCTCACTAGAAGGATTTCCTTGAGACTCGCATGATCTCTTTCCTGAAGAAGAACCTCCACGAGAGGACTTTCTCCTCTAAGCCTTCTCTCTCAAAATATTCTCAGAGCGTTTCGCTCTCAGACTGATATCCGGTGAAGACATCAAAGAAACTAACATCACCTTTAGAGACTCATTCAGACCTGCCTCAAACTGTTGATATCGAAACTCCTCCGTAAGAACTCCTGGCGGTGCATACTTACTGAGTCGATTAAACTCCTTCTCATAATCAGCCACAATAACACTCTTTGCCGGAGACTCAAAAACTGCGCCCTTCTGGCCTCCTTAAATGCCTTAGTTAAATACTTACTCTAGAATTCTCTTTTGAAGAACTCCCATGTCATAGGCTCGGGAAGCTGAGGATGTCTAAGCATTAATGTCCACCAATCATAAGTTGAGCCCTGCAACAAAGACACTACACACTCCACCTCTCTCTCCGGAGGACACCAAATTTCCCTTAGCACCCGACTAACCTTCTCAATCCACCTCTCAGTTTTATCCGATTCATCTAAGCTGGTTCTAAAGAAATCCTCCGCTCTAAACTTTCTCATATTCTCAATTGGAGCTCTAAGGGCAGTAACTCTTTCCAAAACTCGGGCCATATCCTGAGATATCTTGAGCATGGCCTCAAAGGGGACCCCAGGGGCCTCAGGTTGCACCCTAGGTGGTTGAGTCGGACAAGAAACAGACGGATCTTGCTCTCGGGGATTCGCACTCTCGGCTGACCCCTCAAGTGATCCACGAGCAGACTCCATCTAACTACAAAACATACACAACACTCCGCATCAAGCCACCATAACACTAAACGTACACTCTATCCTACACTTGCCCAGAAATGCCTAAACCTAACACTCTGATACCACAAAATGTAACACCCTTTACCTATACGTAAGGAGCCTCATCCCTTAAAGAGGATGAAGGACCCCGATAGATGTGGGTTGTCATGCAACGCAAAACCTTATACAAAGCAAACGAAGTTATGAATCATTCATTCAAATAGGGTAAAGTAAAATTTCTTAAAACAAAAGACGGAGGCTGAAAACAAAAGTACAGTATTTTATTAATTTACATGATAGTCTTTACATATCAAAATACAAAAGTGCCTTAGCACAGAAGATCATATACATATCTGACATCAAAACCAAACTATAAAAGTAGAGTTGACATCAAGAGTCATCATTGCAAAATGTGTAAACTAATACATATACAAAAAGGTAGAATCCTGCACTATAAAATCTCTCTCTCTCTTAGTTGTGTTGGCCCTGCTGAAGCGGATCACCGTGCCCAAAAAATCCAATAACTTCCACACCTACACGGATGAAACACACGTGCTAAACGAATATGCTTAGTGGGAAAAACACAATGAAAAACGACCACTCACAGTGGATGTCAGAAACAAATCACATACACATATCACATACTGAAAATCAATTCTAAAAAAATAATTCATCACACTCAAGATGTCAACATCCTTAATCACACAATCATTCATGCTGAACTGAATTATAACACATGAATACAGTAAACCTGCTTATTCAAAATAGTGGATAGCAAGTAACGCATATTCATTCAAAATGCATGGATACCCGAGGGTATCAAAACCATTCTTTTCTTTTTGTTTCAAAACATTTTCGCATTGAATTTTAAACAAGATTTAAGTTTAAAAAGGATTGCGAGGATTTGAACAGGGACTTGGTTACGGTCCAGAACGCATATGCATGGCTGCAGCTAACTGAACTCTATAGGCATGCCTATTTATCCACTTATTGACTCTCGCAAGTCATGCATAATTCATTAAATCACATTCATATAACTCATAAAATTGCCCATGCAAAATTCTAAAAGCATCACAAGTTCGAAAACTAAACATCGAAAGCATAAAAGAAAACTCAATTTGAAGCCTGGAGGTGTCGCGCTCGCGACAGAGGTGAAACTTGCCCCATGCCGCGATCGCGGCAGTCTTCACGCTCACAAGGAGAGAGAAGCACATCTCACTGTCTTGACCGGCCAGCCAAAGCTGTCACGCTGGCAACAGAGAACTGCCCAATTCGCTCGGTAGCCGAGTGTGACGTGCGCCGAACCCAGCAAGGGCCCTCGAGGCAAATCCGCTTGGGGATTCGAGGGACTTGGTTCGCATCTTTTGGATCATGGGTGCCATGAGACATTATCGGTGAATCCCTCCCAATAGAACATTGGGGAGAATCACCTAGCCTAATGACACCTAAAGGCACCTTTGAGGTATTTTTGGAGTCGCCACATAATTCATGAGAAATTGGTAAAGGTCTCCACCTCTATCGGACAAGACCAGAGATATGGTGTTCGGAACTTCCCTCTTATTCATGCTTTGGTTAATTATAAATGAGTTTTTAATCTCTTAAAAACTATATCTCTCATCTCGAACGGTCAATGCATTTTTTATTAAACAACGCATTTCAAGCATCTAAAAGCGGTAAAAGAAAAGCAATAAATAAAGCGATAAAAGAAAGCGAATAAACACGCAAGCATGCAATTACAAGAGAAATAGGGACGGAATACAACACCAATAAAAGGAGATTGAAAATGTAAGTGCGGACGAGATACAATCCCCAAAAAATAAATGAAGTCCCCCAAAATTAATTACAAGGGCCTAAAAGGAAATGAACATAAATCGAAATGATCAAACAAAATTGAACATACATAAATCGGGACATTCGTTAGGAACATTGGTCCCTTCGCACTTATTGAAGGTTTAGGAATATTGGTTCCCTCGCATTTATTTGAAGAGGGTTCGAAAAGTCATTTTGGTTGTTTGATGAAAATCGGGATGAGTGATCTCATTTTGGAGAAAATTGACTCTTCGTTTTACTTGTGATATTTTTTATTGTTTGACTAAAACAAGAGATTGGTCCCAATATTATTAGTGAAAGATCTAATTCAATCGTAGAAATATTTTTGTGACTTTTTATCTCACGCGTGCAGAAATAAAATAATCATTTGCAAGACAAACACAACATAAAGAGAGGGAATTAGGGAGATCTCACCAAACCCGATGTGATCCTCCACGCGTCGTGACCCATCCAGGGAGTCACGAAAACGTCCGCATGACACGACTCAAATTGAAAACTCGGATAGAAAAAATAATATCAAGAACATTAGTAACGGTTCTAAATAAGATTAAATCGAATAAAACAAAATAAATGTTGAATGCAAGTATATAATGCTAATCATGATGATAACAATAAAAGAGAATAGTGAGAATAATGGTGATAATAATAATGATAATAGATAATAACTACAAATAGTGGCAAATATAACACAAGCACACAATAAGTTAATAACACAAAGGTAATAATAATAATAAGAATGGTAATGGCATAATAATAATAATAGTAAGAATATGATAACAATGGAAACTAGTGATAATGAAGGCCACAGGGACACAATAATTATTATAGTGATAGAAGATAACAATATTAATATTAATAATAATGATGAGGGTTGAGGAAGACACTACCGGCAAAAAGAACAAAATAAAATAGAAAAGAACCACACAAAATCCAGTTAATAGCTAAAAATATTAACAGTAGCTAAAAATATTAACAGTAGCCAACCTCAAAAAATATATGGGACAAACAACATTATATCGATGGCTAGAAGGCAAAAACACCACCAACAACAAATAATATACGAGTGATAAAAAATAAATAAGATTGGTCCAAGTGTTTACCCTTTGAGTTGTATGGATTGAAGGGTAAGGTGTCCAAATATTGCTCTCCTTGTCAGTAGGAAAAAGGTAGAAAATGTTTGAAATAAAAAATCCCAGTTAAAAGGATAAAACTTGAGAAATTATTAGTGAGGATGATGAACCACCAAAGAAATTGATTTTCTTTGTGTAAAATAAATCCCCAGCTAAAGATTGCTTTTAGAAAAATTAAGGAGAAGAATAAAAATCACGATAAAAAAAAATTGGAAAAAGACTTTTTTTTTAGAAACTGTGTTTGTTCTTGAGAGAAAAAAAGAGAGTATTTTTCTTGGATTAAAATCGCCGTCCTCCCTCAAATGGAGACATGCTCCTATTTGATTTTTTGGTCTTGGCTCAAAATGGAAAGAGACAATAAATCCTTCCATTTTAGTTGATCAAAACTAGCGAAAAAGGATGAAAGAACCGGTAAAAATGGACTGAAAATCAGACTGGAAAATGCAGAAATCAGCGAAAACGACGGGTCGAAGGAGACTGGGCACGCATGCCCGTGTGGATGGAGGGCAGCGCATGCCAAGAGGCGCGCGCATTGCCATGGTACTGCGCGCGCCTGCGCGCGGTGTGCCTCAGCAGTGTGCATAGCGATCCCATGGCACCTCGCGAGCCTGCGCGCGTGCTTCCCTCGGCAGCGCGAGCGGCTGTTCGCACGGCACAGCAGCGCGCACAGCCTTGTGCGCGCGGCACAGTGTACAGCCACGCGCGCACATAGATCCCGCCGCGCGCACAGCGGGACCGGCCCACACGCGAGAAAAAAGGAAAAAATTAATAAAAAATTAAAATAAAATAAAAATTAATTAAAAATAATTAGATAAAAAAGACAATAAAGGGAATAAAATAAAATGAATATAAGAGAGTAAAAATGCGAATTTTTGAATTAATACCTTTAGGGTAACGAAAGGGATTTTCGACAAGGAAAACATCATTTTTGACACCCCTACCTGTGAGCCGGTATCATTTTCATCTTCGGGCAATTCTGATCTTGGACCGCCTCGGGACCCGGTGTCTACAGTTGTCCCTAATTTTGGGGAACTCTAGAACTTAGGTGCCTAAGTGAGCCAAAATTCAGAAAAGAAGGGGAGGGATGCGTACCTGAGGCGGTCGCTTTTCCGAACTTGGTCTTGCCAGCTTGTCGGCGTTATGGAACTATTGTTGGTCACGTGATTGATGAACGTCAGTTTGTCGACGTGTGAAACCACGGCTGAGCGACTGATAAACACCAGCTTGTCGGTGTGTGACGACGTCAGACTTTGAACAATATGATTGATAGAACACCAGCTTGTCGGTGTGTGAATCCACGGCTGAGCGACTGATAAACACCAGCTTGTCGGTGTGTCTAGACGCCAGACTTTGAAGGACATGATTGATAGAACACCAGCTTGTCGGTGTGTGAAATCACGACTGAGCGACTGATAAACACCAGCTTGTCGGTGTGTCTAGACGCCAGACTTTGAAGGACGTGATTGATAGAACACCAGCTTATCGGTGTGTGAAACCACGGCTGAGCGACTGATAAACACCAGCTTGTCGGTGTGTCTAGATGCTAGACTTTGAAGGACATGATTAATAGAACACCAGCTTGTCGGTGTGTGAAACCACGGCTGAGCGACTGATAAACACCAGCTTGTCAGTGTGTCTAGACGCTAGACTTTGAAGGACGTGATTGATAGAACACCAGCTTGTCAGTGTGTGAAACCACGGCTGAGCGACTGATAAACACCAGCTTGTCGGTGTGTGAAGGCGCCAGACTTTGGAGGACGTGATTGATAGAACACCTGTCGGTGTGTGAAACCACGGCTGAGCGACTGATAAACAACAGCTTGTCGGTATGTGAAGACGCCAGACTTTCCTGCGGAATCAAAAGAAATTTGTATGCAAGGGTAAGTTATGCATGTGCATGTGCATATGTTGTGCAGGATGCAGGTGACACCATTCATCTGAGTGGCCCAGTGGTCGAGGTGTGATAACTTTTGCTGAAGCGACTCGTGGCTTCGTTTGGTCGATTATGACCCCAAGGGTCTGAAGGCGCTGCCCTGATTTAGGGACTCTAACTCGTAATTTTCCAGGGAATATCGCCCGATGTGCGTCTTTGCTCGAAAGGGGTTGCCCAAGGTAATGCCGCCTTATCGCTCCTAGCGTTGTATGTCATTGTTTTAAAGGTAGTGCGTCCCTTGTGGATTTTCACACTAGCTTTTCTTAACGGGAAATGCGTCCTTGTCGAATTTTCACATAACCCTGTACCTTATTTTTTGCCTGGAATGGACCCAACCCAATCCAGCGGCTTGTATTAATTTCATTTTTTATAGGGCAGACTGCCTGTTCCCAGGTTTTCACCCTGCCCTTTGGCCTAACTTTTGCTTAGAGCGCCAGTCACGGTTTTCATCTCTAACGGCCTTTTTTTTTTAGGATAAAGTTTTTGTCGGTTGCACGGATAAATTGTGCACATTCAAATGGGGAGTGACAATAACGGATGCATTCAAATGGGGAGTGACATATTACTTGTCTGAAAAGAACTATGGACATTTATTGGATAAAAGAACTCTCTGAGTGCATAATTGCATACAGGTACATTTTTCTTGTGTGATTTCATTACACATGATCATCATTTAACATTAGGCCCAAGATACCAGACCACATCTAATCTCAAGATAGATTTTGAAGGCATCACAACTCCTGTTATCAATTAGCCCTCTCGGGTTTTCTTGATTGAACATTTTCTCTCTTTTCTTTTGTCTTGTTTTATTTTACATTTCTTTTTTTTAGCCCTTAGCCATGGAACCTCTTCAATCTGTCGACGTTGACTGACTCCCTGAATTCATTTCCATCGCTATCCATCAAAATTACGGCCCCTTTAGATAAAAGCTTCTTCAAAATGAAGGGCCCTTCCCAAGTTGGCCTAAACTTGCCTCGAAAGTCCGGGACCCCTGGCCTCATCTGCTTGAAGACCAGGTCCCCTTCCTTCAACGGGTGCTTCCTTACTTTCTTCCCGAATGAGCGAGCTAGCCTCTTCTGGTAGATCTGATTGTGGTAGTATGCCCGCATCTTATCCTCATCCAACAGATTCAACTGTAGTAGTCGCTGCTGGGCCCATTCAGCCTCTGGAAGCTGAGCTTCCATTACCACCCTCAATGACTGAAGTTCTATTTCTACCGGTAGGACTGCTTCCGTCCCGTAAACCAAGGAGAAAGGGGTAGCCCCTGTGGAAGTTCTGGCAGTGGTCCTGTAGCCCCACAATGCAAATGGCAATTTCTCTGCCTAGTCTTTATAGGTTTGTACCATCTTAGCCAGTATCCTTTTGATGTTCTTATTAGCCACCTCGACTGCTCCGTTAGCCTACGGTCGGTATGGAGAAGACTTATTGTAACACCCCTTACCCGTACTTAGGCAATCCCATCCAATAAGAAGTGAGATGCTGTATGAGTAAAGGTGCCACCACACAGATACAGAATATACATACATTCATACATAAATATACATACCGAAATATAGGGTAATTTAAAATTTTACAAAACCATTCATGAAATAAGGTGATCATACATTAATATAACGGAAAACATTACATTACTGTTTGATCAACCCAAAGATACAAAAGATAATTACATCTCCAGAATTATACATATACATATGTGGAAGCTATTACAAAACTGATGTAAGAGAGTTCTTTACAAAAAGAATCATCGAAATACAAAATTAGGCCCTACACTAAAGACCCAGCTGTGTTGACTCCGATGGCTGCAACTCTCCCAAGCAAACTCCCTCCGCACCTGCACGGGTAAACACACCGTGCTAAGCGATAAACGCTTAGTGGGGAAACACACATATAGCAAAGGACAACCATTCACAATGGTCGTCAAGGTAATACACATACAGATGGCATAATCAGAAATACGTATTAAACAAAAGTATAAACATGTGAACATGTAAACATATAGAGTCATACCTTTGATTAATTACCACTGCCTTCATAACATCATTAATAAACATATTCGGATCACACAATCTCATACTTAGCAAAGAAATTCAAAATGATAAAGTGCCTGCTGACTCAAAGTAGTGGATAACGAGTGGACAAACAGAACTTTACGGGTACGAGCCGATTACAAACAGTACCTTACGATTACGAATCGAAAAACCAATTTTACTTTTAACTTTCACAAAAAATTTTCAAAGGGGACCTCAAACAAGATCCGAACACAAAGGGGTTCGCGAGGAACCAAGCGGGGACCTGATCGGGGTCCAAACTGAACAAAGGGATGCAGCTAAGAGACTCTATTAGGCATGCCTAACTATCCACTAAACTGACTCTAGCAGGTTATGCATAATCCATTCAATCCATTCCATAATCATATATAAGCATATTCGTAACATGAATTCACATTCATATAATTCATAAGTTAACAAGTATAAGACTTAAAGGCACTAAGGCAAACTGGAATTCAAAACCGCACGTAACAAGAGAAAACTCTTTCAGCATAATATATCTGTCGCGCTCGTGACAAAGACCGTAGTCTCTTCGCTTGCGCGCACGCGACGGACTTCGCGATCGCGGGGAGGAAAGAAGAGCCCAGCTCTGTCGCGACCGCGACAGAGAGCATCTGCTTCGCTATCGCTGGCTCGCGACAGTGTCGCGTGTTTGCGATAGCACCGGCTAACGTTGCGCTCTGTCGCGCTCACGACGTCGTCGCGGCAGTGACAGAGAGTACCCAAGCTATTGCCATCGCGGGCTCGCGATAGATCGCGTGCTCGCGACGGCATAACAACAGAATCGCCAGTCCCTATCGCGCTCGCAACAGACGTCGCGATTGCGACAGAGTCATGATTCCGAAATTCTGTAGAATTCGCTTCTCCTAAACTTACACACACAACACTCAAATCACTTCAAATGGTATCTTACCTCCATTCCAGTCACTCATCACCATTAACACCCATAATAGAACATGTATCAACAATTAATTCCTCACAAAACATCAATTTTAAACACTCAATTCTAAAAATCATCAAAACCCCCCAAATTATGTCAAAACTACTTCAAACCTCAAAATCACCACAATATTCCCATGTTTTTGCAAAATTACCCTTTCAAAACAAAGACCCATAACACACATGCCATTATTAAGAACATATCACAACCCAAAATCAAGAATCCATCAGGCGCACATTTACATGCAAAAGAAACAAGAAATTTCCCAAACCTTCAAATCCTTTGCTCCTAGTGCTTCGATCCACTACTCCCATCTATTTCCTTGCCCTTCGGGTCACGGGGAGGCTCAACTAACATCAAACCAAACAAGAAGAACACAAAACACAACCCTAACTTCAAAACCCAAAACTAGAAAATAGGAAGAGAAGAAGAAGAACTTGAATAAAAGCAAAAACCAAAAGCATAAAAACTTACCAATCAAACACGAGGAGCAATTAATTCCCACCACACCAGCTTGAATCCAAGCAAATCAGTTAGAGAAGAGCAAAGAGGAAGAAGAAGGAGGAAGGAGAAGGGAAAATGGGAAAATGGGGTTTAGAATCTGAATTTCCCCTTTTTCTCTTTCTCTTTCCTTTCTTTTCTCTCCCTTTACACTTGTCAACATCTTAGTGGAGGGCATTAATCACTCACACACTACTCTCATACAAAACACACACATAATAACCTCCCAACTAATAACACCCTACCAAAGTGCAAATGTTCACGCACAATAATAACCCACTAGTGCACATCCTACTATGGTATGATCAACCACACATAATACAACTCCCATGAACACACACCACAATGGTATGAACACATACACATAAACACAGCCCATAAACACACCGTGCAATGGTGCACTCATGCACACACAAACCTGTCCCAACTGATTCACACCATAGTGCTACACTTGTACACACACGCACTAGAAAAACCCCAAATCATGTAATATTCCCAAAATGCCCTTATGATCATGCAAAAACACATACAAATACATACACACACATGGCTCGTTCTACCAGGGGCAAATGGGGGTGTGACAGCTCTCCCTTACTAACAAGAATTTCGTCCTCAAAATTCTCACCTGATCTGAATAGATGCGGATACTGAGCTCTCATCGAATCCTCTGGCTCCCAGGTCGCTTCCTCGATTCCATGATGATTCCACAGAACCTTTACCAAAGGAATCTGCTTACTTCTTAACTGCCTCACTTCCCGAGCTAGGATAGCTCTTGGCTCCTCATCATATGAAAAATCAGGTTGCACTTGTACCTCTTGAACCGACAACACATGAGAAGGATCTGATCTATACCGACAGAGCATCGAAACGTGGAACACATTATGAAGCTTTGATAATTCCATCGGTAATGCCAATCTGTAGGCTACCGGACCAACTCTTGCTAAAATCTCATACGGTCCTATAAGCGAGGACTAAGCTTCCCCTTCTTTCCAAATCGAAGCACTTTTCTCCAAGGAGAAACTTTCAGGAAAACCTTGTCCCTGACTTCAAATTGCACATCCTTTCTCTTCAAGTTGGCATAAGATCTCTGTCTATCCTTGGCCGCCTTCAAAATCTGCTGCACAACTCTGATTTTCTCCTCTGTATCTCTAACCAGCTCTGGCCCAATCACTGACCTCTCGGACAACTCTATCCAACAAACTGGAGTCCTACACTGACATCCATACAAAGCCTCATAAGGAGCCATACCGATACTGGACTGATAGCTATTGTTGTAGGCAAATTCCATAAGCGATACATACTTGTCCCAACTACCCGGAAAGTCCAAAACACAAGCCCGTAACATGTCCTCTAAGATCTGAATCACTCGCTCGGACTGACCGTCTGTCTGGGGATGAAATACCGTACTGAAGTTCAACTTGGTACCCAAAGCTCGCTGCAACTCTCTCCAAAACTTAGATGTGAACCTTGGGTCTCGGTCTGAAACTATGGACAAAGGTACTCCATGCAACCGAACTATCTCATCCACATAGATACTGGCCAATCGATCCATCTGATAAACCATCCTAACCGGCAGAAAGTGAGCGGACTTCGTGAGTCGATCCACAATAACCCAAATTGAATCATGCTTTTTCTGAGTCAAGGGCAAACCGGAAACAAAATCCATAGCAATGTCATCCCACTTCCACTCCGGAACGGATAAAGGCATGAGCAATCCCAAAGGAACTTGGTGCTCAGCCTTTACCTGCTGACATGTCAAGCACTTGGATGCAAAGTCCACTATATCCCTCTTCATACCAGACCACCAATAAAATTGCTTCATATCCCGATACATCTTGTTACTCCCGGGATGCATGGTGAAAACCGTGCTATGCGCCTCACTCAGAAGCTGCTTCCTCAATTCCTCATCATCCGGAACACACAAACGACTCCTATACAAAAGCGCTCCATCACGAACCGAGAACTCTGACTGCTTGCCCAAACTAACCTCTTGCACAATCCGCTGAAGTCTCTCATCAATCTTCTGAGCATCAACTATCCGCTGTCTCAAGGTAGGCTTGACTCTCAACTGAGCCATCAAAGCCCCATCCGAACCAAACCTCCATCTGAACCGCCTCAAAAATAAGGCAGAAACTGACTTCCGACTCAAAGCATCTGTGACAACATTGGCCTTACCTGGGTGGTAATCCACCATGCAATCGTAATCTTTAAAGAACTCAAGCCATCGACGCTGTCTCATATTCAGTTCCTTCTGAGTCAAGAAATACTTCAAACTCTTGTGGTCCGTAAAGATCCTGCACTTCTCCCCATAGAGATAATGGTGCCAAATCTTCAAAGTGAAGACAACTGCTTCTAACTCAAGATCATGCATCAGATAGTTCCTCTCGTGTGGCTTTAACTGTCGAGAAGCATAAGCCACAACCTTATCTTCCTGCATCAGAACACATCCCAGACCAACACCTGAAGCGTCACTATACATAACAAACTCCTTACCCGAGATGGGTTGAGTAAGTATAGGAGCTTCGACTAACAGCTGCTTCAACCGCTCAAAACAAGCCTGACACTTATCCGACCACTCAAACTCAACTCCCTTCCTCAGCAACTTAGTCATCGGAGCGGCAATCACCGAGAAACTCTTAACAAACTGACGGTAGTAACCCGCCAGACCAAGGAAACTCCTCACTTCCTGAACATTCCTAGGTGCTTTCCAATCGACTATCGCCTCAATCTTAGCTGGATCTACTTGGATACCCTTGGCTGAAACTATATGGCCCAAAAACGACACTTCCCGAAGCCAAAAATCACACTTACTCAACTTGGCAAACAACCGATGTTCTCTCAACACATGCAAAACCAATCGGAGATGTTCCTCATGCTCGGTCTCATCCTTGGAATACACCAGGATATCATCTATAAACACTACTACAAAGCGGTCTAAGTATGGCCTAAACACTCTGTTCATCAAATCCATGAACGCCGCTGGAGCATTAGTCAAGCCAAACGGTATAACAAGGAATTCATAATGGCCATACCGAGTTCGAAATGCGGTCTTAACCACATCCTCATCCTGGATCCGAAGCTGATAATACCCCGACCAAAGATCTATCGTAGAAAAGACTCCTGCATTTCGAAGCCGATAAAACAAATCCTCGACTCTGGGTAGCGGATACTTATTCTTCACCGTAACCTTATTAATCTACCTATAGTCGATGCACATCCTCAAAGACCCATCCTTCTTCTTGACAAACAGGATCGGAGCTCCCCATGGAGATATGCTGGGTTGAATAAATCCCTTATCCAATAGCTCTTGCAGTTGAGTTTTTAATTCTCTTAACTCTACAGGAGCCATCCGATAAGGTGCCTTCGATATAGGTGTAGTACCCGGCATGATCTCTATGGCTAGCTCAACTTCCCTCTTTGGAGGCAAACCCGGTAAATCACTTGGAAAAACGTCACTGAACTCCCGCACAACAGGGATATCCTCAATCCTCACTTGATCTCTCTTGGAATCCAAAATCACAGCTAGGAAAGCCTCACAACCTTTTCTCAAAAACCTCTTGGCTTGAATCGCTGAGATCACATTATTCACAGAACTCGCACCTAAACCTCTTACAAACACTGGAGCTCGGTTCCTATTCCAAAGCACAAAGGTCTTTCTATAACAATTGACCACAGCCCGATGCTTGCCCAACCAATCCATACCCAAAATCAGGTCAAAATCTCGGAACGGCAGCTCTATCAAATCCACAGAGAACTCTACCCCTTCCAAAAACAAAGGACAATTCCTAAAGACTCTACTCACATTGACACTATGCCCTAATGGATTGGTCACACATATCTCATAGACTAATTGATCTACCACTTGCAACTTATCAACAATCTTATGCGTGCACAAATATGAGTGTGTGGAACCAGGATCTATTAGAGCATATAATTCAGTGTCATGGAGTAGGAACTTACCAGCAATCACATCAGGGGCATCTTGCTCCTCTCTGGCTCTAACTGCATATGCTCTAGCTGCAACAGGTGGAGGATGCTCAACTGTCTCAGAAACAGCTCCCTCCCTTGGTCGATCGCCTCGACCTCTACCTCGGCCCCTACCACGGGCAGCCTGAGTAGCATTAGATCCAACTCCACTAGCCCCTCTCTGTGGACCCGAATCCTCGCTCATCTGTGGACAATTAGCCAGACGGTGCTCGGTGCTCCCACACTTAAAGCACCCACCAGTGAGCCACCTACACTCACCCCGGTGAGCCTTGTTTGCAACGTGTACAAACAGGTGTAACATCTGATCTACCACCTCTGCCAGAACCAGATACCGCTGTTGAACCTTGCCTTCTACCTCTAGTAGCCGAACCAGCTGATGGCTCATCTTACGGGTTCCTAGATCTCTTACCCGAAGATGAGGAAGAACCACCCTGTGCAGAAATCCTTCGCTGAGCTCTCTCTCTAAGCAATGATTCCGTCTTCTCCGCCCTCATGGCAGCCTCTGCAATCTGATAATAACTTACCCCAGGCATACACATCAAAGAGATCAAAGCAATCTTCAAAGACTGCATCTGAAATAATCTATCATAACCCCACGCGGAGCATAGCGAGACAACCGACATAGAGACAGAAACAGACGGATCTACAGCTAAAGGATTCACACTTTTAGCGGATTCCTCAAGCGCACCGCAATCAGACTAAGAATCCATCTAACAAGCAAGATGACAGCCACATCAGCCAATACAGCCTTAGACATAGACATATCATCACATAAACAATCACCTAGAAATGCCTAAACCTAGGCTCTGATACCACAACTTGTAACACCCCTTACCCGTACTTAGGCGATCCTATCCGATAAGGAGTGAGATGCTGTATGAGTAAAGGTGCCACCACACAGATACAAAATATACATACATTCATACATAAATATACATACCGAAATACAGGGTAATTTCAAATTTTACAAAACCATTCATGAAATAAGCTGATCATACATTAATATAATGGAAAACATTACATTACTGTTTGATCAACCCAAAGATACAAAAGATAATTACATCTCCAGAATTATACATATACATATGCGGAAGCTATTACAAAACTGATGTAAGAGAGTTCTTTACAAAAAGAATCATCGAAATACAAAATTAGGCCCTACACTAAAGACCCAGCTGTGTTGACTCCGACGGCTGCGACTCTCCCAAGTAAACTCCCTCTGCACCTGCACAGGTAAACACACCGTGCTAAGCGATAAACGCTTAGTGGAGAAACACACATATAGCAAAGGGCAACCATTCACAATGGTCATCAAGGTAATACACATACAGATGGCATAATCAAAAATACATATTAAACAAAAGTATAAACATGTGAACATGTAAACATATAGAGTCATACCTTTGATTAATTACCACTGCCTTCATAACATCATTAACAAACATATTCGGATCACACAATCTCATACTTAGCAAAGCAATTCAAAATGATAAAGTGCCTGCTGACTCAAAGTAATGGATAACGAGTGGACAAACAGAACTTTACGGGTACGAGCCGATTACAAACATTGCCTTACGAGTACGAATCGTAAAACCAATTTTACTTTTAACTTTCACAAAACGTTTTCAAACGGGACCTCAAACAAGATCCGAACACAAAGGGGTTCACGAGGAACCAAGCGGGGGCCTGATCGGGGTCCAAACTGAACAAAGGGCTGAAGCTAAGAGACTCTATTAGGCATGCCTAACTATCCACTAAACTGACTCTAGCAGGTTATGCATAATCCATTCAATCCATTCCATAATCATATATAAGCATATTCGTAACATGAATTCACATTCATATAATTTATAAGTTAACAAGTATAAGACTTAAAGGCACTAAGGCAAACTAGAATTAAAAATCGCACGCAACAAGAGAAAACTCTTTCAGCATAATATATCTGTTGCGCTCGCGACAGAGACCGTAGTCTCTTCGCTTGCGCGCGCGCGACGGACTTCGCGATCGCGAGGAGGAAAGAAGAGCCCAGCTCTGTTGCGCTCGCGATGTCGTCGCGGCCACGATAGAGAGCATCAACTTCACTATCGCTGGCTCGCGACAGTGTCACGTGTTCGCGATAGCACAGGCTAACGTTGCGCTCTGTCGCGCTCGCAACGTCGTTGCGGCCGCGATAGAGAGCACCCAAGCTATTGCCATCGCAGGCTCGCGATAGATCGCTTGCTCGCGACGGCATAGCAACAGAATCGTCGGTCCCTGTTGCGGTCGCGACAGACGTCGTGATCGCGACAGAGTCATGATTCCGAAATTCTGCAGAATTCGCTTCCCCTAAACTTACACACACAACACTCAAATCACTTCAAATGGTATCTTACCTCCATTCCAGTCACTCATCACCATTAACACCCACAATAGAACATGTATCAACAATTAATTCCTCACAAAACATCAATTTTAAACACTCACTTCTAAAAATCATCAAAACCCCCCAAATTATGTCAAAACTACTTCAAACCTCAAAATCACCATAATATTCCCATGTTTTTGCAAAATTACCCTTTCAAAACAAAGACCCATAACACACATGCCATTATTAAGAACATGTCATAACCCAAAATCAAGAATCCATCAAGCGCACATTTACATGCAAAAGAAACAGGAAATTTCCCAAACCTTCAAATCCTTTGCTCCTAGTGCTTAGATCCACTACTCCCAGCTATTTCCTTGCCCTTCGGGTCACGGGGAGGCTCAACTAACATCAAACCAAACAAGAAGAACACAAAACACAACCCTAACTTCAAAACCCAAAACCAGAAAATAGGAAGAGAAGAAGAAGAACTTGAATAAAAGCAAAAACCAAAAGCATAAAAACTTACCAATCAAACATGAGGAGCAATTAATTCCCACCACACCAGCTTGAATCCAAGCAAATCACTTAGAGAAGAGCAAAGAGGAAGAAGAAGGAGGAAGGAGAAGGAGGAAGGAGAAGGGAAAACGGGAAAATGGGGTTTAGAATCTGAATTTCCCCTTTTTCTCTTTCTCTTTCCTTTCTTTTCTCTCCCTTTACACTTGTCAACATCTTAGTAGAGGCCATTAATCACTCACACACTACTCTCATACAAAACACACACATAATAACCTCCCAACTAATAACACCCTACCAAAGTACAAATGTTCACACACAATAATAACCCACTAGTGCACATCCTACTATGGTATGATCAACCACACAAAATGCAACTCCCATGAACACACACCACAATGGTATGGACACGTACACATAAATACAGCCCATAAACACACCCTACAATGGTGCACTCATGCACACACAAACCTGTCCCAACTAATTCACACCATAGTGCTACACTTGCACACACACGCACTAGAAAAACCCCAAATCATGCAATATTCCCAAAATGCCCTAATGATCATGCCAAAACACATACAAATACATACACACACATGGCTCGTTCTACCAGGGGCAAATGGGGGTGTGACACTTATGGTGTTGAATGCCATATTTCTTGAGCATTTGTTTAGTCTCAGCTTGGAATTGTACCTCGTTGTCTGACACAATGTGATGCGGGAGCCCATACCTACAAATCAGATGTCGCTCAATGAATCTAGCCATCTCCTGGGCGCCTAACTTCTTGAAAGATTCAGCCTCCACCCACTTGGTGAAATAATCAATAGCGATCATAATAAATATGTGTCCGTTGGAGGCTGTCGGCTGTATTTCTCCTATAATGTTGATTCCCCATGCTGCGAATGGCTATGGAGACGTCAGGTTGCACAACTCCGAAACTGGGAGGTGTCTCAGATTAGCATACTGTTGGCATTGCTTCACATACCTAGAGCAGTCTGTATCCATTGTCAACCAGAAGAACCCCTGCCGCATGATTTTCTTTGCTAGGGCTAGACCATTCATGTGGGCCCCTCAGACACCTGTATGGGTCTCCTCCATAGCCTTTTTGGCTTCTTTGTCGTCTAAGCACCTTTGTTGTATGCCATCGGCTTGTCTCTTGTACAACACACCGTCCACACTGATGAATTGAGCGGACAGCTTGCGAATAATCCTCGGGTCTTTTTTAGTGGCCTCTTCTGGGAATATGACCTTTCCAAATAATTCTGGACATCATAGTACCATGGCTTTCCGTCCCTAGCCTCGACATCCCCAACTTGCTCGGTCTCAAAGTATGGCTTGTCTGAACTAGAAATGAGCACATGCCTCATGGCTATTCCTTCGAGGTTGTCCCACATGGATACCAGGGTGGCTAAGGCATCTGCCAATTGGTTCTCGTCTTGAGGCACATAGTTGAAAGTACAGACCTCAAACTGAGCACTTAACTCTTTTAAGCACTTTACATATGGCAACAACCACTCTTCTTTGATGGCCCATTCACCCTTGACCTGGTGGATTACTAAAGAAGAGTCCCCGAAGACCTCTACTACTTTTGCCTCCACGGCTGAGAGCGCTTCCAACCCGAAGGTACAGGCTTCATACTCAGCCTCGTTATTTGTGGCTTTGTACCTTAGTTTCTTGGCTAAGGGAAGTTTCTCACCGTCTGGGGTTACTAGAATTACTCCCATCCCAAATCCCTTGTTGTTTACTGCCCCATCAAAATACATCTGCCATTTCTGTACGGTGATGGCCACCACATTTTCGTCGGGGAATTCATACTCTAGCCGGTCTCCTTCAATTGGATGGTCGGTAAGAAACTCCGTGACTGCCCAACCTTTAATGGTCTTTCTTATGACGTATTCCACATCAAATTCTTGCAGCAAAATCAGCCATCTTCCCATCTTTCCCAGCAAGGAGGGAGCTTCTTGAAGATATCGGAGGGGGTTTTGCTTAGCAACAGCCTGCACTTTATAAGAATGAAAGTAATGTCTCAACTTCTTCGAAGCCCAAATTACTGCTAGACAGATCTTTTCCACCTCGACATACTTGGCTTCGTAGGGAAGGAAATCCTTGCTGAGGTAGTAAACTGAAAATTCGACCCCGAGCTCATCCTCCTGGGCCATCATGGCACCTATAGAATTCTCCTCTATTGCTAGGTAGAGGATCAAAGGTTTAACAGGCCGTGGCGGTCGCAGTACTGGGGGGTGCTGAAGGTAATCCTTAATGACATCAAAAGCTTTCTGGCAGTCATCATTCCACCTGACTGGCTGATTCTTCCTGAGGAGCTTAAAAATTGGTTCGCATACCAAAGCGAGCTTGGAAATGAACCTACTGATATGCTGTAATTTAACCAAAAAACTCCGGACTTCCTTTTCCTTTTAAGGCATCGACATTTCTCTGATTGCCTTGATTTTATCAGGGTCCACTTTTATTCCCCTTTTGGCTTACCACATGGCCTAGTAACTTACCAGAGGTAACTCCGAAAATGCACTTCTTAGGATTGAGGCGGAGGTTATACATGTCAATCCTCTGAAAGAACTTCTCCAAGGCCTCAAAATGTCCTTCTCGAGTTGCCGACTTGATCATCATATCATCGACATACACTTCGACCTCCTTGTGGATCAAGTCATCCAAGATCTTAGTAGCCATCCTTTGGTACGTTGCTTCAGCATTTTTCAACCCAAAAGGCATCACTCGGTAGGCGAATGTCCCCCATTTTGTGATGAAAGTTGTCTTTATTCGATCAATAATCCTGTTAAGGATTTGGTTGTACCCCGCGTACCCATCCACAAAGCTGTACATCATACAAGCGGCCGCGCTATTCACTAGTACATCAATATGGGGTAGGGGAAAGTCATCTTTCGGGCAGACTTTATTCAGGTCTCGATAGTCAACACATACTCGGACTCTCCCATCCTTCTTGGCTACGGGGACAACATTAGCTAACCACGTTGGGTACTGGACCTCTACTAGAAACTTGGCTTCGATCTGTTTGTGCACCTCCTCCTTTACCTTTTTTGCCCATTTTGGTCTCAGCCTTCTGAGCTTCTGCTTGACTGGCTTGCACTCTGGATAGGTCGGAATGGCGTGTTCGGCGACTGCCCGAACAATCCCTGGCATATCCTCATAGGTCCAGGCGAAGACTCTTTCATATTTTTTCAAAATTCTCTCGAATTTTATTCTCTCCTCAGGAGTTACATCGGATGCTAGTAGAATTTCCTTTGGGTTTTCCAAAGTCCCGAGATTAAATGAGGTGGTATTGGTTAAGTTAATGTCAAATATAAATGATTCATGCTCGTGATCATGCATAATGAAATCATGAGAAACATCGCACAAGTAAGCAAAGTCATTCATATTATTAAGGTACTCAGAATTACAGACAGAATTGTCAAATAGTTATGGAATCAAAAGTACATCAGGAAAGATATCATTATCATCTTCCACTGGTGCCGGTGCTGAAGCCGATGGCCCCTTATCATCGTCGATCCTCAAATTCTCCAATTCTTGCACTGCCTCTTCATCTCCCGCTTTCTCTTTCCCCTTTACCCGGGTGGCCAGTCGACTTTCGGTGATAATCTCCTTGGGAACCTCTCGATCCCATGCTAGGGTCTGATTGAAGATTTCCTCGTCCCAGAAGGCTTCCACCGCCTTGACCATTCCCTCGGACCAATCGAACACATCGTTGAAGTTTTCAAAACCAGGGGTAATCTTGCCGCCAATCCACTGGGGCTCAGTCTCTCCACAGTAGGCACACGCCTTTGCAGCTGGTACAAAACTTTCTAAAATTTGCAGCACTTCAGCAGGCTTGTTCTTCTTGGCATCAACAGCGTAGCCCAAACCCCTCCTATCCTTTTGCCCCCTTGTGGCAACAGGCACTTTAATTCCTTGTGAGCTCTTGCCCAAACCAGCCCCGGGGAGAAAGCTCATCCTCTTCATCATATTGACAACTTGGGGGCTTACCACTGACTCCTCTTCCTCATTCACCATAGCCACATGAAACCCACTGAAAGGCTGCTTAGAAATCCCGAGCACTGACACTTGATTCTCACTAGCCGCTCTAATAGTCACAACTTGACCTTCATGAGGGATCTTGATCATTTGATGGAGTATAGATGGGACCCCTCCCAACTTGTGAAACCAAGGCCTTCCTAACAGCACGGCAAAGTTGGCCGGGATCGGCAGGACCACAAACTCAGCCTCGATCTCAACTGGCCCGGTCTTAACTTGCACTTTAAAAGTCCCAGCAGCTTGCCTTCTCGAGTTGTCATAAGCAGTGATGGTCAACTCAAATTCACTCAACATGCCCTCATTCAATCCAAGTGCAAGTAGCGCCACCAGTGGGCACACATTAATAGAGGACCCATCATCCACCATGACACAGGCCGTGTGTTTACCATTGATCTCAGCTCTAATGTATAGGGGGCGGTTGTGATTGCGACCCTCAACTGGCAGATCAGCATCAGTGTAAACTATGTTTTCTTCCGATCCCCCTTTCACAATGCCCAATAACTCGGAGGGTGAGATAGTGGTGGCGACTGTCGATTCACACAAGGCTTCAACTAGCTTCTGCCTATGGCTCGGGAATTGCCTCAATAGGTCCCGAATGGATATCTGTGCTATCGTCCTTTTCAGTTATTTTAGGATCTGGTTCTCTTCTGTCTCCCTCTCTTCGTTTGGAGGCACTGAATCCTGTTGTCTTTCAACCTCTGGCACCACTCTTTCACTGCGAGTAACAGCTTGCACTCTTTGCACTTCTTCCTCACACCTAGAACTCCATACACTCTCTGGTCCCTCAACTTCTTCAATCTCACTCTCACTAGTTTAGTCCCAAAGCTCTATCATGCCAACTTGAGCCCCTTCTTCGCTAACCCCCCCGCTCGGGACGGACGACTGCTATATAATCATTACCGTAGAGGTCTCTCAACACATACCACTCTGGCAAGCTTGAACCTATCATGAAAACAGGGGGAGGGACGACGTTATACCTGGTATTCTTCTTCTTCTCCCTCTTTTTAGGGTCGAAGATCTACTTACTGTCAATGAGATCTTGGACCCGATCCCTTAAAGTTCTGCAAGAGTCAGTGAGGTAACCGGTGTGCTGGTGGAAAGCACAGTATTGGTCCCCTCTATAGTTTGGCTGGCCGTAGGTCTTAGCTTGTCTGGCTGGCAATGGTTGAAGTTTTCCCTCTTTCATTAATCGTTCTAGAACCCAGGACAATGGCCTTCCCAAATTCGAATAGTGCCTCTGGTTCACGTTAGTGGCCGAAACTTCTGCTATTTTGTCCACTCTGTAATGCTGCTTCCGGTGCCACTCGACCTATTTCCCCCTTGGGTCCCATAATTTTTCCGCACAAAACTGTCACTATTGGCCTTGTTTGCCAAGTACTCCACTTCGGCTTCGATCACTATATCTTTTAAGGATTCCCAATCCTTGAGCCCTTTCATCTTAAGCCCCTCCCTCAAATACGGGCTCGCATTCCTGATAAATAATCTAATCTGGTCCGACGTATCGGGCTTCCTCTTCATTTCTATAACGCGATTCCTCCACTGCGTAAGGTAGTCATGGAAAGATTCACCAGACTTTTATTGCAGGAGCTCAAGGTCTTTTAGCATTACTTCTATACGGGTGCTGCAGTCATACTGCCTCATGAACTCACCCGTAAGCAGATCCCAATCTTCTTTCGACCTTCTATCTAAATCGTGGTACCAATCCGCCGTCGACCCCATCAAACTAAGGCAAAAGTACTCCACCTTTTGCTTCTTGGTGAGACCTGTGCCCTTCATGATTAAGGCATACTGCTTGAGATGGGCTGAAGGGTCAGAAGTGCCATCGAACTTTGGTAAATCCGGCATCTTAAATCTCTGAGGCAGCAGCTCTTCCTCACCCAAGTCTACATCTTAGGTGATGACCCCTTTTCGGCCGATAACATTCGTGTGATGGCCTCCATTCTTTACTCCATCTTCCTCATCACATTATCCTCTAGCTTAGGAACTTTGCACCTCACAGCTTGTGGGACTACTGGCTCATCTTCCTCTTCCCCTAAGAAATCATCCCTCGGGTCCGAAATCCTTACCCTCTGTTTCTCAACTGGTGCCGCCACTCTAGGTTCAGTAACTGGCTATGGCACAGTAGTAGCTGGTATAGTGGTCTCCACAATAGGTGTTTTGACTAGGTCAATAGTTGGAGCTCTAGACGGTTGTCCAGCGTGTGGTGTCATTTGGGCGACAAAGTTCCCCATCATGGCCAAAATTTTTCTTTCAAAATCTTTGAATCTCTTGTCCAAGTCCTGTGTTGTTACAACACCCGAATCTTACGGTAAGTCTGCCATCACCGATCTAGGAGACTATTTTGAATAAGAGTCCGAGCTTCTATCCCAGTCTGAACCCGAACCAAGTGCTAACCCTGACGGATCAACTACTGGATTTCTGACTAACCTTCCACTGGGATTCCTAGACCACTCGAATGAATCTATGATGGCTAAAAAAATTAAAGGGATTAGCATGATGCGTGTATGTCATTAAAGAAGCATGATCGTGTTAATGCACCATAGGCAACCCCATGCAAGCAAGTAAATCCTTCCACCCTTATCACTCCCACACACGCAGTAATACAGTCTCTTCCCTAGGTGGGCTTAGTTCACGGGTCAGTGGGGGACCCTATGAACGCGCGATGTGCACGGCAAAAAATCGGCAGCACAACACCTCCTAATCTAATGTGCATACATATGAGCTTTAGCCACTACGTATTTGGATAATTCAACCTCATCAAGATGGGCCTACCGGGGCATGGAAGCCTTTGATAAGAGACCATTCTAAATCAGTTGATTTTGTCTAATACGCGATGACCCCTACCACAAGCATTGTATTAAGGAGCATGCTACCTAGGGGAAGTTTCTATTTGCCATTACATGGGCTTTGGTCAAGGTGATAAAACTTTAGGGCTACCCAAGCATGGTCCCTACCAAAGGGTCTATCTCGTTGTGAGCATAACGACCGATTGGGTGTCCATTTGATATACCAAAAGGTACAAGGCTTGGGCTGGTGATTATCCCTAACACTTTCCCACAATGAGTGAAAGTAGGGTCGTGCTTTGGGAACGCACCGAAGTAAGAAGGGACCAACTAGCATAGGTCTAAGGCTCTAAAAAGTAATGCAAATTTTTAAAAAGAGAAAGAATTTTAATTTTTTAAAAACCCAATTATATATTTTAACCAAAGCACTTTCAAAGCGAAGTCTCAAATAAGTCTCCCCAGTGGAGTCGCCACTGTGACGCACGCCGAACCCAGCAAGGGCCCTCGAGGTGAATCCACTTTAGGATTCGAGGGACTTGGTTCACGTCTTTTAGATCATGGGTGCCATGAGACATCATCGGTGAATCCCTCCCAATAGAACATTGGGGAGAACCACCTAGCCTAATGACACCTAAAGGCACCTTTGAGGTGTTTTTAGAGTTGCCACCCAATTCACGAGAAATTGGGAAAGGTCTCCACCTCTATCGGTCAAGACCAGAGATATGGTGTTCGGAACTTTCCTCTTATTCATGCTTTGGCTAATTATAAATGAGTTTTTAATCTCTTAAAAACTATATCTCTCATCTCGCACGGTCAATGCATTTTTTATTAAACAGAGCATTTCAAGCATCTAAAAGCGGTAAAAGAAAAGCAATAAATAAAGAGATAAATAAAGCGATAAAAGAAAGCGAATAAACACGTAAGCACACAATTACAAGAGAAATAGGGGCGGAATACAACCCCAATAAAAGGAGATTGAAAATGTAAGTGGGGACGGGATACAATCCCCAAAAAATAAATGAAGTGCCCCAAAATTAATTACAAGGGCCCAAAAGGAAATGAACATAAATCTAAATGATCAAACAAAATCGAACACACATAAATCGGGACATTCGTTAGGAACTTTGGTCCCTGCGCACTTATTGAAGGTTTAGGAACATTGGTTCCCTCGCGTTTATTTGAAGAGGGTTCGAAGAGTCGTTTTGGTTGTTTGATAAAAATCGGGATGAGTGAGCCCATTTTGGAGAAAATTGACTCTTCGTTTTACTTGTGATATTTTTTATTGTTTGACTAAAATAAGGGACATTGGTCCTAATATTATTAGTGAAAGATCCAATTCAATCATAAAAATATTTTTGTGACTTTTTATCTCACGCGTGCATAAATAAAATAATTATTTGCAAGACAAACACAACATAAAGAGAGGGAATTAGGGAGATCTCACCAAACCCGATGTGATCCTCCACGCGTCGTGACCCATCCAGGGAGTAACGAAAATGTCCGCATGACACGACTCAAATTGAAAACTCGGATAGAAAAAATAATATCAAGAACATTAGTAACAGTTCTAAATAAGATTAATTCGAATAAAACAAAATAAATGTTGAACGCAAGTATATAATGCTAATCATGATGATAACAATAAAAGAGAATAATGAGAATAATGGTGATAATAATAATGATAATAGACAATAACTACAAACAGTGGCAAATATAACATAAGCACACAATAAGTTAATAACACAAAGGTAATAATAATAATAAGAATGGTAGTGGCATAATAATAATAATAGTAATAATATGATAACAATGGAAACTAGTGATAATGAAGGCCACAGGGACACAATAATTATAATAGTGTCAGAAGATAACAATATTAATATTAATAATAATGATGAGGGTTGAGGAAGACACTGCCGGCAAAAAGAACAAAACAAAATAGAAAAGAACCACACAAAATCCAGTTAATAGCTAAAAATATTAACAATATCTAAAAATATTAACAGTAGCCAACCTGAAAAAATATATGGGACAAACAACATTATATCGATGGCTAGAAGGCAAAAACACCACCAAAAACAAATAATATACGAGTGATAAAAAATAAATAAGATTGGTCCAACTGTTTACCCTCAGATTTGTATGGATTGAAGGGTAAGGTGTCCAAATATTGCTCTCCTTGTCAGTAGGAAAAAGGCAGAAAATGTTTGAAATAAAAAATCCCAGTTAAAAGGATTAAACTTGAGAAATTATTAGTGAGGATGATGAACCACCAAAGAAATTAATTTTCTTTGTGTAAAATAAATCCCCAGCTAAAGATTGCTTTTAGAAAAATTAAGAAGAAGAATAAAAATCACGATAAAAAAAACTTGGAAAAAGACTCTTTTTTTTAGAAACTGTGTTAGTTCTTGAGAGAAAAAAAGAGAGTATTTTTCTTGGATTAAAATCGCCATCCTTCCTCAAATGGAGACATGCTCCTAGTTGATTTTTTGGTCTTGGCTCAAAATGGAAAGAGACAATAAATCCTTCCATTTTAGTTGATCAAAACTACCGAAAAAGGATGAAAGAACCGGTAAAAACGGACTGAAAATCAGACTGGAAAATGCAGAAATCAGCGACAACGACGGGTCGAAGGAGATTGGGCACGCATGCCCGCGTGGAGGAAGGGCAGCGTGCGCCAAGAGGCGCGCGCATTGCCTTGGCACCGCTCACGCCTGCGAGCGGTGTGCCTCGGCAGTGCATGCGCCAAGCGCGCGTGATCCCCTGGCACTGCGTGCGCGTGCTTCCCTCGGCAGCGCGCGTGCTGCCCTCGGCAGTGCACGCGGCACAGCTGCGCGTACAGCCTTGTGCGTGCGGCACAGCTGAGCGCATAGCCGCGCGCGCACAGATCCCACCGTACGCACAGCGGGACCGGCCCGCACGCGAGAAAAAAGGAAAAAATTAATAAAAAATTAAAATAAAATAAAAATTAATTAAAAATAAATAGGTAAAAAAGACAATAAAGGGAATAAAATAAAATGAATAAAAGAGAGTAAAAATGTGAATTTTTTAATTAATACCTTTAGGGTAACGAAAGGGATTTTCGACAAGGAAAACATCATTTTTGACACCCCTACCTGTGAGCCGGTATCATTTTCATCATCGCGCAATTCTGATCTTGGATTGCCTCGGGACCCGGTGTCTACACCGAGCGCTCTGTTGCGCTCGCGACAGAGAGTTCTCGCTACAGTGGCTTGGCAGACCAACGCTCGGCCATGCGCGAAGGCTGAACTTATTGAGCTCTGTCATGCTTGCCACAGTGTCGCACTCGCAACAGAGTCATGATTTCCAGCTCTTACGCAAAAAATCTACAGAAATCACACTCGCAAAAATCACCCAAACCTCCAATTGACTTCAAAACTCAACCCCACATAAATTAATCGTTCACAACATCTTAATCAACCTAAAATCCAACTTACAATCCGATTATTACCATCAAAACACACTATTAACAAGATTAAATTCCAGAATTCAATAAACCAGCACTTTCTCTTAGAAATTCATACAAAGTTATGCTTAGGTTCAATTGTACACAAATTAAGCATCTCAAGTCAAAACAATCAACTCCCATGTAATTTAAATGCAAATACACACAATATATCTCATCAATTCCAAAAATTTCCACAAAAAACATAAAAATCACATAAAATGCACAAAAGTGACAACGTTCCCAAACCTCGAACTCTTGAGCTCTAATCATGGGGCTCCGCTTCCACTTGCTATCTCCTTGCCTTTAGGCTCTCTAGGAGGGATTTCTGAGCCAAAACACCCATCAAAATAAAATTCAAACTCTTAACCCAAAAATACATACTAACCAATCTAAAGAAAGGAAGAAGATGATAAAGAAGGAGAACTAGTTACAAACTTACCAAACCAGCTTAGAGCTACCCAAAACTCACCAAAAATTCCAGCAAAAGGGAAGGATCATAAGAAAGCAAAGAAGAAAGGAAGAAGAAGAAGAAGAACGGGTTGATGAAGAAGGAAAAAACGGGGAAAAAGAGAAAAAGGAACAAATGTTTTCTCTCTTCTCTCTCCACTATATAACCCACTCCCAAATGGCACATGGCACACTCTCAAAGGTGCACATTACAAGACACACCCAACTACCATCCTCCTTCATGCACTCAAAATCAACCTCACCTACTAAAACACAACCTAATCCCATATACACACTCACACCCAACAAAACCCCAAAATACATAATACTATAATTTAAATCATAACACATACTCAAAAAAATAACACATTCCAAAAGTTATACATACAAAATCACACATACACAAGGCTCAAACTACTAGGGTGGGATACAAATCATTAAAAGACTCACCAGACTTCTGCTGCAGCAGCTCAAGGTCTTTCAATGTCACTTCCATTCGGGTGCTATAGTCGTATTGCTTCATAAACTCCCTCGTTAGTAGATCCCAATCTTCCTTTGATCTCCTATCCAAACCGTGGTACCAATTGACTGTTGGCCTCGTCAGACTAATGCAGAAGTACTCCACCTTTTATTTCTTTGTAAGCCCTATGCCCTTTATGATTAGGGCATACTGCTTGATGTGTGCCGAAGGGTTCGAGGTATCGACAAATTTTGGCAAATCTGGCATCTTGAACCTTTGGGGCAGTAGCTCTTCCTCACCCAGATCTACATCTTCGGGGCTGATCCCCTTCCCGGTTGACAGTAGGCATGTGATAGCCTTAATCTTTTCTTTCATCTTCTTTACCACGTCGTCCTTTACCTTGGGGACTCTACACCTCACAGCTTGAGGGATTATCGGCTTATCCCCCTCTTTGCTTAAGAAGTCATCCATCGGATTTGAAATCCTCATCCTTCTCTGCTCAGCTGGTGTCACTGCTCTGGGGTCGACAACTGGTTGCTGCACAGTAGCAGCTGCTATGGGAGTCTCCCCCATAATAGGTGATTCAACTTGCTCCCCAGCCGAAGCTACGAATGGTTGTCCAGCATTTGGTGCCATCTGAGCGACAAGGTTCCCCATCAAGGCCAGCATCTTCCATTTAAAGTCCTCAAACCTCTTATCCAAATCTTGCATTATCAAAGCACCCGTGTCTTGCGGTAAGTCTACCATTACTGACCTAGAGGATTATTCCGAATAAGAGTCAAAATTTCTATCCCAATCTGAACCCGATGTAAGCACTAACCCTGGTAGCTCAACTATTGGATTCCTTATCAGCCTTCCACTAGGATCCCTAGACCACCCGAATGAATCTATGATGGCTAAAAAACTCAATTCGTTAGCGTGATGCATAATGACATTAAAGATTCATGGTCGTGTTGGTGCAGCATCCACAATCACACGCAAGCAAATAGATCCTTCCAACCTTATCTCTCCCACACACGAGGTGGTGCAGTCTCTTCCCTAGGTGGGCTTAGTCCATGGGTCAACAGGAGACCCTATGAATGTGCATAGTGCACGGTGAAAAACCGGCAGCATAACACTTCTTATCTCATGTGCATTCGTATGAGTTTTGGCCATTACGTATTTGGACAATTTAATCAAGTTAAGGTGGGCTTTCTGGGGCATAAAAGCCTTTGATAAAGGACCACTTAATTTACTTGATTTTATTTAATATATAGCGGCCCACACCACAAGCATCGTATTAAGGACCATATCACCTATTGGAAGTTTCTATTTGCCATTACACGGGCTTTGGTCAAAGCGATGATATTTTAGGGCTACCCAAGCATGGTCTCTAGCAACGGGTCTAGCTCATTACGAGCATAGTGACCAATTGGGTCTCCATTTGATATACCAAAAGGTACTAAGCTTGGGCTGGTGATTATCCTTAACACTTCCCTACATTGAATGAAAGTAGGGTCGTGCTTCGGGAATGCACCGTAGTAAAATAAGGGACCAACTAGCATAATTCTAAGGCTCTAAAATGATGCAATGCAATTTTCGAAAAGAGGTAGAATTTTAAGTTTTAAAAATCCAATTATACATTGTAACCAAAACACTTTCAAAGCAAAGTCACGAAGTCCCCAGCGGAGTCGCCACTGTGACGCGCGCCGAACCTAGTAAAGGCCCTCATAACGAGACCCACTTTTAGGGATTGAGGGATTGGTTCGCGTCTTTTGATCTTTGGTGCCATGAGACATCTTGGAATCCCTACCCAATATAAAAGTTCATCTAGCCTCATGGCACCTTTAGGCACCTTTGAGGTATTTTGGAGTCGCCGCCCAATTTACGAAAAATTGGGAAAGGTCATCTAACCTATATGGTCTAAACTAAAGATGGTGTTCGGAACTTCACTCTTATTTATGTCTTGATTTATTATAAATGAGTTTTTTAAATTCATAAAATTCTATCTCTCATCTCACATGATTAATGCATTTAATTTAAAGCGCATTGAAAGCAATAAATGGAAGCTGTAAAGAAAGTGATAAAATAAAGCAGTAAACACATCAAGCACACAATTACAAGATAAATTGGGACATAATACAATTCCAAATAAAAGAAACCTAAAGTAAAAATTCGGACGGAATACAATCCGCAAATAAAGGCCAAATAAAATTGAAATGGAAATTGGGACGAAATATAATCCCTAATAAAGACTAAATGACTTTGCCCCCAAAATAGTTAATTACAAGGGCCCGAAAGAAAATACATAAACATAAATTCTAAAACAAACAAACAAGGTCAAGCATAGAAAAAATGACATACATAAATCGGGATATTCATTTGGGTTAGGAACATTAGTTCCTTCACGCTCACTTAAAGAGGGATCGAAGAGTTGTTCGATTGTTGGTTTGAAAACCGGGATGAGTGATCCCATTTTTGAGAAAATTTAACTCTTCGTTTTAATCACGACATTTTTCATTTCTTGGTTAAAATGAGGGACATTGGTCCCAATTTTATTAGTGAAAAATCCCAATTTAATTATAAAAATATTTTTGTGATTTTTTATCTTACACGTGCATAAAATGAAAATATTTTATTGGCAAAGCAAACACCAACACAAAAAGGGGATAGGAAAGGTCTCACCCAAACAATGCGGCCTTCTACACGTCATGACCCCTCCGTGCGGTCATGAAAACGCTCACACAAGGCAAATCACATTTAAATCCCAAACAAAAAATAACATTAAAAATATTAGTGATAATTTTACAATCAAACAACACATATAAAAGCTAGAGAATATGCAAAAATAATTAACACACGTGTATGAGATAAAATGGGTTAAATTAGACATATCAATTTAATATGCAAACAATTCACATGCAAATGAAATTAAAAATAAGTCATGCAAAAACTCAAGAAAAATAATGAGAACAATGACAAAGTAATAACAACAACAACAATATAATAATAATAATAATAATAATAATAATAATAATAATAATAATAATAATAATAATAATAATGACAACAATAAAAAGGGAAGTCAGAAATAAACAAAAACATAATAATAATAATAATAATAATAATAATAATAATAATAATAATAATAATAATAATAACAACAACAACAATAAAAAGGAAAGTCAAACATAAACAAAAACATAATAATAATAATAATAATAATAATAATAATAATAATAATAATAATAATAATAATAATGATGATGATGATGATGATGATGATGATGATGATGGCGACAGGATAATAACAATAAGAACAACAACAACAACAAAGATCACAGTGACAACAATAATACGAATAATAATAACAATAGGAACAAAATTAACAATAATAATGAAAAATGAAACAAAATAAAATAGTGAAAATAAATCCAAGAATATTTACCCTCAGAGTTTATAGAGTGGAGAAATGATGTCTTAATCCGTCCTTCTTGTCGATTTTACGGTGGCAAAATACCAAAAAAATGAGAAAATCTAATTTTTAACACAAAGAAAAACCTCAAAAAATTATTTTAATGGAGTGATCAAACTAAGAAAATTTATTTTTCTTGCTCTAGTTAAACCAAAAATGAAATCTTTTAGAGAGAGGAAAAAAAATTAAATTCCTAAGAATTTTTGAAATCTTTTACTCGTCTGGCTTTTTTCTAAGGATGAAGAACACTTTTTATTTTTTTTTCTTTGAAAGAGCAGCCCCCCCCCCCCCCCCCCTGAAATGAAGACCAAGCCTGCATTTTAATTCCTCTGTCTTCCAAAAAAAAAGAAAAAAAAACATCCTTTTAATCCCATTGTCCAAAAAAACATAAAAAATGAAACAAAACTTTATTTCAGACTATTTTTGCAGGTTGAAAATGATAGCACAGGGCAGGGAAACGCGCGCGGAGGCCCGCAGGAGGGGTGCGCAAACTATGGCCTGCCTGCGAAGGGTCGCAGCTCGCGTCATGCGGCCTCCTCGCGGGAGGCCGCATGTGGCGCGTGGCATGCGGCCCGCCTGTGGGAGGCCGCATGTCGCGTATGCCCCGCATACCGCGGCTGGAGCGAGCGCACGCCTCACGCGCGGGCCCGTACGCAGGCGCTACGCTCCGGGCACCGAAACCCTAGAAACCAGAAAAATAAAAACAAAAATAAAAATAAAATAAAAATAAATAAAAATAGAAAAAAATAAATAAAGATTTTTTTCCGAATTAGAATTTTTTTTTTTGAAAAAAAGAAATTCTCGACAAGAGAAACATCATTTTCGACATCCTTGCTTGTGAGCAAGTATCATTTTCATCATCGGATAATCCTGATCTTGGAAAGCCTCGGGACCCGATGTCTATAGTGTTGGTTTGGTATTATTGGATGTATGGATGGATGGATGGATATGATATTTTTATTATTGTGCCCTTGCTGGGTTGTGGATAGTTAAATTTTCAGGGTTTGGGTAGGTAGAAATATAAGCCGTTATACTGTCAAAATTTTTACCAAATGAATAGTAACCTTAGACAGATATAGGTTAATCGGCAAGTTAAGTGTATAAGGTTATTTGATTTAATGGTTAAGCAACTTAATGAGAAGGGAAAAAAAATTGACCCGCCACTTCGCATATAGACTTAATTAGACTTTGAACAATCATGGTAATGGCACAGTGAATCTAAAACGACATTCCTCTTTCGTCCTCCTATCTAGCCCATGGTACTAATCGATTGCGGGCCCCGTTAAGCTCCCGCAGAAATATTTTGTTTTTCTCTTTTTTGTTAAAGTTGTATACTTCATCACCAGCGAGTACTGCTTTACATGTATTATCGGGTTAGAAGTGCCATAGAATTTTGGGATCTTCTCCATCCAATTCCTTGTCCTCTGGATTCATTCCTTTCCCCACTGATAACATGCGGCCCATAGCTTCAAATTTTTCCTCCATTTTCCTGGAGATTATTTCCTCAAACGTAGGTGCTTTTCCCCTTATCACTATTGGTTCCTCTTGTTCTTCCTCAAAGAAATCATAGTCGAGGTCGTGTACTTTCCTCCGTTCAAAGGGAGCTTGTAACACCCTTATATGATATATGCACTCACTAGAATGTTGCACGATTTCCATGATTGAAAATACAGTCTTAAAATCTTAATGCAAAACTTGTGTAAATTGTTTTTTCCACACTTAACCATTATACTCATTTAGCCATTTTATATGTTAGTAACTCATCTTGCCGATTGACCCATAACTGTCTATTGTTACTATTCACTTGGTCAAATTTCGGCAGTATAACGGCTTATAACGTTAACTATCCAAACCTGCAATTTCAAACAACCGCAGCCCCGGCAAGGGCACAACAATAATATCATCTATCTCATACCATCAACAGCTCCAAAATATTCATTCATCAAAGAATTATACCAATACCAAATATTCATACATATATAAATACATACACCAACTTCACATTTATATACATGCCAACATATCATACAAAAACAAACTTCAGTCTTCTTTCATTGATATGCTCCCAAAAACCTCCTAAGGTATGCTACTTCACTCCTATAGTGTACCTACACACAGTCAATAAAAACTACGTATTAAGCATTAATATGTCCAGTGGTGATTACAAATCTAAGGATTTCCATTACTAAAATTAAGTTCACACACACGACTAATATATATATAACTTAACCTATTATTTATTTCAATTTATCATTCATATTTACACATTAATCTTTTATATCTACCACTTATTCGATTCAAACTATCACTATTCATTACTTTCGTTACGGTCCTTTAATTATCTATTTTTAACTAATATTCAATTAATTACACTATTATATTCTATTTATTATATTAAACTAATTTAATCAATTTTTCCATCAATCTAATTACGTAATTAGGCATTAAATCATATTATTCACTAATTACATTTTAATCCTTTTATTAAACTTATTATTTCATTAATTACATTTAAATCCTTAATCTTTTTCCTTGATTTCCAATTATGTCCACATCTTTTCCATTAATGACATATATATCCCCACTTTTACTATAATACCATCCATGTCCCTTCTTTTACACTAATTCCATTTATGTCCTCAATTTTTCACTTAATTACCAAAATGCCCTTAATTATACATAATTTACACTTTTAACCTCACTTATTTTTATTTTGCACTTTTACCCCTTTTAATTACTTTTAATTACCAATATAACCTTTTTACACTTAAATTCCGCTTTTAACCTTATAAATTTACTAAATTACATTTAGGTCCCTAATTTACCACTTTTCCACAAAATTATCATTTTAACCTCATATTTTATCTAAATTACCAAATTACCCATACAATTACACTTTTTACCTAACTTTACCACTTTTTACCTAATTAAAATAAATTTACCATTTTACCCCTAAACTTTTCATTTATTCCAATTTAGTCCCATTTTCACTTAATTTTCTCACTTATCATTATTTTAATCACTTTTAACGCATATTTACGATTATGCCCCTAAACTTTTATCAAATTATAATATTACCCTTCTTCTTACTTTTATTTACAATTATGCCACTAATTAACTATATTTCCATATTTAATCACTTCTTAACTTATAACTTATCAATTAACCCACTAACCAATCATTTTCATGATAAATTACGGTTTAGTCCTTAAAGTATCATTTCAAGTCAATTATCGTTTCAATCCTTATCTTATCTTATCTTTATCATAATCATTACCATATCTTTATTCTTATTACCTAATCATTATTATATATTTGTCCTTATCACTTAATTACATGTGTATCCATTTAATCATTCAATTAATTCTTTCTTTACACTTTTCCACCATATTCTGCAATAAATCTCCTTTAATCAATTTCATTCAACTTTTGCCCCTAGTAACACCCAATAGTTATCACTAGACTGGACATGCAGGATTGGGCTCTGTAGACCTAACCTATTGAAGTGGCAACTAGGGGGCCAAATTACACTTCGGTAGTGTTGGAGTGACCACTAGGGGGTCAAATTACACTCCTACGACACTACACTTACACTTATAAATGGACTGTCATTGGTCTATAATTTCAAGTCGCCATGACTTGCTACCGTAGCATACACTGATGTCCCTATGGCTAGCCATATATATCCTGGACTAGATTTACTACCAGATTACTAAGCGGAATACATAATCATCATTCATTTCACTTTCTTTTCATGAATTTCCATTCCAATTCACTCAATATTCAAAATGTACTCATACATACCATGAGTTCACATAAATGTACACTTATTTCACCATCTTAATGGTGAATATAATTTAATATCACAGTTTAATGTATACAATTATTCTCTATTTATTTCAAATAAAATCACATGCACTTATTTTTCATTCTTTATTCACTTTATGCCACTATTCTTAATAAATAATCACTTACACATTATTTAAACCATATTCACTATTCGGTCAAGGTACCTATTTTACACTATATTCATAATTAATTCTCTTAATCATTCATTTATTCCATACACTTGTTGTACTTATCATAAACATCAATTACATGTCTTAATTACTAACATACACTATTAATTTTACCATTATTCAATTAGGCTAACATTTCAATAATTCACTAGGTTTATTTTTCATTCTTTTAATCACTCACTTATTTACTTCTTATAGCATACTTATTATTTACACCAATTACAAGCTATAATCATTATGTTATATGTAGATTTTCTATTAACTTCAATTCGGTCCAACTAACACTTACCCAAATGTATTCACTTTTCTACCATTTAACCATTTAATTAGCTAAATCCCATGTTATTCACATCATTTACTTACATAAAACACCAAAGTATATGAATGTTTTCCTTAGATATCAATTCGGCCTAAGTTTTATTTTAACACTAAGCTTACTTTTCTTTCTTTTAATCACTCCATTTACTAAATATCATGTTAAATATTGCTTATATATCATTTACATGCATTAAACATCAAAATATTTTAAGGAGTTATATTATGTTCCATTCGGCCTCACTTTGGGATTTCACTCTAGGTTTCTTTAATTCACTTTAACCACATACACATGTTTATTTAGTCCCTTTAATCATGTTTATCAAGTTATACTCAATTAAACATACATATATCTCAATTTCATACTAGGACATAATCTAAAACTCAAACTAAATTAATGGAAATAGGAGGATTTTGTAATCATAAACCTCAATTTCTTGCTCTACACTTTTTAAGCTTCCTTTTCCTTATATTTGGCTTGAACACAACCTTCCTCACAAAGCAAACCTATGGTGGCCGAATTCACACATTGAAATATCAATAAATCTATACTTTATTTTTACAAAATAACTTCATAAATGAACTCTATGCACTTGAAAATCCCCATAGGTGTAACACCCCAATACTCCCGGGAAGGAATATCGGGGCACTGAGCACACACAAACGCATACATACATAATCAACTTGAAAGCGAAAGCAATTAATAATAAATAATTAAAAGAACTTGCCAAAATAAAATGCTCTTATAATATATATAAAGTATACATATTACAAAAGTTTTATACTTAATACATTTTCATCTTCGGTACATGTAAAAAATAGTTAACATTTACATTTTAAAACCATACTTCTCTATATATGTAACACCCCCTACCGATACGTAGGCGAACCCATCCACAAGGGAGTGAGAAGCCGTACAAGTTGGGGTGTCACCAAACAAAATTATACAATAACATACATCCACATAGGATAAACATACAGAAATACAATGGAAATTAAAACTTTGGAAACATCAGAATGATGATTCATTAATATAATAAAATTCATTGCAATAATGTTCTGATCAATAACTGATATTACAAAATAATTACATCTTTTGAAATTACAATGCGGAAGCAGAACAAAAGAATAAATACAATGAGAGTTCACTATTACAAAAAGAATCTCGAAAATAAAATGCTAAGTCCTAACATCAAATCCCATGTGTTGGCTTGACTTGCGGCGACTCTCCTAAAAGCTAAACACCATCCGGACATGCAAAGATGAAACACCTGTGCTAAGTGATAATGCTTAGTGCGGAAAATAAACAATAAAGTGGACGGCCATTCACAATGGTCGCCAAGGAAAAACACATACATAATGGCATATGCTGATAATCACACAAGATATACTCATAGTCGGGTCACATATATATAGCATTCGAAAGTCCATGGTCATATTCGTATACATATTAATTCACATACTTATAGTCATAGCCGATCGGATTCACATTCTTATAGACATATCGCAATCAAACAATACACCTGCTGATTCATAATAGTGGATAACGAGTGAACACATGGCGGTACCTTACAGGTACAAATCGAATGAACACATGCGGTACCTTATGGGTACGAATCAAAAATCAACATCATAATTTCTCATTCAAAAACATTTTACAAAGGGAATCTTAAACAAGATCCAAATACATTAGGGATCACGAGGATCCGAATGGGGACCTGATCAGGGTCCAAACATAACTGAGGGCTGCAGCTATAGAGCTCCATTAGGCATGCCTAACTATCCACTAAACTGACTCTCGCAGGTCATGCTTAATACAAGTCATATTCCAAAGCATATCATATAATTTATCATGTAGAAATCATAATGTTACACGTATAAGCAAGATCATATAGCATACAATAGTGAAAAGCCAGGAAAAAGGAGATTTGAAACCCATTTTCAGAAAATAGAGCACTTCAGAAAAGCAGGGCAGGCTGGGGTCACTGTCGCGATCGCGACCAGTATCGCACTTCTGACAGTGGCCAAAAGGCCTTGCGCGAGGGAAAGGGGCAAGGACACGAGTCAGGCAGGATGACACGACTCGTGTCGAGGTTCCTTGCCTGGTCACAAGTCGTCCTCTGATGCACGACTTGTGACTTGGCTCCCCAAGCACGATTCGTGCTGTGCCAGCACGAGTCTTGAACACCCTTCATGACTCGTAAAGGTGATTCATGACTCATGAATAGCTATGCTTGTAACACCCCCTACGTCCCCATTGGAAGGATGCCGGAGAGTGCTACCGACGCTCACTCACACACATGCGCATATGCACTAAGCGGAAGTATACATTCATACATGAAAACATCCGAAGATATAACAAAAATTAAAATTTTAACGAAATAGCAGCTGAACATATAATAACTCACATACATATATACAATCATTTAGCAGAAGCAGAAGGCGAACGATAAAATGAAAGAATAATTGAAAACTTAATTACAATAAGATCCTTACATATAATTACATATACAAAAGACTAGAGAAAAACAAAAGCCAAAATACAGAGGCTGGACAAAGTACAAAATTTCTAGCTCCTATGTGGCCGACCCTTGCAGATGCGCGACTCAAACCGAACCAAACCTGCCACCTGCACGGGAAAAGAACCCGTGCTAAGCGATAACGCTTAGTGGGGAAACACACAAGAAATATGGGCGGCCATTAACAATGGTCGCTAAGGCATAACACATGCAAATGGCATATGCGGACATATATAACTCATATAATATTATACTTACATATAAAAGTCGTGCATTTAACAGATCATATCCACATTCATATATAATCATTCAATAGTCAATGTGAAATTTTCGCGCAAACTAGTTCACATGCTAATCCATAATAGTTAACAGTATAAAACCACAATTGATTATATTCAAACACAGTCATAATACGGTATATATGAATAATCGCACATAATAGGCATATTTGAGTCACATTTAACCCAACCAGAGATTCATAATCACATTCGAATTCATAACTGATTCCCATGACCGAAATCTTACACATTCGGATATCATATTCTCATGTTCATATCAGACAAAGCAAACAAAATACCTGCTGACTCAAAATAGTGGATAACGAGTATACAGACATCACCTTACGGGTGCAAATTGAATACTGACATCACCTTACGGGTGCGAATCGAATACAGACATCACCTTACGGGTGCGAATCGAAAATCAATTTCATTTTCACATTCAAAAACATTTTCATTAGGAACCTTCATCAAGATTCAAACACATTAAAGGGTTCGCGAGGAACCAAACGGGGGACCTGATCAAGGTCCAAACGTCCAAAGGGCTGCAGCTAAAAGACTCTATTAGGCATGCCTAACTATCCACTAGACTGACTCTCGCAGGTCATGCGTAATCAGGTTCCAAATCATAGCATATCATTTATCATGAAGGATTCATAATATTGCACATATAAACAAGCAAATTACATAGCATACAGAGGTAAAAATTCATGAAGAAACCATTTGAAATTCATTTTAGAAGAGAAGACAAAATCGAAAAAACAGGGCATGAAGAGGTCACTGATGAGCTCGCGACAGAGGCGAACTTGCCCCAGGTCGCGATCACGGCAATCTACGCCATCTCACGGAGGATCAAATACAACTCACTGTCGTGCTCATGATAGGTGTCGCACTCTTGACAGTGAGTTGCCAGCCCGATTCGTCTCGCTCATGCTCG